>PVLA01002387.1:0-178352 GCA_004027455.1 Hydrochoerus hydrochaeris | reverse complement strand
GACCTTCCACCATGTTAGACCACCGCCATGACCATACAGTAATTTATTCTAGGGCAAAACTCTTTCACAAACTAGTTAACACATTCATCACCTCACATAGTGACTGTGTGTGTGTGTGTGTGTGTGTGTGTGTGTGTGTGTGTGTGTGTGTATTGAAAGCACTTAAAATCTACTCTCAGGAGATTTCGGTTATACAATATGGTATTATCAACCACAGTCATCATGAGCATATCACATACCTAGATTTTATTAATTTTAATTCATTTATCTGTCAATGGGCATATAGGTTATTTCTTTGCTTCGACTGTGATAAATAACATTGCAATGCACACAAGAGGGCAGATATCTCTTTGATATATCAATGTCCTTTGGATTCTCCTTCTATCCAGAAGTAGAATAGCTGGGTAATATGGGTAATACAGAAGTTCTATTTTTAACTTTTGGTGAAACCTCCATGCCATTTCCATGATGACCCACCAATTTACATTTCTACCAAGAGGGTGCCGAGGTTTCCTTTTTTCCACATTCTCACCAACACTGGTTCTTTTGTCTTTTTAGCAATTGCCATTCTAATAGGAATGAGGTGCTATCTCATTGGATTTACCATTGATTAGTGATGTTCAGCATTTTTTTATACACCTGTAACCATTTGCATGTTTTCCTTTGAGAAATGTATATTTGGGTCCTTTGCGCATTTTAAATGTAATATATAGTTATAAATATATACATATGTGGGTAGCAAATATTAACCTTTTATGCATACACATAATAGAATATTATTCATCTTTGGAAAAAAGGGAAATCCTGTCATTTGAGACAATATGGACAAAAGTGAAATAACACAGAAAAACAAATCCTGAATGATCTCCTTTATATGTCAAATCTAAATGAGTCTGTGTCATCAAACACAGAATAGAAAGGTGATTCCCAGGAGCTAAGGGAGGGGATGAAATCATCTTTGTCCAACAGTACCACGTTTCAGTTATGCAGGATGAGTAAGCTCATTTACATGGGTCTTGTTCAATTTCTTTCATCAATATTTTGTACTTTCATTGCACAGATCTATCATCTCCTTAGTTAAGTTCATTTTTAAGGTTTTTAAAAGTCCTTTGATGTTATTGCAAACAGGCTTTAAAATTGTTTTCAGATAGTTTACTGTCAGCATTTGGAAACACAACTGGTATTTGTATATTGATTTTTATATCTGCCTGTTCACTGAATTTGTTTGACAGTGTTTTGATAGTCTTTAGGTTTTGCTGTATATAAGTCATGGATTCTGAAAACAGGGACAATTTTACTTGTAGCACAATTTGGATTCCTTTTCTTTCATTTTCTTATCTAATTGCTCTGGCTGGGGCTTCCATTTTTATACACAAGTGGCAAAAATGAGCAACTTTATCTTCTACAAGAAAACTCTTGGACTTTTGAACATTGAGAATGGTGTTAGTTTTAAATTTGTCATATATGATCTTTATTATGTTGAGGTACATTCCTTGTATAGTCAATTTTTTAAATATTTTCATTACAAAATGATGTTGAATTTAGTCTATACCTTTTAGGCATTTATTCAGTTGAACAATAATTTCATCATTTATTCCAGAAATGTGGTGCATCACATTCACTGATTTGCATATGTAGAACCATCCTTGCATCTCACAGAAAGTCATGGTCATAGTGTGTGGTCTATTTAATGTGCCATTGAATTTGATTAACTAGATTTCATTGAGGATTTCTGCATGCATGTTCATAAGCAATACAAGCCTTCAATTTTCTGATGTTGCTGTCTCTATCTTGGGACCTAGTAGGAGGATAGAGTTAGCCTCCTAAAATAAGTTTGTAAGTATGTCTTCCTCTTCATTTTTTTTAAGAACTTGAAAAGAATTTCCTCTAATTTCCTATAATTGTTTGGTGAAATTTACCAGTGGTATCATCAGGCCTGGGTTTCTTCTTTGGGGAAACTTTTCATTGTTTGTTCACTGGTCATTTTTAGTAGGTTATATTTTTCTAAGAATTTTTCCATTGTTTCTAGACTGCCCGATTCATTAGCATATAATTGTGATTATTTCTAATGATCTATTTTATTTCTGTGATATGATTTGTTGTCATTTACAATTTTATTTCTTTGAGCTGCCTCTTTATTTTTCTTAATCTAGTCAAATGTCTGTCAAGTTTTGTTTATGATTTTATAAATGCAGCTCTTAGTTTTGTGGACCTTTCTGTTGTTTCTCCAGTGTCTATTCCATTTACGTTGGCTCTGATCTTTGTTATTTATTTTCACTTGTTAACTTAGTTTAGTTTTTTTGTTCTTCTATTTGTAGCCTCTTAAAGTATAAAGACAGGTTGTTGAGACATTTCTCTTTTTCTTATGTAAAGATATATGATGATAAACTTACCTCAGAAGTTTTTTCCAAAGTCTATCTATCAGTTTTGACATATTGTGTCTCTATTTTCATTTATCTGAAAATATTTTTTATTATTCTTTTGACTTTTTGACTCATGATTTTTCAGAAGTGAGTTGTTTAATTTCTACATATTCATGAAGTTTTCAGGTTTCTTCCTATTCATTATTTTCTGGCTTCATACTCTTAGACTATAATGTTAAGTGAAATAAATCAAGCACACAAGCTTAAATATTTCATGGTTCCTTCTAAAAGAGAAACTCAAAATACAAAAAGTAAAATGTAAAATAGACAATGTGGAATAGGGATATAGGGATACTCCATTCAAATGGTAAGGGAATCAAGAGATAGATGGAGGGAGCAAGAAGGAGGAAGGGAAAGGGGATGAAAACAAGAATTAAGATGTACATGTGTGAACTCCTTAAAAGAAATGTAATCATGTGCTGGGGATTGAGCTCAGCAGCATAAGTCCCTGCCTGGCAAGTGGTAGGTTGTGAGTTTGATTCCCAGTACAAAAAAAATAAAAATTGCAATCATTATTTACTTCAAACATGCACTAATAATTGTTTTAATTGGGTCTTAATCATACAGAAAAAAATATCAAATCCTTGAATTTTTTAAGACTTGTTTTTTGCACCATAACATTTGATTTATCTTAAGAAATGTACTTGCAAGGAATGTGTATTCTGCTGTTCGGATAGCCTGTTCACTGTATATGTTTGGGCCAGTTGATCTATTTTATTGTTCAATATGCTTTTTCCCTCTTGATTTTCTATCTTGATATTCTATTCATTGCTGAAAGTGTGGTATTAAAAACAATACTATCACTTTATTGCCCACTTCTCTTTTGCTGTGTATCAGCTTTACACATTTAAATGGTTGGATGTTGTATGTATGTATTAAAATGTGATGTCCTCTTCATGAATTGACCTCTTTATCATTATATAGTGACATTCTTTGTTTGCAGGGGATAGTTTTGACATACAGCTATTTCTTCTGTCTGAAGTATATCTACTCCTGGTTTGTTTTGGTTACCTTTTTCTTGTAAAATCTTTTTCTATTCCTTCTCTTTCTATCTATGTGCATCTTAAAACTAAAATAAGTCTATTATAGTCAGTGACAGGCTTGTTTAATTAATTCGGACACTAGGTCTTTAGATTGGATAATTTAATCCATTTGCATTTAAAAGAAATTACTGATTAGTAAGGACTTATGGTGATATTTTATTGCTTTTGTTTACTATTTTCTGTTTTGTAGTCTCTTTGTTCTTTTGTTCTTCCCTTACTGTCTTCTGTTTTGACTATTTTTTGTAGTGGCATGATTCTGTTTCTATTTATGTTTTGTGTACATACTACAGTCTTTCATTTTATCTATTACTATGAACGCAAGGCTCATGTTAACCATCTTGAAGAACACAGGAAGGCCTGGAGCCTGAGTCCACAGGGTCTGTCCTTCTGCCGGGGTCCTCTGGAGTGAGCCTCATGATTGGGCCCATGTAGACAGGCTTGAAGTCTGGGCATAGAGGATTAGCACTAGGCTTGAGCACCCCTGGAATCTAGGTCCACAGAGGCAAAAGCCCAAATATAATATCACGGCAGCCAGTGGCTTTCATACACTTATTTTTACTTACTTCTCTAACTACTCCACTATCTGTCCATCATACTCATATGTCAACCATACAAACTCATTATCCACTCGATAATGGAAAAAATATGTGGGGAACAACTGTATGCTTGGCATACTGTCAATGCCAAATAAGAGATACAAAGTGACTGCTCTCAGAGGACCTACATTCTGCAGGAGAAAGGGGGTAATAAACACCAATATCTAAGAAATATGATTGACAGATAACCTGCAAAAACAAGGGAGGGGAAAAGGAGAAAACTTGAGCCACAAGGCTATTTGGTATAGTAGACAGGACTAAGACGCTTTGGGCAGGCAAACTTTGAGAAGAAACCTGAAAAAGCATTTAGAACAGGATCTGAGAAACCAGCATTTCCAGATAGAAAGAAGATGAGATGAGTCAGGGTAGCAGATGTGGTCAGAACCAGGAGGAGGCTTAGGGCTTGATCTAATTGTAATGGGAAGCTATTTGAGGGTTGGAAGCAATTGGAGGATCTGGCCTCATTTCCATTTTTAAAGAGGTCCCTAGGTGCTGCGGTGCACAGAATGGATTTCAGGGGATGTGGGTAGAGGGCAGGGGAGGTGTACATCCGTCACACTACACATTTGCACAGAGGCAAAGTAACAAGTAGTTCCCAGTAGGGAAAAGCAGGGGAGATACCTCCATAGCCCACTTTTTCTACTCCTTCCCTGGTGACTTCAAGTAAAAGAAGTTTGAATTAGGGTTAGAGTGGCAAATGAGAAAGAGGGATTGTCCTCTCCCAGTTTTGCTAAGAAAAAAAAAAACCCATGATATAAGTCTGTCCCTAGTACATGATAATATAGTTCAAAGTGTTTGGGGGAGTTTGGGGGATGTTGATCGATTTTTTGACCGTGAGAGGTACTGATGATGAGGAAATTTATTCGGTGCCCATGTGGGATTCCAAGGGGATAGGATCTTAGTCTGTGAGGACAAGAATTCACTCAGCCCCTTGCAGAATGACCAGGATCTGACCACTTGCTCTGTCTCTGAGGCTGGGAACAAGCTAAGGCCCAAAGGGAAACAGCAAACTAACCGCTCTGAGAGCCACTTTGAATGGGATCCAGGTGCTCGGAGCAAAGCCATAAGCATTGCTGGACCTTGCTTCAAAGTTCTCCTCAAAGTCAGCAGTAACCTGAGAAACTCTCCATTGAAGGTGGCAGAACACACGGGTCCCAGGTTTGCAACTACCAGACCTTCTAGGGAGTCCTGCAGGCCACATGTGCAAGACCAGCAAGTCCAGCTACAAGCCACATTCATGTCTACTGCTTTCCAGATGGGCTTCCAGCTGGCCATCCCACCCACCAGAATCCATGCTCTCGCCGGTTGTGATGTGCCACTGTCAGCCCAGTCCACCAGCTGGCCTCAGGGCACAGCTTAACTCCTAAATTCCCCTCTTCATCCATGTGGTCAAGCTCCAGTGTGTCTGCATTTTCCTGCAACATTTGTGCCAAAATAAAATCAGTCAAATAAAACACAATCACGCGGCGTCAGGCTACAGGCTGTTTGTCTCAGCCTAACTGACTCTGACAGCTCAGGGAAGACAGCAGCAGAGCCAGCTCAGCTGAGAAGGAAACAGTCACGGTTCAGGTTCCAGACACAGAAGTGGACATTGCTCTACCCATGCCGAATCTGAGATCCCCCGTGTGCATTCAAGAAAGGGTGATTTCCTCCTGGGTGTCTCGCTCTCTCTCACTTGGACTCTGGTACAGTCAGCTGAGGCCGTGAGCAGCACTTGTCCCTGGTCTGCCTCCTTACTCCTCACAGAATTCTTCAGTCTGTGTACCCAGTCCTGTGCCTGAGGCCCATGCCTGCAACCCCTGGCTCCTGCACCCAAGCTGAAGCTGAGCTTTCTCTGTGACAGGGATACCAAAAACCAAAATGAAATGAAACAGAATCCAACATTTAAGAAAAATGAGTGTGCCTTAAATAAGACTATGAATTCCATTCATTGTTTTATTTTCATTATCTAAAAGACTGCTGCAAGCATGATGTTAGCTTTATCTGTATGTTCTGTATTTCAGAATTCATGAGAGCCCTGCCATATAATTCCAAAGTCTTATGAGCCCGCATTTGGGTAAGGGTAGGAGAGGGAGGCTGGTATAGTAGAAAATATATGGAATGAGAGTTCATAGGAGCCCAGGCTTCCATTCAGTGTGATTCTCTGGCTGTCTGTGGGGCTACCTTATCCTCTGATGCTCAATTCTTTACCAAAATGATGGCACAGATGCCCAAGGAGAACAGTGTAGTAAGAAGAGGCTTTAACCTGAGAAACGAAGATAATTCATTTCCAACCCCAGCTCTGCCTCTTCAGAAATCAAACAAGATGAAACGTGTAGAAGGCTTGGTGCTGCACCTGCCCGTTTGTGGCCCCAGACCCTGTGGAGGCCTCATTCATCTGCAGGCCCCTCCTACTCCCCAAATCGAGGAGAGACACTTCCCCACTGTAATCCATATTCACTGGCCATTTCTTCTCAGTTCCTTTGATGACATGATCACTTCTTCCTCCCAAACACAAAACTGTAGATTTCTCAGTGACCTGTCTCTTTCCTCTCCTCTGAGGTCATTCTTTCCACTTTTGTCTGTCTAATCTTCACCACTCCTGTGGCACCAAAAGATTTTTAGAAAAACAAAAATCTATTTATGGCCTTATTTGAATTTCTCAAAATCAGAGCTCTCAAATCTCCCAAGCAAAGCAGGTCTTTATACCTGTACTTTCCATCTCAGCCAAGAGTGCCACTCTTAGGCAGATTGCTAAAGCCAGAAACTTAACAGATGTGCTTGAGTCTACCATCTCTGCCGTCGTTATTTTTCTTATCCATTATTGTGTTCTTATTTCCAAAGTGTATTTGTGTCTCTAATTGTTTCCATCATTCCTTCCATTACCACTGGGGGATTGGAGGTGATTATCATCTCAAGTCCTGACTACTGCAACAGTTTCCTAACTGGTAACAGTTCCCAGACCAACTTCCACCAACACCTCCTCCAAAAATACTGTGGATTTTGCAACTCCTGAGTCAGATCATATCACAAAGATGCCGACATTGTCTCCAGTTACTTTCATTTTACTTAGAAAGGAATTCAAACTATCTTCCAGCACCTAGAATGCTCTTTATCATCTGATGTTTGCCTAAATCTTCAAATTCATCTGATGATACTTACGCTATGATAGCTTATGGACAAATTATGCATTAAGCCTGTTTCTAACCTCAAAATTCTTGCAGTTACCATTCCACTGGTTTAGAGCTTTCGGTCATTTCCTCTATATAAGACTTTTATCTAATATAGGGCTTATGAGTTGGTACAGGGCAGATCTGGTTGACCAATCTATGGCAAGGCATAGTAAAGACCACACAAGATGCCATGGATTTAGAACTGGTCAATTCTCTCAAGTTGATGACTCTGACCAAGAATCGAGTTCTTGGGATGACTACTTTCCCTAGTGGCACATCAGCTTTTTACATAAATAGACTTTTTCTGGTCCTAACCTTTGAACAATTCAGAACTGTTAATAGCTCTGAAATCCAATGATGAAAATAAATATAGATATATGATGAGCTGCCACCTATATACCAATATGAATAACTCTGAACTTGCCAATTAGCATTAACAATTCTGGGATTTTCCCGCTACAAGGTTTGGCAAAATGGACCATCATGGAAGCATCCCATCCTGCAAGAATTTCTTAGCATGTTTGTCAAATCCTCTAAGATTTTAATCCAGATCATTTTTTTATTCACTACTTTTTCCACACATATGCATTTTGCACCATTAAGTGACTCACTGCTTGATGAATTTCCCTTTCACAGCCCTGCATTCATTCTCTACATATGATGTTTCCCCAACCACTGCAAAAACCACGTTTGTCTTCAGGGCCTGGACTGAATGCTGGCTCACAACACCCTGCACGTCTCGGGGCTCCTTCTAACAGTAGCTGAGTGTTCACAGTCACCACACAAGCCCATCTCTAACCCATTCTATCAAACATCATCTTAGTGATTGAACTGTTTTCCTTCATTTCCTTAGGAGGACAACCATTACTCCATGTTCCTTGGAACTATCTTCTTATATTGTAGGGTTCCACACCATATGAAATATTAGTGTTTTTTTCAGTCCATACACAGTTAGCAGAATCATTTTCTTTTCTACTTCTTTAAAGTATTTTAAGAGGGAAAAAAAGTTAAAGATATTTCCACAGCAGTGTTAATGTTCTATAATAATGAAGAAAGGTTAGAAAATTGCTATCTAAGTGTTTCCAGCACCAATTTAAGTTTAATTTCTCATCACACCCTTAGCTGAAGAGGGCCACACCAAGACAAGTCAGCCTGCCCTTTGGAGTCCATTCATTACAGAAGGGAAGGGAAGTGTTTATGTGGCCTCGGCTCAGGGATGATATAATGATTGCCTTTCCTCCCAGCAGGTCTCATCCCATCTCAGGAAGACGTCAGGGGTCAGGACCAGGACAAACTCTGGTTTGATGAGTCACTCTGGGAGAAAGCCAATTACAGCATGGAGGTTGGCTCCAGGGGATTGGCAAAAGGAAATGGTACCTTTCCCTTTGAGGGCTGAGGTTGAATCTAATCTCAGTCTGATGGCATGGAAAACCACCTGGTCTGCCTGGCTAGGGATCCAGGAAAGGGAACAATAAGGGTCCCCAAAGAGGAAGACTCATAGACTAATCTCTACTAAGGCCCTCAGACAAATCCTCACTGCCAAATTTCTGAAGAGTCCAGGTGAGGCAAGTGCAAAGAGTAGGAGCCTTATTTTTTTCCTATTTGTAAGTTTGATTTCTTTGAAAAAAGGCATTAGTGGTGGGACAGTGTACTTTTAAGGAGTTAGTAAAGGGATGAAGTCAACAAACTTTGGCTTTTCTCCAGTTCAGGACATATGCTATGGCCTCTTAGATGGCCATTGACTCAGATGGTGAAAACCAAGAGTCTGCATAGCTTATCACCTCTTCTTCCACTTGTCATCATCACCACCCTCAACATCACCATGGCCACCAGTTTTGCCACCTCTACTACCATTACTATTGTTTCCATCACTACTTGGCAGTACCAGTCTTTATATATTGATGCTTATTTTTCATTTAACTTATGTAACAAGAATTATTGTCTTTGATAATGAGGAAACCAAGGTTTAAACAGGTCAGGCAACTCAACTAAGGTAATATCTTGTAACCAGCAATCTTTCCCAAATAGGTCTAATGCTAAAGCTGTGCTTTCAATCACTTTGCCAGATGGAAGATTTACTTTAGGGCAAGAAAGGACAGTTTAGATAAACAAGCAAACTCCAAAGTAAATATCAGTTCTATTACACATCAAGTATTTCTCTCCTTTGCTACTCATGAAGTCAGTAACTCCAGTTCACTGTCTATTTCTACCAGGCAAGAAGTTGCCCTATTCTTTCTGTTCTGAATTGCTACAGACAATTCTTGCATTCTGAGCAGGTCACTGTGACATCTGTTTGAAAAGCACAGGCAAAATACAATCATTCCTCTCATAATAAGGCCACCAGTCCCCACCACTCACCATGGCAGGAAAGGTGGGCCAAATAACAGTAAAGCTAAACCAAGTCAACAGGCATCTGCTGTCTTTGGCAGCGTGACACCCAAGAGCCTATGGCAGGGAGCTGAGTTTAGGAGCACAGTCATAGAGGGGTGCCCAGCTCTCCAGGGATCCGAAGCACTAGTCCTCTTGCTTGGAGGTAATGTATAAAGAAACACAGATGAGCCTGGAGGCTTAGAGTATGATTTTAAATCATGAAGTAGAAAGAGTTAATGTTGATGTGAGCACTGACAGGAGACATTCTGTTAAAGGTTCCTGAAATCTTTTTTTCTGCTGATGCCAGCAGCTGAGGAGAGGTTTGGCCAAGTATCCATCTCCAATTGTTGGCTTGAAAAATGTCCCAGTGTGCTCTTCAAACATAAACACCTTGGAATCGGCCTGATTCTAGTCAGTGCTTCAAGTGTCAGGAAAGCTGGACATAAAATCTTGAACAGGGTAGAGATTCTTTGACAGTCAGATTTATTTTTCACTTAAGTTACACAGAAAATGTGAAAGTTCAGTCTTATTTTATAAGCAATAATCGTAGTATTTCCTTGTCTGGAACAAACTTAGAACATTATAGAACATTTCTATCACTTGAACTCCAGGCCCCTGAATTGACTGGAGACCTTATCTGTGGCTATGTATCCACATGGCTTGCAGGAAACATTCCAGATCCAAATCACAATAGAGATTTGTTATATTTCACGCTAGAATAATTCATTCAAAGCATTTACATTTTGAAATTTTAAAATAGAAAAAGTATACCTTGGAAATCCCCACCTTGAATTTCTGGAAGGCTCATTTAATACAATTTATAACAATTACAGCAGTTAACATGTAGTAAGGCCTTCCTCTGTAGTAATCATTTTGCATGTGTTGTCTCATGTAATCATCCTGACAACCTCATGCGATAAATAGATATATTATCCCTGTATTACAAAAGATACTGATTGAGAAGTTTAGAAACTTTTCTAAGTTCATAGAGACTGTGTATCCGAATGAAAACCTGACCCTAGGCAGTTGGACTTCAGGACCCATACCATTAGTTTCCAGGTGCTGCCACATGGAATCAAAATAAAGACACTCAGAGTCCCAGTTGAATCATTGATTTCTATACTCCAACCCCCAAGACCCTTAAAATCATACATGAAGTCCAGTTATAAAAATAAATGGCAATGGAGTTCCTAGGGCCAATGCTCCAAGCCACCAGAGGCATACTGGTCTTTATTCCAAATATACATGGGGAAGGTCTTCACCTCGTGCAGTTCACAAGCTGCACAGATCCCTAATTTAGAAGCCTGTATCATTAAAGCAAGACACAAACTCAAGTCAGGAATGTGAAGTCCTGATTACCTTGCTGTACTATTATTTGCAGTTAAACAAAACAACTAAACCAGGAGGATAGTCAGAGAGTGGATTCTCAAGACAATTCTCTGTTAGCCACTGGGGACAGCTGTCCCAGCCAAGACTGAGGGCAGCAAGAGACCTTTGAGGAAGGAGAAGGAAAGCAGGATGAATCACACATACTGGGAGCACAGGAATATTTTCATCAAGAGACAAAGAAATATGGGTTCAGATTTTAAACTCCCAAACCATACAAGATGAATCATTCTAAGAAATAACTGAGGATAAAACATAGATGCTAGAATAATCCAAAGTATTTAATCTGATTTTATCTAGTTCAAATCACCCTTTTTCCTCTTATTTACTTTAAAATTGAACCAAGAAATTATTACTGATGGTTCTATTTCACCAAGTGAATTTGTAGTTTCAAAAAGTCCAGTCTTTACCTGTAGCAGCTTTATTATTTTGGTCTGAATGCAACGAATAGGAGATTTCACATGCGCTTAGTGTAGCATCAATCTAAGAGCTTTATTGTGTGGACATCTACACTCATCTTTTACTAATAGTAGAGATCTTGGAGGTGCACAGACACTCAGCAGAACCTAGATGTGTGTTGCAAACAGTACACAATCTGCAGAAAAACAGGAAAAGTTTTGTAGGAAGAGGAAGCTCAAATAGTCTTCTACAAATTCTGGTGATAAAAAATTCAGCTCATTGAGAAAATAGACTCAAGGCCCCCTGCTCCACAAAACTGGTTCACTTTGATCACTTATAGAGAGGAATAAACAGAGAATTGTGTAAAACTATACTGGGCAGACTTTGAGGAGCTTCAACTGCAGTGTTTGTTATTTCGAAATTTTCTAATGAAATTTTCCTCTATGCTGATCAGCCCAGTGGGTCCTCTGTGGATGCTTGGTATGCTCTGGAAGACTTTCCTCTCTGTGGAAGATTTAGTGAATTGTTCTCTGTAATAAGGACATTTCATGACTTCCAAGACTGTCTAAAAGGAAACTAGCAAGCTAACAAAGGTGTAAGAAGAGGGACCTTGTCAAGGGATTTAGACAACAATTAGAGCTACTGTTAGTTTACTTAGCAGACTATATAACACTCTCTGTGGTGGCTTTGGCGTGTGTCTTTTTGCTACAATCATCCTTAATGTTTAGATTACACTGCTTTTCAGGGTTCACAATGCGATTTGTCCAATTACTCTGTTTGTGTTCTGTTTTCTCTGAGCTGGGAGTGAAGTATTCAGAATAAACATATTCCTTCTACCTTGATCATCTCCAAAACAATTCTGCACAGTAGAAGCTAGTGTCAGCTTCCACTGACAGGAAGTCACTGGCACTAAGATCTGGAAAAGAGACCTTGGGTGGTCTCAGCCAGCTACGTTTCTTTGCCCACAACTGTATTAAGAAAAGACCAAGCAGTATCCTCTTTTATACTAGGGCACAGAGCTATCTGCACCTCCCAGCGCATACACCAGAAGAAGCAACTCATGTGCAATAATGCAGCTGTCGTTCAGGTAGCTTGTTCTCACAAGCCTCATAAGTGTGTGCCTGAATCTTGTTAGAGGGGACAGTGGGTTCGTTCTGAAAGAGATGTTTCCCTAAAATCTCTTTCAATCTTTGCGTGCACAAGAGGATTGCATTTCTACTCATGTAATGAAATGAAATACAAATAAGAAAGAAAGGAATTCTTCCCACTTCAAAGGGGACAAGAGCAGCTTTAGCACATCAGGGTATGTAGCAAACTTAGCAGAGCTGTGTTCCACAGAAGTGGCAGGTAATGGCTTCAAGGCAGCAGAGGCTTTGCGTGATGGGTTAATGATGGTTAACTCCATGTTTCTGAGAACATGGGAGCACAGATTGTTATCTAGGAGAACACGGGGTAATTTAAAGAAAGGCAATTTAAAGAAAGTTAAATGTCTCCTAACATAGGATGAGATATGGAAAGGAGAAGGGAAGAGATTTATTGTTTTATGCTTTAAAGTATCAGCCTACATTGCTCAGAGGTATATAAGTTTGTAAAATTTGTCCTCATTGTCATTCTTCATAGCTTCTAAGGATCACGTGCTTGTGGGTCATTCTCTCTGATCTCACACACACACATACACACAAAAAAACCCTCACATCCAAGGGATCTTCTATAGTTTCATAATAATTCTTCTCTTTCAGACCAGAGGGAGACTCTACATGGCTTTCTCTACAAAGAACCTCCCTCTATTAGCTCTACTTCTTTGTCCTGTCATGAAACACTGGTTCTGCACAGGTCACTGACTCATAAATCATTTGAGCTGGGAGGTACCCAAGAGACTTCCTTGCCCATTGATTTTTAAACCATATTTAATAAAATCTTTCTTAAATGAAACTTTATTCAGATCTAAAAACACAACATAAAGTACTTACCACAGTAGTTTGATCATAGCATTTGATTGATCTTACTTAGCAAATGAAAATAGATGATAGAAAAAACATAATGTTGCAGTTCCTAGTGGAACAGTAACAGTAGGTCAGTGATGGCAAATTGCAGAGATGAGTGCCCAAAGTGCAACCCAAAATCTGCTTATTTATTGCAAAGTGCCAACACTGCAATTAAACCTGAATATTGAAGTTGTAATTTAGAAAAAACAAATCATACATTAACATCTTTTGCCTTAAAAGTGAAACAAATGCATGTGTGCCAGAGGTCCCCACCACTGTCCTAGGCAGTAATCATCATTGGATGCAGAAAGGATAAGGTGGAAAGTTGACTAGGAAGAGCCATAACGGAGGGCCG
The DNA here is from genome assembly GCA_004027455.1 of Hydrochoerus hydrochaeris. Lineage (NCBI taxonomy): Eukaryota > Metazoa > Chordata > Mammalia > Rodentia > Hydrochaeridae > Hydrochoerus > Hydrochoerus hydrochaeris. The sequence continues at coordinate 164,643 of PVLA01002387.1, read as the reverse complement.
AGGTTACCCGTCCTGTTCAGTCTTAGCATTGGTGCAAGAGGAACATCAGCTCTGTTGAGGCTTGAGAGGAGGCACAGCAGAGACTTCCTAGCATGCTGTGTAGTAGCCTGGCCAAGGAAACAATATTAAGTTCAAACCTAATTGTTCCTTTACACCTAAATATAAATTTCCAGGCAATACGCAACATAAAAGAAAAAAAATTGAATACCATGAGGAAGCAGTCAGACAAGTTCAGAATGTGGAATAATCCACAGAACAAATGTTCTGGTTTTCTCTAACTGATCAAAGGCATGTGCAGTGGATTGTGTTATTGCCCAACTTATTCACTCGCTCTTCCCATACGAAGATCCCACATTCACGCCTGCTTCCCCTGGCTGGGTATATCTCATGGACAGGATACATGGCTGCCCTATTCGTGGTGTCTGAACCTTACAACTTGCTTTCACCATTGTCGAGTGAGCAGAAGAGACCATGTCATGTAAGAATGATGCTTTCTTATCTACTTCATTATTAGGTTTTCTGACTGTTTACTTTTCCCAGGAGATGTACTAATGGATAGTGAGTTCCAGGATAAGAGGACAAAGGAAGTGGTTGAACCATTGCTAAATATGGACGGTCCACAATGTGATCAAGAGATAAAAGCTTCCACCCTTTCTTGTTATAACTGTTGAGGTTTGGACATCATGGATATAAAATAAATCAAAGCAGGCAAATTCAATATGGAGGAAAATACATCAAAAGAACTGATACCAGATAAAAGAAATATAAAAAATGTCAACTATTTAAAAACATTTTGTGGACCATGGTGGGACCTCACATATACTATAAAATGTCACTTTTGAGACAATTTAAATCATGTTTGTGAACTATGTAATGTTAAGGAGTTAATTTTGTTTGATGTGAGAATGCTCACATATGCCCATTATTTCTGAGTTAGAGATGTATACTGAGATACTTATAGGGCAAATGGAGAGGTCTTGGGCTTGCTTTTGAATATTTCAAGGAAAAAGCAAAAGGATTGCTAAGATATTCATAAAATATTAATAATAATTAAAGATAAATGATAAATAGATGGAGCTTAAAATACATTAGCTCTAATTTTGTGTATGTTATAAACTTTTGTTTAAGCAGTACTTTTAAATTCACAGTAAATAAATTAAAAAATATCAGAACAAAGACAGAAAGATGGCATCTGCTACTATCAGATGTAAAAACTGCAAAGTTTCTGCAAGATGCAAAGTTGTTGGGTGAGTGGTAATTCAGAAAGCAAGGCTGAGAAAGCTCCATTCTGAAATACTGGGAAGCAGAGTACTTGAAACAGTGTATTCTGCTCTGGACAGCCCTGCACAGCACTCAGAATGAGGGAGTAGCTGAAACTCTCCACAACCACAGTTCACTGTACCACGTCCTCCCACCCATATACCTGAACAGAGTGGCCCCTAAACAGTGTTTACTTCCCCAGTGACAAAGCAGCAGGCTTCCCTTCTGTTTAAACAAATGAAACAAACAAACCAAAAATGCCTATAAAAATGAGGACTACTGATGTAGGCGGTGGTGTTTAAGAAGAAGGCATTCTAGGACAGTCTAGCTAGACCTTTGTACTGTAACTTTGTATTTTCTGCTAGGCAGACCCTAAAGTGACATCTCCTAGTTAATCAGCCGAGGGGGAGACACAAGAAACGTCACCACCACTTTGCTTTTAAATGTGAATGGACTAATTGGGTCATCATAGAATCGTGGAGGTAGGGGTCCAAAGAATGCAGGAGATAAACACAGAAACCAGAAATGTTTAGGAAATACAGGGTAGTACATTTTTAAAGGAGAAGGATTTGAATGGATAACTCATAAAACAAGAATAGGAGTCCATGAAAAAGGAGAAGTCAGAATTAAGAAAAGTCTGTCGGAAATCAGCATTCAGTCTCAATCTCCACCTTGTCTCATATATAGAGAGGAAATGAGGGTGAAGAAGAGGAGGAGGAGGAGGAGATGGAACACAAGAAGATATAACCTAGTCTCCAACAGAAATGAAAGAGAAATAGGGTAGTTTGTATGACTGGAAGGTGAAGGGAATATTGGGTACATGGTGAAGAGCAGTGAAAGTCATATAAGAAGAAGGTAGAAAAGCCTTCTCTCTAAGGAGCTTAGATCGGCAGTGTTTCTATCATGTCTTGTCTGGTTACCATGTGTTGTCAGGATGTGTGGTGTGCACATGCATACATACAATTCAATGTGATAGTTATGGTCCAGAAATATAAAACCAAAGAAGACTCAGCATCTTGTAAAATAAATTTTCAAATATCTAATAACTCACCCAGGCTTTTTATTTCTAGAACCATCTACAGGATTTGTCTGCTCTTGGTATATATAAGTTCAGATTCAATAAACAATAATAAAAATAAAAGAGAAAGAAAACCTAAGTTTCGCTCATAGTGAAGTACATTCCTTGGATAAGTTCCGGTCATGTTTAGTTTTGAAAGTTTGAATGATAAAGTTTTTCAATGAGAATTTTTTTTTGTAGAAAGGAAAGTTTTCCTTGTCAAGAAAAACTTTACCAACATACACACCACCCACTAACTACATATTCATACCCTACAGTACATTATTAAAAACTATGTCAAAGTTACTTTCACATGGGCTAAGTTTTAAATATACTTATCAAAGTGTTTTAAACCCATTTGGTGGTGAGGAGGGTGAGAAGAACGTCCAAACATGAATCTGGAAATCCCATGTAATTTCCAGTAAACACGCAGAAACACAAACATTTGGGTATGACATAAAAGATATTTTTAGGAAGCTCTTTGTAAATTGTTTATTACATTTTATCTAAAGATCATTTAATGTTTTGATTACAAGTCATATTTCAAAAGAAATTGTTCATCTGAACATATGCTTGGGCTAAAGAAAGCTTCAAGCAGGGTTCAAGTGATAATACATAAAAGGAAGGCAACCCTTCAAAAAGCATACATAGATCTCAACTTTAAATCTGTTGAACCTTGCCCAGGTTATAATGGAAAAGAAAAAGACCAAAAAAATTCATGTGAAGACTGAAGAAGAGAAAAGCTTTTATGAATTCTAGGGATGGTTATTGTCAAAAGAGGGAAGCTGCTCCCAGGGGAAATTAGACGCCCGACACTGTGGACTGTGGAATGGCTTCAGGGTACACAGGCACCCCTCAGAGGGGTGGGATTATGGATGAGAGGTCTGTGGCACACCTGCCCTTCTCAAGTGTGGCAGCCCTGAAGGGACACACACACACACACACACACACACACTCACTCATCTGGCTTGCTGATTTGCTATCCCACCTGAAGGGCTTTCCCACTGCTATCTGCCACTGCACTTTCTGTGAAACTGAGACAACCAGGTGGAATTTGGAAAGAAGTCTCTAGTTTCTAGCTTCAGACCACTGGAAGGGAAGAAGTCAATTAAACCCTTTTTTTCTTACATAGAGTGTAAGTCATGGAAGGCATTAGCATCTGAGTTATTATCTCCCACATGGTATAATGAACACATAGTCCCCCATTTTTTAGTATATGACTTTTCTAAAGAATCTTTGGCACGTCCACCCTCTGTATCTCTTAGTATGATCCTTCTGTTCTTTGCATGAAATAAATTGACAGATGGTTTCCAGAGTGTGGATTTAGGAATAGCGTTTTAAGAGTATGGTAGAGTCTAGCTCCTCAAGAACAAATGAGAACTCTCCTGCACTCATGTGCTCTGTGAGTGTAAGAAAATCGCTTACACTATCTAATTGTCAATTTGCCTTGCTTTAGAAGTGAGGAAAGGACAGTTATGATTGTAGTTATTATGATGAGTAATTGAGATAATCTTTGTAAACTTAGGACTTTGTCTTGCTCAGAGCTATTATGACTGTAAGGAGCAACCATAAATAAACAACTCAAATTGCCTAAAACAGTAACTAAATGTAACTAAATGTTCATGTAAGCTGGAACACTGCAGGAGAGGAAGATTCCAAAACAAAATGGTTGACAACTCAATGACTTATCAGAGACTCCGTTTTGTTTTGTTTTGTTTTGTTTTGCTTTTTTTCCTCTCTGTTCAGCATCGACTGAACAGAGTCCCAAAGCTGCTTCTTCTCTTGGCCACATTATGACCATCCATGGATAGTATAATAGCCACACATGGCCTTAATTCTTGCTCATATTTAGTGAGAAAGGGTAAAAGAATCCTTTCCAGAAACTTTCCAAAGACTTCCTTCTTCATTTAGGCCAAAGTTGGGTCACACGCCCATTCTAAATTCATCACTACAAGAGGACCAGTGTCTGGCCCAGACTCTTCTTTTGGGGAAAAATGGACGGGGAAAAAAAGATCATTCAAGTACTCTTGAAAGATTAACTTTCATTATGATTATTGTGCACAGTACATGCCTATCTGGTTTTACAGAGATGCAACTAGTTGTTACCTCAAAGGGATTTTATTTTTTTATATCACTTTGGATTTCTTTCTACTGGGTATCTAAAATGCTTAAAGAAGATTTGGGGACTTCATGTGTGTTGGGGAGGGAAAAGTAAAATGAAAGATGATAGAAATCAGCCTAAGGTGAAGCATAAGGCTTCATCAATGGTATAGCTGAAGCTGGACACAGTGGTACTGTAACTTTTCCGCTTCTTATTTCTGCCACTTTTTATACTTTAGGCAACATGGAACTACCTCTCGAAGACTTCAGACTTCCATACTGAACCCAGAAATTCATTCTTACTGGTGAAGCAATAAATTTGCAAGAAAAGATGATCTTCCATATTTCCAATAATGGGAGTTTTATTGACAGTTCAATTAAGCAATTATTTACTGAACACTAAGTAATTTTCTATTTGGTGCCAGGAGCTAAGCAGAATTTTTAAAAAAGTATAAGGCATAAACGTTACCCTTAAGAAATTTCTGATCTGTCTCTGAAAATAAAATGTGGAACAGCAAAGTGTTAAATAGAAGAAAAAGACAATCTAGAATTCAGATTCCAAGGAAATTGCTACAGCCACTTTAATTGGCCGTGACTAAACTGACCAGGGAGAATCCCATAATTAACTGCAGGGCTGTTTTGCAGATTGACATATGGGCTCAGCCTAAATCTGTAATAGAGACTGATACTTTCCATGGAGCAGGCAGACAGATGGCCTGGTTTTTCAGACTTAACGTCAATTTCTCCCATGTGCTAACTGTAACCACTACCATGACCTTGTATAAATACATATTCTTACAGAGAAGGATGGATCTTGAAGCCTGCTGAGGTGATAAGTTTCTAGGTCCCTAAATACGTGGCAGTGGCTTCTCAGACTCCTGCTCCATTTCCCAACAAAACTTAGGATCCACCGCTTGAACATGATTGATTGGATCTAAATAACTCAGCACTCTCAGTCCTAAGGAATATACTACACAGTGAATACACTGTACACCCCAGATTCTTACATGCCCACATCAGTGCTCTATGTTTAAAACTCATTTGGAGCAGCTAAGCATGATGAAAATTTTAGAATGATATTAAGAAGTTATGCACTAACTTGATCTTAACCACTATGCAGAAAGGGTATGTTATGAAAGTAGGAAAATACATTCTCTGCCTTATAAGACATATGCAATCCAGTAAAACTAACACAACATAGGTACACAGAACAAAATTTAAAAAGCAATGTACAAAGGTCCTGTATCTGATGTAGGTCCTTTCTGTCTCACAGTCAGTTAATGAAAGTTAGCTCTTTTCCTCTGGTCCATTCATCACTGCCTAGGACTTCCTGGTACCCTCCCAGAACCCTCCTTCCAAGCATGGCACAAGGAATGTCACTTCTTGGGGGAAAACCTGCATTGACATAAAAATGCCTATGAGAAAGTGACCTTCTTACTTTCCATGGCCCCAAACACTCTGAAATGTGCCTGTCCCCAGACTTGCAATCTATTGCTAGCACAGGCATCCCCATGCACTCCCCCAGTGATCTCTTTAGCTAACTTTGTTGACTGAAGATCTCTACTCCCAAAAGAGCCCAATGACTGTCCTGCCTCCACATCATCTCCACAAGTAATACTCTTCCTACCTTTATTTATTTAAGTCTCTTTTTTCTCTAAATACAATGGCACATTTCCTACATAATTACTTTCCCAAACACATCAGATTACAGTTACTCCTATCTATGAATTCCAATAGCACTAGCGTTCCTCACATAGCAGCATAATTTATTATGCAACAAGTTTACTTAAGTGTCTTGCCCCCCCAGTTTGGTCTAAAGTTCCTTGTGCCAGTCTTCTCTGTAGGTCTGGAGCCTAACAAACATAGTACCTTTGACAATGTTGTTGGTGGCAAAAATCAGGCCAGTTATAGGTAGTGAGAGCTAATGCATAATTACTTGTAGAGCCAGGCATGGTGGCACATGCCTGTAATCCCAGTACTTGTGAGGCTGTGGCAGGAGGACTGCCATGAGTTCCAGGCCAACCTGGGCTACATAGTGGGTTCAAGGCCAGCCTGGACTACATAGTGAAATCCTATCAAAAAAAACCCTTTATTTTTTAAAAAAAATCACTTATAATCAGAATGAACTGGGATGAGTTTTAACAACACTTACAAGTAGCACTTAGAGTTGTGCTTGGTTTAGGAGAAAACACAGGAACGAAAGAAAGCAATAAGGAGAGGAAACAGAGGTGCATGGGTTAAAATGGTGGCTGTGAACATGGAAAAGAATGTGGATATGGATGGGTGGACCTCGGAGTCTGGCCATGTCCTGATAATGGAGAAAAATCAACAGACCAGTGTAGAAGTCTGGCTTCCAGAGGCCCTTCCTGTTGCATATCTTCTAGGTGTAACTTGCTGTGGTCTACAGAGTTGACAATTAGGGCCAAGAAAAAGTCATCATCTAGACTTAAATTCTATCTTATGACCTTTAAGTATTCTTTTTCCATTCAACTCTATTGAAACATCATTTCCTTCAGTGGGGTAATTTTTTCCAACGGGAATTTTTCTCGCTGAGTCTTTTGGGCCTCACTTTAACCTTGTCAGGATAACTGGACAGAATTGAAAATGCTGATTGGCACTTTGCACACATATTTATCTTCTTATTCGTGTCCTCAGGTTCCCCTCAGAAGCTCCCTATAATAGAAAAGGATCTTATGGTTTCCAGATCTGCACATTTTCACGGAGTAGGGGACATTAATCACAGGGTCAGCTAAGTTCTGATCTAGTAACTGGCTCTGACTCAAGGGCCCCCTCATGCTCAGCACATCATCCTCAATTCACCTCAGCTCTTCTCCAAAGCAGGCATCTACAGAGTGTATATATGAGAGGTGCACACACATGCCAAGTTATGCATGGCTTATCCTACTTTCTATTTGTTAACTTTGCAAACACTTTGATTCTCTGCAGTTCTGGGTTACCAGATACTCAGAAGTACTGCTAATCCCCCACACAAGGTGTCCTTCTCCTTTATATGTCACTGTTATTAACTCTCCACCAGTTCTGTCCATACTTAACCCATTCTCTATATATCTAGAGTATGACTCTAAATGAAAGAACCGTAAGAAGGAAGAAGTAAAAATAAATATTCTAGAAACTACCTCATCAGAGCCCCAGTCTTCAGAGCAAACTATGGACAAGAAGGTACTGTGGCCTGGCCAGTGTCCATTGAACTGTTACAGATCTCTGATTACATGAAGACCCAAGATCACTTGACTTATGTCCTTAATGTAACCGAAAATGTGAACAACAGCTAATAAGGGCTCGCCATTAATTAGAATGTTTTGTTCTCTCCACTTTGGAAGCATATTCACTGCAAGAAGTCAGAGCAAGAATTTCATAACAAGTCCAAATAAGTAATCAAAATAAGAATTTCCATTTAAAAAGTACTGTGGACTTGACAGACCCACATCTCTCTTCTCCTAAAAATTATATTAAACCTATATTAAAATTAAATTCAAAGACAAAGACATAACCAGTTAGGTGCCTACTCTTCCATCTCATGGTTTGGCTTCCACTAAAACACTATTTCTCAGTAGCAGAACCATTGGCTATTCATGCTTAATAACACTGTGCTATGGGGGCTGATCTGTGCATTGTCAGCCTCCCCTACCCTCACCTTACTAGATGTCAATAACAAACCTTCCCATCCACCCTCCTCCACCATGCTCCAATAATTATGAAAATCAGGAATGCCTCCAGACATTGTTAAATGTTCCATGAGGGGAAACATTTGTTCCCTCCCCTCCATTAATCCATTGGTCAAGAATATCCTATAAATATAAATGTGGTTCTTTGGGGTCCCTTATAGAAATTTTTCATGAGTAATTATGTTCTAAACCCTACCTACCACTAATGATACCATTTCTACTGTTTTTATACTAAGCTCACTTCAAAAGGACTAATATACAACAGTGTGACTTTTCTAAAAAATGACTGCTTGACAAGAAGTGAAATAATTGAGAAATGTGAATAGCAGAAGTTGAGGTTCATTGTGGATCACCATAGAAACTGTGTAACATAGGAATCACTCAGTAAATTGAACTTCTCCTAGTTTAAAGCTTTCCCTTCACAATTTCTGCATTTTGGCTATGATGTGTCTTCAGTTTCATCTGAGGATAGGAAAGATTTTGTACCTGGTCAGAATGTTGATCCTGAGGTATGACCTCCTCAAAATAGTTTGTCATACTCCATTCCTTTAGTGACAATAGTGATCAAATTGATTTAGTGGAACTTTCAATAAAAGTAGGGTTTTGAATGTCTTTCCCTAGTGGAAAAAAAAAATAGCTACTAAACTATAGCATGCTACTATCTTGTTTAGTCAGCACAAAATTCCATGAAGACTATCAAACTATACTGATCATACATATTCATTGAATTATTCTTCTGAGTTAAACATTTAAGTTTGTATCACTTATAATAAACCATGTTAAAATTTAATGGGTTCTCATACCAATCCATGTGGTCAGAAATCTGGACAAGGTTCTGCTGGGCAGTTGCACTGCACTGAGCATTGGCTAGAATCACCAGGCTGCTGAGGAGAGGAGAAAAAGATTTAAGAAAGCTTCATTTGCATAGATAGTGTATTGATGCTCCTAATCACATAGCTAACTTGGATTTTCTTAGGGTGATAGTCAGACTTGTAATGTGGTGGTTACTTTCTGAAAACAAAAGGGCAAAATGCTAAGCTTCTGAAAGGCTTAGTCTAGATTTGACATATGATCTTGAAAGTAGATGTATAGATAGATAGATATAAAAATCAATACAGACTGTGTGTGTGTGTGTGTGTGTGTGTGTGTGTGTGTGTGTACAGGGTGCATCCCACAACTAACACCATATCTCAGTCCAGTGATAACTGATTTCAGACCCCTATGTGCATTTCCTTCTGTTCTGCTGAGATGACCTGCTAGCACTGACATTCCAGTAACAATGTCTAGTATCTAGACCTGTGTTTCTAAATGCTCTTTTCCAGTAAAATGAAAAAGAGCTTTTGGAGAAATAATTCTAGGGCTGTGGCAGGAAACATGCAATAAGATCCTGAAAACTTTGTTTTGACAAGAAGTAACATAGACCTCATAGAAATGTAGAATCAGGAAGAAAGGACATAGGGTTCATCTTGAAGATGTTTGTCATGGTTAATTCTCTAAGTTAGCAACATAATAAATGCTTCAATCAAGTATAACCCATATAATAAATATCCACTGGCTTCTACTCATATAAATAAAGAATTAAATAATTAAACCAGCATTGGCGAACCATTTAGAGCCTTCAATAATAACAAACAGCCCACTGTGGTACACAGACCACAGGTTCATCACCACCAATAAACAAATGGAAGGGAACAGACAAGTTTATGCACAATAGAGTTATAGTCAATAAATCTAGGACCAGGAAAAAATAGAAATAAAACACCAAATAAATGTTTTAGGAAAGAATCATTCATAGGTATACAACATAGTAGACAAAAGTATGACAGAAAACAAAATATTTGTGTAATTTCTGAAATATGTTAGGAAACAGCTCCTCAAAGGGTGACATATTCTAATTCTTGAAATTCATGTTACCTTATATGGCAAAGTCCTTAAGGATCTTGAGATGGGAGAGTAGTCTGGATTGAGTGAGTGGGTCTAACATGGAACCATACATTTCCTTACAAGAGAAGCAAAGGGAGATTGATGGCCATCTTAGTCACTTTTGACATCACTAGGACACAACACCTGACACCCATAATTTAATTTTGGCTTACGGTTTCAGATGTTTCAGTCTAGGGTTAGCAGATTCAAATGCAGAAAAGGGAAGGTGGAAGCGCCAGAATCGAGGAAAGTTGCTGTTATTATGGTGACCAGGAAGCAGAGAGAGAAGGGAGGAAGTGGAGCAGGAGTTGTACCTTTCCTGGTCACCTCTCACAGTGACCCATCTCCAAGCAGTCCCCGCCTTCTCACAGCACAGTGAGCCATGAACTCAGTGGATAAATCCATTGACGAGTACAGAACTCTGTGATCCAATCACCTTCTAAAAGTCCCTCTTGTGAACATGTAAGAATTTGGGCGGACTTTTCCTTTTAAAATCTAACATGACAATGGCAGCTGAGAGATTGCACAATAACAGAAAGAGGAGAGAAACAGAACCACAGAGAGGATACAAAATCCACCTCGACTGCTTTTGAAGTTGGAGAATGGCCACAAGTCAAACAATTGAAAGAACGCAACTCAGAGATGCCAAAAAATGTAAAGAATAAGATTCCTTCTCTGAGCTTCAGCAGGGTGCACCCCACAGCTAACATCATATCTCAGTCCAGTAATAACTGATTTCAGACCCCTGAACTCTAGAACTATAAGAGCATGAAGTCTGGTGTCTTAAACCACAAGGTTTGTGATAACTTTTCACAGCAACCATTGATAACTCTAATACAGTTTTGACATGTTTCCTTCTAATATATTATTATTATTAATTAGGGAAAACAAAAGCCAGCAACTCTACAGGAACTTGGGTTATGAGGGATGTAATCCTAACCAAATCATCAAAATCAAAATCACTCAAAATATAATATCCCGAAACCTAGAACTGCATTTTTTGTTACGTTACACAGAGAGGATACAAAAGTAACCTCTGAAATTTCTCACTAAAAACTTCAAACCAGAAATGGTGGTACATGGTTGTGATTCCAGCATTCAGAGAGGGAGAAGGGAGCATCACAAATTTGAGCCCAAACTGGATGATTTGATGGCTTCACAAGATTCTGTGTCAGAATTAAAAAAAAAAAAAAATTAAAGGGCTGGGGATGTAGCTCAATGTGAAGTAGTGGGTTTAATCCCTATACTAAAAACAAAAACAAAGAAATCATAACCTTGATTGAATAATGAGAGGCAAATTAGAGTAGATAGGTAAAAATAAACAAGCAAATATGATATGGAATCCTAACTAGAATGGATCCTGGTCCAAAAGAAAGATATTCATTGGTGTACTTATTTTCTATTGCTGCCTAATAAATCATTCTAAGGATCAAGGCTTAAAACAACATCTGTTTATTATCTCAGAGCTCTGAAGTTCAGAAGTTCAGCATGCGTGACTGCACATTCTACTCAGGGCATCACAGGACTGACATCGAGTTATTGGTTTGCTTGAGTTCTTCTCTGGAGAATCTGGAAATTAAAACACTTCCAAATTCAGCTCGGTTGTTGGAAGCTTCAATTGCTTCATTGTAATGCTGGGGTCCCTGTTTTCTTGCTGGGGACCAATAGCTTCTTGTATTTTTGGTCCCTCCAGCAATGTATATTTCCTATGTCAGAGCCCTATGTGCTTCAAAGCTGTCACCTAATGCCTTTTACCTTGAGACTCATACTTAAAGGACTGGTTATGTTAGGGCTTACCTATTTTAAGGTCAGCTGATTTCAGATCTTATATTATCTACAAAATCTTTCCATACCAGTACTTAGATTAATGTTGTATTGTGTAAGTGGATATGTACACATACCCTGGAGATCATCTTGTTATTCTGCCTTTTTAAAAGGCAGGAAAACTGATAGCATTTGAATACTATTTATAGATTAGTTAGTAGTGTTATTATCAATGTTACTTTTCTGGCTTACATAGTTTTATCTTAGTTACATAAAATGTTTAAACTAGTGTAAACTGGATGAATAGTGCATGGGAAGCTTATGCATGATTTTTGTAATTTTTGTATGTCTATAATTATTTAAGATAGAAAGGTTAAAAAACAAGTCTCAAGACTAGATCATACACAAGAACAGAAGAAATAAAGTGTATTTCTCAATGGAAATAGATGCCTATGTTACAGAAGGACGGAGGATGGTGATCATCTTTGGAAACTATTACAGACATGATGAGTAAATAAAAAATCAATATGACCATTTTCTTTCTCAAAGATCTTACAATGTGGTGGACAAGAGAACTTCTACCTGACAGATACTTGTGATATGTCTCCTATAGAGTACATGGCATAATGACCCACTGGAGATGCAGGCTGACTAAGATACCTACAGGGTATTCTACCTGACCGAGAATCCTAAGTAATTACAACTTGATGTGTGGCAACTGTTCTGGTCAGATTTTATACAGGAGACTGAAACAGAAAACAAAATGCAGAGACCACTTCCAATTGCATAGTTCCAAAAAAGTTTCATTCATGGATTCATAGACAAATATAAACTCTCTCCTCTCTGGCTCCGATATTTTGAAAATATTCCAAACAAACCAAAACAAAAATAACTTGTCTGTACAACTCACTGCTGTATGTTCTCATTCATGGGAGAACGTTTTGTATTTGACTGGCTGATAGACAAGGCCTTTGTACAATGGTGTGTTCTGCTACTAATACAATTTTTAACACTTAGTGTTGTCATAAAGACCATCCTAGCCATCTCTATGCTTTTCTGTTTTCTAAGAATATGAAATTTAACTGGAAGTGGATATCACTCCTTTTCCCACATTTGCAGGTATTTTAATAAGCTGTAATTTGTTTACACTGGATTCCTTCTCTCCACCTGTTTTAAGTCTCAAAAGTGAGCCAAACTTTCCCTCAGACACTCAGTAATGCTCCCTTCAGAAGTGAAATCCATGTGCCTTAGGCTGTCTCACTGTTTTTTCAGCAGGGGTCTTTGGAAGAGTTGCTTCTGACCTACTTCCTCAGTGACATTATGACTCCATTTAACACTTTAAAAGAACAAAACACAAAATTCTGCTGGGCTGAGGAGAATACTTGAAGTTCCTCTGCTACAGAAGTATATATTCTTAGGAATTTTAATAGATGAAAAGCTGACTATGCCTCCTGAGAGGGCAGCCTGAGAAAACTTTGCAGAGAGGGTTCTGCCCACACTTAAATTAAGCTGATTATCTTGGGATCCTATTATTTTTAGAAAATATTTGCAAAGGTGGAAATAATAGGATTAAGACCTTATGTTCTCTATATACCTTGACTTTTCACCCTTTAAAGATCTCAAGAGTCCTCATGGGTTTAGAGACAAAATCCAAGAGTACTCTTCATGACACTAATGGCAGGGGAATACTATTCACACTGAAAATGGTCAACTTGTGTGTGCCAGAATGGGCATTATTCCCTCTTCAGACTGTGCCACACATGCATTAAATGAGGTAATACATACAAATCTACAAATCAGTTGTAATAGTGCACAACACATAAGAAAATAGATTTGGAACTGTGCACTACTGTAATCCCAGAACTTTGAGAGGCTGAGTGAGATAGGAAGATCGCAAGTCCAAGACCAGTCTGGGCATATAGCTCAGTGTGAAGGCTTTGGATTCATTATGAATATATATATATGTATATATATATATATATATATACATATATATATATGATGTGGATCATCTTCAAATTTACTATTAGTCACACAACTCATGAAATGACCTGCCAGAATTGCTGAAATTTATCCACTATGGATTCCAAGAGGGAAAAAATTATATATTCATATATATATATATATATATATATATATATATATAACAAAAATTCTTACTTTACATGGCTGGGTCTTATAAATGTATTTCTATTTTATGTAGGAATGTAAAGCTAAGAAGACTGATGACTGTCAGAGTCCTCTTCCACCTCTAGCAGAACCTATTCTCAACCTGAGAGCTCTTTTTGCCAAGTTAATAAACCTTCCCCCAGAAATGCACCCACACAGAGGCCCACCAAAGTACTCATTTCACCTTGTGTCACCTGTGGTGTGTGAGGATAGCTGCATAAAGCATTGAGATTTGATCATTGTCAGCTCCCCACAGTTTGTCACAGTTCAGCTGCCTCCTTCACAGGGCAAGTCTTTAGCACCTGGGTCCTAGGCCTGCAGCCTTTTACTGAAGTTTTTGAAGATTCTAGAAAAAATGCAAGAGAACCACACCAAATCAATGGACTAATAAGATGAGAAACGTAGCTCAGAGTTAGAAGCCCATGCAGCGGGACGTGTCCAGCTCTCCTGTGCTTGTAAGAAGGAATGTTTCAGTTTGCTGCTGACTCAGACTTTCTTACTGCTATGATATTTCCCAGTTATAATTTTACTCAAACATCTCTCCATCTCTCCCCTCAACATCCAGGCTTCAGGTTTGGAGGGTGAATGTCTTGCTGCAGGCTGAGAGCCTCTGTGCAGAAGTTCTGGGTGAGAGAAAGGGGTGCAGGTGACAAGAGGAGGAGCAGGAAAACTTTCTCCAATCTATATGGTCAGGAGCCAGAAACCAACTGACTGCCATGTGGTTTATTTGCAAAGAAAAGGAAAAGATGGTGGGAAAGGGTGGGTCTATCAAAGTGCTTTGCTTGCTCTGAAAGAAGAAAGCAAAGGAAATCATGAGGCGCCTGTTTGACAGATGGCAGAAGCAAGGCAGAGGAGAAGGCACCACTCTTTTTGGTGACCATTTCACTAAAATGGCCAAGAATAAATCCTTCACCACTATATGAACACAAAATAAGTTTGCCTCTTTAAAGACAGAGCAAAAATCCAAGTTCAAGGTCAAAGCCATGCTGAAACAGAAAGGTCTACCAGTGGGTCCTCACTTGCCTCTGATGAAATTTTCCAACCACGACAGCCACACCCCAGCAATTTTGCTTCAAAGCATGTGTTTAGCATGGTCTAGACTTGGCTCCATATTCCAATATTTTACATTGGATTTTTTCTTTTTGGAACTGAGGACCTGTGACAGAAAGATAGGAAGTTTGAGAACTCTGTCACAGCCCTGCATGACATCTAGAATGTTCCCTCCTATCCCTCACTGAGCTTCATGGAAGAAGAAGAGGTAGCTAGTTATTAAAGAACTTCTCCACCCAGAGATTAATACAAGATTGCTTGTATTCATGAAGTTATAGTCAAGATTGCTATTCATTATCTTCCAAATGACTGAGCAAGTCCTAGTTTTTGGAAGGGCAAATATACAGATTAAGGTATTCATATTTGTATAACATTGGTCTGTACTTCTGTATGTGTGTGTCAATGTGTAGAGAGAAAGGAACAAGATGAAGAGATGTAAAAGAAAAGAGGAAATAAGAGGAGGAGGAGAAGGAAAGTCAAAGGAATAGAGAAAGATGATCACTACAGAGAAAGAGAGGAAGGGAAGATGTTCAATGTATAGAAAGGAAGGGAAAGTAGGCAAGGAAGCAACCAGAAAAAAGAGAGAAAGAGCCAAAAGTGGAATAGAAAGAAGGTGCAATCAGAAGATAGCTGTTGATCACCCTGGTAAGCAAAATTTTCATCTTGTCCTAAAAAAAAAAAAAAAAGTCTTCATAAATAGGAAAAACAGGAGCAAGACCTGTTTTTCAAGAAAATTAAGGGGAATGAAACCTGCTTTCTAAGAAGAGACTGAGGTACCCCCCCTAGGCCTGTCCCTCTGGGCACCACCACTCCAGGCTGGAGTCCTCTGTCCCTGGCTCTCCAGGACCTACAGAGAGAATGTGCTAACCAGGAACATCCTGGTGTGCTTTTTCTCTTTCTTCTAATCACCCTCTTTCAAAGCATTTCTATCTTGTAGCTACATCCCTAGTGTGTGGAACATATGTTCTAATGCAAAGTATTTGCACTCATTTGTCTGCAGTATGGAAAGTGATACTGGAAGACATGTTTTGGAGGGGCTGTTGAGGGATACACGTGTATTGGAGTTCCTTAGACTCCACTAATCCACCGCATAAACCTGTCCTGCACGCTGCCAACCTTGTTTAAACATTCAGGGCCATTTGTGCTGGGGAGTCAGCATGGTATATCTGCACTGAACAACTATTTAAGCATCTTACCAGGGTAAAGCATTGCTGGATTAGGTTTGTAAGAAGAAACAGTTGTTCCAATGCCTAAGAACTTTCAGACCTCATTGCAAGAGTCTGATGTATTTCAGCTTTTCCTAACTGTTGTTTGTAATGGAAGTACATAACTTAATTTTTCTGAACCTCTCCCTTGTCCTTATCAAATAGTTATTGTGACAGTACTGGTACCAGTAAATCAAAAGGAGTGAGCCTGTTATTTTGGATCTCCTGAAAATAGTTGATTCTACAATCGAAATTAGCAACATGTATTTTTTTTTAATCTCAAGGATCCCACCTGCTATAAATACTTCAACAGGGACTCTCTCATGAATAGAAGTCAAGTAAAAGAGAATATCATCATCTTGGGATGTAAATTACAATAAATAAACAACAAACAATAGCAGCATACAGAGGACAAAGAGTACATTTTTCCCCACTAAGTTTCAAGGAATTCGCCTCTCTTTTTTCCCATTGAGAGTTTAGGATGAGAATTTCTAAGAAGAGGCTGAAGATCTGAATAGTCTGGTCAGTCCCTTGCCTTATCTTTGTTCTCAGATACTTAGAAATTATCTGGAGAATAAATTGTATGGAAAGAGGGATATGTGGAAGAGGGATAAATAAGACTCCCCTGTATCTCTATTTTCAGGACTTGAACTCATCTCTACTATTTTTGTGGTACACATTAATGATTATAAAGTTTTTAAATTACACAGCATATCAAAGTCAAGACACAAAAGAGTCAGAAATGAAATAGCATGGGTGCAATTTCCCTAAGAAGACTTCAAAGTGGAGACCGTGAATTCTTTTATGAAAAAACCCTCCCCACAGAGCTTTCCAGGCACAGTGGCCTAATGTCGTAGAAGGAAATATCCTATTGAAGATCCCTTTTGTAGTTCTAACCCCAGTAAATGGGTCAGAGACAAGATCATACCAAGTAACTGGGGTACTCACAAAGTTGAGCAATGTTCATTTCTCTTCTTCTAGGGAACATTCAGCATATCAGACTGCTTGCTGGGAAATATTATACATGATTAACCAGAAAATCATGGAAGTACAATGTTTAAGAAAAAAATCAAGGAAAAGAAGTCTATTTGCTTGTGGACACACCCTTAATTCCAAAATGATTAACCCACTAAGTTTCAAGGAATTTTCTAGGCCAACCTCAGACACAAACCTGTCAGCAGGCAGGCCTTGACACAAACTGAACTTGAGTGAGTTCAGTTTCAGGAATGTGTAGGATAATAGGCCATGATAATTAAAATAGCACATTTGTTTGTAAGCATAACTTGATCTGGGGCACATTGCTAGAAATATTAGTAAGAACAATATCTGAGCTTAAGACATTCTTAATTATGCCTTTCACTGATTACAGAGTAAATGTTTTCTGTTGAGTAGTGACCTTTGGTTCAAACCTCTCCTTGGTCATTTTGAACTGTGTAGGTAGAAGTCTGATGTGTGTGTGTGTGTGTGTTTACACTGGAGACAGTGTCTTTGCTTCAGTGGTGACTAAAATGTTGGAAGGCTACAGTCTTTATTGGCTTGAAAGTTTTAGGAGCATTTTATGGTCCCCATCCATGATCAGAGTCCTCCTTCATGTGGTTCTCTGGATATGTCAAGTTATTGCTCAATAACTAATTTATATATTGAGATATCTACCTAGGTCAGTGGGAGAAATGGTAGATCTGCCTTTTGGGATATGCAGTTTTGCTGATTCTCTGTATACAATTAGTGTGTCGATTTCTACACTAAGTGGAATATAAAATTTTCACTAAGTGCATATAAAATTTTTGTTTAAATGAATTAACTGAAATAAATGTCTTCAGACATGAATCTGTGAATTAAGTGTTGTAGGGAAAGGACAGGTGTGATGAAATTATCACTAATGGAAGAACAGTAGGAGTTCTTCAGGGTAAGATGCCCACAAATAGCAAAGCAAGGGAGACAGTAATTGCTTTGAAAATTTGTAAGCATTTTTCTAAAACATCTCCTGAGGTCTTTTCAGGAGACAAACTTTATATTTGTTTGGAATCATTGATTCTAGAAACATATTGGTCTTTACAGCATGGATAAATGACTCAAGTCATACCAATTGAAAAGAACACAAAAAGAATACAGACTCTAAATCATCATTTGAAAGATGAACATCTGTAACTTAGCTTTCAGTTACCATTTGGTATGTAATGACATTGCTTTTAAAGTATGTGTGCCTAACAACCATAAGTTGAGGTCACCTCAGGATACTGATCATGTGGTATCTGATTCTCTAACCTGTACCTGGGCTTGGCAGTCTTGAGTGATAATTTATCCTGGAAAGTATGTCCTGATTCACTTCTAATCTTTCAGACAGAAAATACTTCTGTACTTTGTATTTGCTGATGAAACACTAGGCATGATATAATCTTCCATAGTGGGTGCTCAGATTGTGAACAAGCGTGTTCCCTTCATCCTCCAGTTTGTCATTAGGTATATATTATTTAATTTCTGGAGAGTTATCTCATGCTCACTTCACAGCCTGTTGCATTTGGGCAGGCCTCAAAATAAGGTATCAATTGAAATCACTCCTCACTCACTCCTGAAGACAGATGCCCACACTCCAAGTGCATTGGTGGAAATTGATTTCCTGCTATGTATCATTAAATCACTGGAGAAATACAACATAAAGCAAATATTTACTCCCACACAGGAGAATGGACTCAATTTTATAAGGGACATCAGCAAAGTCCATGGTTTAAATCATAGACTAACAAAGGGTTCAAGAGCTCAAAATTAAGTTATTCTGTTTAAAATCAATCACCAGCACTGTCATTCTGCTTATTACTTTGACTTCCTAACAAAGATTTAAATGAGAACTTTATGTACAAGTAGAAAACATCAAGAGATCTGCTCTTTTTCAGGCTTGTGTGGGCAGGACAGGCAAACATTTAAGCCATTAGCATAATTAGGATAAGGAGTATATTTTTTTGGAAAAAAAATTTTTTTAAATTTCTTTATTTTATGTTTAATTGACAAATAGGAGTTGCATGTATTTTTGGAGTATAATGTGCTGTTTCTATACTTCTATACATTATGAAAGGATCCATTACTTCTATACATTATGAAAGGTGACAGGTATGTTAAGACTACTTAACATACCTGTCACCTTAACATAATTCTCTGGAGTGAGAATGGAATTAAATCTTTATTTTAAAAAATCTGCAAATGCACAATTAGGCTATTACCTGACACATTCATAGGGCATACAATGTGGGGTACACATGAAGCACAGTGGACTTGTTCATTCCGGAGTTGTTCCAGACACCACAGGCAGGAAACCTGGAGTTCCTCTAACTGCTTTGCAGTGGCATCGGAGGTGGGGAGAAGGATCTGGATGGAGGACAGCTTTTGCCAGCAAAGTATACTCTTTGAGAAAGAGCCTTTTCCTGTGTTAGTTGGCTTCATGTTGGGTCACCACACCAGCGTTGAGCAGCTTCCCAATGGTCCTATCATCATATCTGAGGACCTCCTTCAGGATGTGCGTTGTGTGCTGCCCGAGCAGGGGAGGTGGCCCGGCCTCTGACATCTTGAACTTGCTGTATCTCACAGCTGGGCCTGTCCAAGGAGGGGAAAAGCAGGAAGCCTGTTAATGAATAAACCCAGAGAGTTCATTACCTAAGCAGGCTGGGGTGCATCCAGTGGATGCCAAGAACAGCAGTGCCAGTCACGCCCTTGCAGACGCACAGGACTTAGGAAAGAAATATATTTCCACATGAGATTTCTTTTGACTCAACTGCACAGGGATCATCTGACCTGTTTATCATCATGCCGTGCTCCGAGGTCTGTGCCTGTCATGTGCGAGGACTATCTAGAAGCTGTCCCTTCTATCACAAAGGCCCTCAGAGGTGGGACACCCAACTGCATGGACTCTGGATTCAGTGACTGCAGACCCCAAATGCTTCCCTGAAGCTATAAATATGATCAAGGCTGAAGGCAATTCAAAAGGACTGTCCAGTATCTAATGTATGTTTCCAAGATTTAGTTCCCTGGACTTCAGAACAACTAAACCTGGCTCAAGCCTTTAGACAGAAGAGGTTATGTGTACAAATTCAGTGCCAAGCAGACTTGAGTTGGGGTGTCAGTGCTGATACTTTCTCACAGAGCCACTGCACCCAAATCACTTCTCTCAGCCTCGTGTTCCATCACTGAGTATAATAATGTGTACCACACAGAACTGAGGGAAGAAAGAATTTAACCAAGAAAATGGATGGAGAGCATGAAGTAAATATTCCCCAACCCGTAAGACATGAAACTTGCCAGCTCCTTATGATTATGGAAGCTGCCACAACATTTCTCTGAAAGCTTTCCGTGTAAGTGGAAAATGACATTTATTATAAGACCTTTGCCGAACACTAAGTCACTTGAAACAGAAAAGTTCAAGCAATATTTTCAACAACTGTTAGAAATGACTTTATTATCTACATTCTTCACACGAAGACATAGAAGCCCAAAAAGCTAAGGTAGTGTTCAAGGTGACATGGCTGATAGTAGGACAAAAACCTATGTCCCTTGGATATAGCTCATGCTAGAGGCTATGGTATGTCCATAAAATCAGTGTCCTTTTCTTATTTTTGGCCTCCAAGGACAAGCTGGACTCAGGAGAACATGCTCCAACAAATTTTACTTTTGTTGTCGTATTCAATAATGGTGTTTCTATTGGCTATTTTTTGCATCTTGTCTGATCAGGCTTCAAGAGAACAAATTAGATAGTCTGTTATGGCTTGTATTTATGTACCCCTCCCCCCAAAAAAGCTTCATTGAAGCCACAGGTGTGGCTTTTTCAGAAGTGGCTGGATCTAGAGTGTGTGCCACTGAGATTGATTCATGGTGCAATGTTAGGCTCCAGGTAGGATTAAGAACGTGAGTGCTACCTGCCTTAAGCAGACTGGATAAGATAAAAGGGACAGAAAGACACTGTTGAGGTACCTTGCTTGTCTTGCTACCTTGTGGCCACCATGAACTGTTTCTCTGCCTTGGAACCAGTTAACTTTGGACTGTAAGCTAAACACACTTTCCCCCCTTCAACTTTGGATGAGAGGTATTTTGTTCCAGCAACAAGAAAAGTAATGAAGACAACATCTCAGGATCATTTAACAAAATAGTATATTTCTGTCTGTTGTAGTTATATTTTTTCAGCCTAATCATGATTTGAGGGTCTCACAGGAACAAAAAAGTAAAAGGAAAGCATATGCAGGTAATAAAATACCCGTTAGTAAAGCAGTAAAAGTGTTTTGAGCTCTTTGGGTAATTCTACTAAAAAAATATGTATCTTTATTTCACTTTTCTTTTTTATTGGTATGTGTTTATAATACATAATATGAGGTATGAGCAAAAATACAATGACTTTAAATTTAAAGTGATTTAAAAGATGTATGGTCAGGCTGGGGATACAGCTCAGCAGCACAAGTGCTTGCCTGGCAAGCACAAGGTTGTGAGTTCGATCCCTGGTACCCCCTCCAAAATAATAATAAAAATAATAAAAGACACATTGTCATTAATTCTCCTAAAAATACTCCTTTTCATTCTGACCACATTCATCCCATCATTCTTGCCACTTTCTGAAGCAGTTCTGGAACTCTCCCTTTAGGAGTGTCATTAGTTGTACTGACATGGTTGCCTCAGTGCCTTGAACTGACTCAAAACATCCACCTTTCAAGGTCATTTTAACTTTGAGAAAGAGCTAGAAGTTACACAGTGTCAGGTTTAGTAAAGTTGATAAAGACACAGTATCACGTTTTTACAGACCTGTCATTCTGTTGGATGGCGCTTGGTAGCAGAATTCACTGTATTTTTTATCATTCTTGGCAAACACAAAAGAAGACATTCAGAACTGATTCAGAAAATAACAAGAATGAAATAAGTGTGTTTGAAGGGAGAGGAGTATTTTAAAGGGGATTAATGGCTATATATCTTTTACTGTGATCAATTTTTTTTCCAAACACTTTATTTTTGGTCATCCCTCATGTTTATATTCATCCTGGGGAATTGGTTCATAAGCATATCACATCTTTATAGTTTTTTATTTTCTTTCCCTTCTCCCTACCCTCTTCTTTCCCCCAATCCCCTCATCCCCTGCCCCATCTCCAAAATGTCCACCTCTCTACTTACACCATATCTTCTTTATTTTATGCTTAAATATTTATATTTTGGGTTTCTCAAACCCAAACTGAGAAACTAGTTAATATTAACCTTCTCTGTCTGACTTATTTCACTTAACTTTATGGACTTGAGATCCATTTTCCTGTAAATAGTATGAATTCATTCCTCCTTTACAGCTAAATAAAAATCCACCATGTATACATGTTATAGATTAGATCTAGAAAGTCCCCCCAAGCCCACGGACACCGAGAATTTGGGCTTTTGGAAGGTGATTATGGGGGTTTATAGCTGATTTACTGTTAGGAGGTGGGATCTGATCTGAAGAGGCACATTGCTGGGGGCGGGACCTGGAAGGGTGTACGCCGTCTCCCTTCCCAGCTTCCTCACCCTCTCTCCTTGCTTTCTGCCTGATGTGATGTGAAGTTTCCCTCCACAAGACCCTTTTATCATGTCATTGCTGCCTTGGAGCCAGCCAACTATGGACTGATTATGTGAGGCAAACTGAAGCACTCCTCTGTTAAATGCTGATGCCAGATATTGACTAAGTCAATATACACCATGGCTTTTTTTTTTTTTTTGTCCATTTGTCTGTTGATGGGCAGGTAGGCTGTTTTCAGAACTTAGCTCTCGTGAATTGCACTGCTATAACTATGGGTATACATGTAACAATATGATATGAATAACTCTTTGGGAAAGATACCTAGGACCAGTCTACCTGAGTCAAATAAAATTCCTATTTTTAGTTTTCTGATGAATCTCCTTATTAATTTCCATAGTAATTGTACTAGTTTACATTCCTGTCATCAATGTAGAAGACTTCCTTTTTACTCCGTATCTTCACTAGCCTTTGGTCTTTTTGCGATAAACAATCTGACTGGAGTTAAGACAAAAACTGGAAGTTGCTTTAATTTTCATTTCCCTAATGGAAAATGCTGCTGAGTGGTTTTTTTTCTTGTACATATTGGATATATGGCATTTTTGAAACAGTGAGAGTTCACACATCTCCTAACACTGTTAAACTGCCCTTTTATGTAACACATACTCTGTAGACTAAGGCCTAAAGCTTGTCCTCTGAAGCTTTGGGAAATTCATTAGTTCTTACACTTTTCTTTAATTGCACCAGTGTATAATAATTTTTAAAAGGATTGATTCCTATTTGGTAAAAGGAGACAAGAACAGAACACAACTGGAAACAAGGTCCACTACTCTCCCAAGAATTCTGCAAATCTAATGTTGTAGGTATCTAGTCCTTATTCAATGTTTCCTTAGACTCTTTCATATGATATTAATTTAAAATGGGTTTAATCCAAAATTTTTCATTCAGAAGAAAGACTCCACTGAAGGAATTCAATATCATGTAGCTTGATACTAATTGGAGTCCTTGAAGCAAGACTAAGGAATAGAAACTATGTACGGGATTATCCCAAGAATCTGGGTGGATTGGACCACAACTGCTACTACTGTTACTGGTGGTGGTAGTAGCAGTAGTAGTAGCAATAAGCAGTTAGTAGCAGTCACAGCTATAGTGGTAACAACCACATCCTGAGAACTTAATATGTGCCAACCAGGCACTGAAGTCTTCTGCATCTAATCTCACATTATCTTCACAGCAATTCTGTCTATATGGTAGGCTATTAGTAGTCTTTGTTTCTCAATTACAAGATTGAAAGGAAAGGAAAATTAAAGCAAAAATGTTAAAATTATTGTTGAAATTAAAAAAAAAAACTTTCATAAAGCTACAAAGCTGGAAAATGACAGCCAAGATCTAATCATAGGTCAATTGGCTCCAGAACTTGGATCTTTAAAGAAGTAATTTATTGAGGACTGGGTGTGGTGGTGGGTAGTCACAACACTTGGGAGGCTGAAGCAAGAAAATCTCTGTGAGTTCAAGGCCAGCCTGGTCTACAAGGTAACTTTAAGGCCAGGCTGAACTGCACAGCAAAAGTCTGTCTCAAAAGAAAAATAAACAAGTAACTTATTGAAATGAATTTTATATGGCACAAAACTCATCAAATCGAAATGGATAATTCCGAGACATTTAGTACATTCACTGTGTTGTGCAACCATCACCTCTATTTAGCTCCAAAATGTGCCTATTGCAAAAACATTGCAAAACAAAAGTCTATACTCGATAAGTAGGTTTTTTTCCTTGTTCTTTGCTCCTAACAAACTGAGGAACAGATTTACCCATTCTGGATATTCCTTATAAACAGAAGCATATATGTCCTTTGGTGTCTGGTATATTCCACTGGGGAGAATGTCCTTAAGATTCACTCACATTGCATGCATGAGGACAAAAAATATGGACTTGTAGCCTCCGTGTATTGTAGTCTCCGTGTAGTAATCAGGCTCATCCACACTAAAGGGCAGTTCAACTCAAATCTCCCCATGGCACAGCATGCTTTCTTGATGGTTTTCAGATCTCTTCTGAAGACCATGTGACTAGTTTAGGAGAACAGATATTTAACCTTTTGCATAAACTTTAGTTTGGAAGAAAGGTATTGCTTGGCTATTTTTAGACAGTGGGATAAAGGTATAATATGATAATGGGACAAAGTGGTGTCAAGTTCTCAGAGAACACTATGTTGCTATGAGCTATTTGAAACCTGTTCTTGCAACCCTGTGCAATAATCTTTTGTGGCAGGAACAGCTCTCCAAGTTTAGGGTTTGCACGAAAAGAATAAAGAGCTCATAAAACACCTTTGTTTTAAGAAATACTATAAAATTACTGACATAACAGTTTATATCTAAGGTAAAAAATAACAAATGGTCTGCTCTTTCATTTAAAAATGATGGACAAAATAAATCACATGTCCTTAAATTTCTTTGGCAAAGTAACATCCATGTTCTCATATGATTTCAGGTAGGTACAAGCTGTTTGAACTCAAGAATTAAATTCCCAGAGACCCAGTTTACATATTCTCTAAATAATTTTATAATAGATATTGTATTAGCTTCTGAGATATAATTCCTGATACCTACAAGTTAAAAGAGAAGAAGTTCAATTTGACTCAGTTTTGGAGGAATTCGTCCATGGTTAGTTGGCTCTAGGGCAAAAATATCATGGCAGAAGTGGGTGGCAGAGCAGAGGTTTTGTTCATGGAGGCCTGGAGTCAGAGCAGGGAAATAGTGCCAGACAGGAAGGGACAGGGACCATAGTTACTATGCAAGGCCACACCTCAGTAAACCACCAGAACACCATGTGTCTCACCATTCCCCTAGGTAGATAATCATGCTGATGATAAAGGCTAATCAAGTTGATATTCTACCCTGTCACAGATATTGAGAGTTGGTTGAGTATTGAACATTGTAAAATAAAAGATCAGCAATAATTAAAGTGACTGTGTATGAAAATGGCAATAAGATCTATAAAATTAACCAATCTTGGGACTTCTTAAAAACAGGTAAAATCTTTTTTTAAAAAAATGGGGTTGGGGACTGAACCTAGGACTAGGTAGGCACACATGAGCTTACATTCTCAGCATGACTAATACTTCTTGAGGGAAATTTTAGCCACAAAACATAAAAATGTTTTTAAAATGTTCACATACTTGGATGGAAAAAAATCTCACTTTTAAATTTTTTCCTATGAACATAATGTGGAATGTTGAGCAATTTTACGGGCAAGGATCTATATGGATTTCTAAATCTGCTCAATGCTTTTAAACACTCTTGACTCACTATGCTGTTTTCTAACCTACAGCCTAGAAGAGTTCCTTGGTGGAATTCTGGACTCTTTTTTCTTAGTTTTCCCATTTGGTCTTTGCTTCCAAAGGTTACGTTTGTTAGAAGTGGGTATCTAGCTCTTCATTCTCTCATTCATTGTCCCCACAGGCTTATTTCCAATTTTTCTCTTCTAGATAAAGAAGTCAAATAGTTATGATACTGAAAAGATTAGGAAAATATTCCCAAAATTTGGAAATGGGTTGAATAAATAGCAATGTCTCCAAAGGAAAGCAAATTGTATAGTAATTTCAAGTCATATATTTTAGCTTTGGAGAGAGAGAGAGAGAGAGAGAGAGAGAGAGAGAGAGATTGCTTTCTTCTGAAATCCCATTGAAATAAAAGTAGGGAAATTAAAGAAAGAAATAAAAAAAACTTGATTCAAATTGATTCCAGTGAAACGACACGAGACAGCATCATTAGTGAATTAAATATTTCCAATAAAGAAATACGAGGATGGGGCCAGGGATGTAGCTCAGCAGTACAGTGCCTGCCTGGTAAGCACAAGGTCCTGAACTTGATTCTGGTACAAAAAAATTTACAAGGATGGGATTATGTTCATGGGTAAAAGAGGCAGAGAAAACAGAAGCCTAATATACTCTATAAAGAGACAGAGAAAAGACAGACAGATAATGATTGGTCTGTTTCAATCTTCAAGTCTTTGATCTTAAATCATTGGTTATGAGAGTCAGAACTGATACTAGAAATAAGACTGAAAGCAGAAGGACTGTGCATCTCCTTATAAATAACTCATCCAGTTGGGATCTAACAAAATCTTTAAACAAGTGCTATAAAAAGCAGCAGAGGCAGACACAATTTAACAGAAAGCAAACTATCAAACAGTTCTTCTTATAAGCAGTTCAAAAAAGCTGTAAAGGGTCAATTAGAACTTATAATTTTTAGACTCCCAGTCACTAAAGTCATCCTCTTCTCTGCAATTGAAGGGCGCCATAATCTGTCTTTGACTACTTGTTCTTGTTTCAACAATTTCTAAAGTAAAGCTCATCAGTTAAAATACCTTGACTTACTCTTTCAAGAATTCTCATTTTAGTATATTCAATTAGAGTGAAAAACATCCTCAACAACAGAGAAAATTGACGTTGGACATCCAGATCATTTTTCCATATAGGACGTTCAACCAGAGATGAGCAGAATGAGGACCATGAGAAAGAATGGACAAAGTAGTAGCAGCTTATAACTGAACAAGAACAGAATGCTATGCAAAAAGCACAATTAAAAGAAGACTAAGCACTTACATGTTTTTCAATATTATTTTCAAAATTAACACCTTAGAAAATAAAGTAGAAAATATTCCTAAATAGGTAAAAATAAAAATAAAAATTGGGTAGAAGAAGAGAGCTGTCAGAGATCCCAGAAGGAAGAAAGCAATACAATTGGAGAGAGTGAAAGTTTTTCAGCAAATACAAGGGACAGGGAAAAAGTGTGTTTCGCAACTATAGGAGTCAACTGAAAATCTGACACAGTGAAGGAAGATAAGACCTCAATCTCGAAATGTAAGAATATCAGATACATGATTTTAGAATATCAGTAGTAGGATGGACTAATCGCCATCCTGGGGCTATAGAAAGTATACTCAAATTCAGTAAGGTGGAAGGTCAGGAAAGGGGAAGTGAATTGTCTATGAAAGAAGAAATCAGGTTACACCAAACTTTTCACCAATTCATACAGAAAACCAGAAGACAGAGTTTGCTTTCAACTTCCTAAAGAGAAATTATGTTAAACCTAGAATTATATAGCCAGTCAAATGAAGATATATGCACACATCAAAGACTAAATAAGTCTACTAAGTTTCATGAAGATAACTCCAATTAAGTATAAGTCAAGAGACAAACGAAGAGGAGGCAGAAAGGGAGAGAAGGTGGTGGTGGAGAGGGAGGAGTCCAAGGAATCAGAGGAAAGGGAGGAGAGAGGAAAGGAAGGAGGTAAAGGAAAGTGTTGGAATATGGGGGAAGAACATGCCCAGAATGCATGAAAGGAAGGTCCCAGGTTAATAGCTTGGATTTGGAGAGCCACAAACACAGAGATGGAGAACAGATGCCTTTAAAAGGAAATTATAAGAGGATAAAAAGAGCTTTAATTTTGTAACTAGTATAGCTGAATGGTAAGAAAAAACATAATGAGTAAAGATACTTTGCACAAGAAAAATAAGAATTAGAAACTCTAGAGAAAAAATGCATAAGAACAATCAATATCAAAATGTGAAGCAAATGCACAAGTATGGCAAGATTTTAAGTAAGTGATGAACCGTGAGCAAAGAAAATCTATTTGACCTTGACACAAAGACCATTCGAATAGCACATATTACCTTTCACATCCCACTGCACAGCACTTAGCATAATACATTGAAGTGTTTGCTTAGTTCCCCTATCCCCAGTGGAGACAAAAACAATATCAATTGTGTTGCTAATGGACCTTCAAGGCCCTCCATGGTACCTACAAAATGAAAGTAATTGCCACCATCCTTTCTTCAGATACCTGTGATGATTATGGGCCATTCTTTTTATTTCATTATTTCATTGAACTTCTCAATAAAGTAGAGACTATTATATCTGCCATTTTAAAAAGCAGAAAATTGAGGCACTTTTAATGAGTAATTAACTTGCCTAATGTTACCCAGCTAATAAATGATGGAATTAAGAGCAAAACTCCTATTGGTCAGAATCTATGGTCTATGCTCTGTCATTCAACACAAATTTATTGAAGTAATGACTGACAACAATCAAATATATTAGAATGGATATTGTTCCCACTATATAAATTTATTCATCTACTAATTTTTTCTATATATAACTTTTAGTAAACCTGTATCAAGATCTGCCAATACAATCCTGAAACATACATGGATACTATTTTTATGGAATGTACTTTCTGAGTTAGTAAAGTAACAAACTGAAAAATAACAAATGAACAAACAGAAAACAAATAAACGGATAAAATTTGATAAAAATTATAAAAAATGAAAGGTAGATAATGGCACCACCCCCATGGGCAGGGGTTGCAGTGGTGTGGAGGGCTGGTCTACATGGGATGTGCAGAAGAGCCCAAACTCCTCAGATTATCCTGAAATTGGGTCTGAAGGTGAGCCATCAGCATCAACGGTGGAAGAAAGAAGATGCTAGGCAGCAAGAATAGATGATTTGGCTTAATGGTTAAGGAACTGAAGAAAAAAGAAAGACCCAGATTGGCTAAAATATAACTGTCAGGATGTGGTTTCTAGATTAGGCTGGAGAAACGGTCAGTGAAGAGCATCCATGAGGATTTTTAGCCAAAGGTAGTTCAGGGGGCTCTTATTTTGGGTTTAGTGAGAAGATTTTGCAAAGCAGTGAGTGACTGACTTAGATGGACATGCTGTTGGGCAGGGAATTTAATGAGTTTGGAGGCTGTAGAGGGAAGACCAGAAAAGATGATGGAGACATGGACTGGGATGATACCTGTTGAGTTTGAAAGAAGTGGGCGTAATCACTTCTTAGGCTTCTGGCTAAGATCAAGTGGTGAGAAGTGGGTATGCTGAGGAATACATGGGCCAAGGTAGTTGGGTAAAGAAAAAGCTCAAAGGGAACCCTGTGTTTCCAGCTGGGAGACTGCTTGCCAGATGTGGAAGACTGAACATAGCACATGGACAACTTTGGACAGAAGCTAAAATAGAAGATTTTTTTTTTTGACATGCTAAGTTTGAGATGATGATGAAATATCCAAGGAGAGAGGTCAGAGGAAACTTTAGCCATTTGCAGATCTAAAATACAGAGAAGAGTTTTGGCCAGTATATATGGAGTTAGACATCATCACTGCAGTGTCCTCACTGGAAAACAATATGTTTCTAAGACAATTATATTTATTCACACATCTTTGATGCTGAAATTTTTAAAATAAGTCATTTTCATAGCCTTTTCTCTATTATATAAGTGCTCAGCTTGTATCTATTGCATCAAAAACATTTTGTGTCTACAGGAAGCAAATTAATTAAACAAAAATAAATCTCTAATGCTTAGAATGTTAGAGATAAGTGCATTTCTTTCAAAGAAAACTTCTATTCTTGGCATTCAATAGATAAATCTCCATGGACTTGAGGTTAGGAATTAGGGCAGTTTTCCTTTTGAAAGAACTGCAGACTTTGTTCCTCACAGAAAGAGGCAGAGAAAGCAACTTAGAACTCTTTTTTACCAGATCATGGATATTTAGGGATAAAAAGGCAATCAAACTGAAAACCACTGAAACAAATGCACACCCCAGCAATATCCTGCACATCACCTCGTGCCAAAGCTGAACCCCCAAGTACTGTTCTTGCGAGGAAGCCACCTCGCCCGTGGTCTGGTAGCCAAGTTCCTGTGTCTGCTTACATCTCCCACAAGAAAAGGAGTTGGATGTCCTGGTTTGTAGGTTACACTCACCTCCCAGGGAGGACTGCGTGTGACCTGCCTGTAGACCTATAGGGACGGTTCTATCAGAGTCTAGGAAAATGACAAAGTTTTTTTTCATTTGTATTGCTTTGTTTTGTTGTTTTTTTGGCTTCAATTTTGGCATAGTGCATATGTGGGAGACTGAATAGATAAACTTCCTAGAATGGAGAGTTAGAGTACTGGAAGTTGACAGAATTGTTAAGGTCAAGGTTATCCAATGTGAAAGAAAAAGGAAAGCAGGATGCAACCATTTCCTAACCATTATTATATAACAAGACTTTCTGTGAAACTGCTTGTTGTAGTGAGGGGTTGTGAGGAGAACAATTACAATCAGGACACAGAATTTATAATATTATTTTATGGTGGTCACCCAGAGTTAAACACACACACATGCACAAAAGTGTAGGAAACCTGTCCAAAACGCTAAGGACCCAGAATATTCAGTCAAGGGCCTGGATCCCACAGCAATGCCCTGCATTAGTCCAGCTGAAGACCTAGGGCCCATGACAGTGCCTCCCACAAGTCCAACTGGAGGTTTAGAGCCCACGACAAGGACTAAAGTCAGTCTCCTTTACAGATCTGCTGGGAAGGTCCAAAGGTCAGCAGTGGAAGCTAGAAAGTCTATGCCAGTGGGATGAAGGAGCTGTGCCATTAGGTTAGGTTGAGAGTTCTACATTGGGGCCAAGAAGTCACACTCAAAATAAGGACCAGGCCTGCCCTGAAAAGTACCACAGTCATCCTCAGTGACAAGGAGGTGCAGAACTCCTCTGATGATGAGAACAGTCAAGTACATGCCAGGAAGCCAGTGTGACACACTTCTCCTGGAGATTAAACAGCACACATATTTACCTCCAGAGCCAGGAAGAGATGCTCAATGTAAGGAGCAGAGCTCCCCCAAAGTGAACCACAGCCACTCTCACCAGCAAGGTTCCGAGCTCCACTAATGATAACGGCTGAATTCCTATTGGGGAAGCTAGTCACGATGAGCTCCTCCGGGAGAACCAACAATTTGAAACAGCAACAAAACCCAGTTCTTTTCCACATCTCTATTTATGCTGGCAACTTTCCCCAGGTGGGCCACCTACATTCCGCATCATGCTGATTTAATTCGGCTGGTGTTAAGTTGACCACCCGTTTTTAATCCATTAACACTACTATTTAAGTAAGTGGTCACTGTATACCAGATTCAAGACATATTTATTATTGAATTTGAGCTTCACAGTAACCTTGGACTCTTCATATTTACTAATTGATTTCATTCTTATATCATGAAAGAGGAACATAAAACTCAGCGAAGTTAAGAAATATGTAAAAAAAAAAAAAAAAAAAAGCACTGCTAGCTTCATGGTTATTTGTTTCCGAGAAGCGGTATGGTAAAGGGGTTAGGGCTATAGGTTCCAGAAGGTTCAGATTCTGGCTGCATTAATTAGTGGACTGCATGTCCTTGGGTGGTCGCCTAATGCACCTGTGCTTCAGGGTCCTATCATGTAAAATGGACATGATGAGGGCACCTAGCTTACAAAGCTGTGGTGAAAATCTGCTTCCCCCCAGTCCCACAGCACACCATCATGCATACAGCAAGCATTAAACATATGTTGTCCTTCCTTCCAGACTTAAATTAGCAAGCTAGCCACCTTTAGTAAAGCCCTTACCCACCCACTCATTTCAGAGCTAGGCTTTCTGGCAATTTTGGTAACGTAGCTGCATTTTACATTCATGAAGAAGTGCTGAGGATAAAAGATTTAACCATCTCTAACAGTGAAGGTCAGGGTCATTCAAAGTGAAATAAAAAAGTGAGAATCAACCATTTGTTATTCATTATAATATTACAATAATATTGAACATGGTTTATTCCTCCTTCTCTCACCTTCTCACTTCCAGAGGCTCTAGGATGCTAGAAAAAATATTTTAATTAAACATAAAAGGTATTAGATGGTTACCCTTGTCACACTTCCTAACAATACATCAATTAGGTGATCAACTAGTGCTGCCAGTTATCAGAAATAAATCTTATATTCTCTTGACTTTAGTTATAGTAGAAGGAACATTGGAAACACTGGGCTTCTTTTACTTTTTCAGCAAACATTAACTGTGTGCCAGACACTATCATATGAGCTTTAGACATTTATCCCTCTCAGTTTTTAGAATAACACAAAAAATCCTTATCATCATCTGCCATTAACAAAAGGGGAAAAACGGACAGAGACAGAGAGGGGAAGTCATTCCTCAGGGCCACGGAGCTAGTAAGGAGCAGAGCTACTATTCATACCCAGAGTCTCGCTCCAGAATCCAGGCTCTTTGTTACTGGGCCACACTGCTTCTGGGTGAACCAGCTGTTTCTGCTGGATCCTACCAAAGGTTCTGAAGAAGCAAGTCCCAAGGCCAACTTCAGGCTTCATCTTCTGACCAGGCTGTCCTTCCAGATCAAAGTCACTGCAGATCCCACATGTTACATATATTCATCACAACCTCATCTTTTCAAACTCATCTGTTGTATGCCACTTATCCCCGTGGGCAAGTTCTAGAATCATGGCAGCACCATCACACCCTGATTTTTCCTGTTTCGGAGTTACAGTGCTCCCTGATGCTCCCCCCCAAAAGAATAAAGCCTCCACTGTGTTGTCTATGGAAGTTATCTGCTTCATGGCCCAAGGAAGGCTGTGCCCCATACACCAGAGAATCTCACGGAGAGCCCTGCAGTGTTTCCCAGCTGTGGAGTTAGTCCTGCCTGTAACAAAGCCCTGAGTGTTTCAATTCGCATCTGTTTAGAAGTCTTCCATGATTCTCAGGCTGAAAAGGGAATCTACCCAACCTATGTGGACATACCAGCTTACGCCAGATACAGACTCCAAGCCACACATCCGTAAGTCAGATGTATTTAATAATGTAAACAGTTGCAGGAAACAGAGGTAGCCAAAAACATGCGGGAAACTATAATGAATATTCAAGTAACAGGAACATAATCATATCATTATGAGAGAAGGGACCTATACAGCCCTTTTTTCTAGAATTCCTTGCACCTCTCATACTAATGATATATTCCCAAAGCAATGAAATGAAACAATCTATTACTCAACCTCACAACTAACTGGCAATTGATCAGCACTAAGGATTGAACCAATTAACATACCTGGTCAATTGAATCACCATAGAAGCAAGATGACCAGAATTGAATAGGTTTAAGTTTTTTCTCTTTTTTTCCTCTTAAACCTCTTATATGGCATCAATTTTCTTTAAATACCAAGGATACTTAAATGCAAATGTCTATTTTATGAAATACAAAATGTTATAGCCAGTATTTTTATCTTGATTTCTTTGGCCCATTGCTAAGATACATGCTATAGAAACCATTTACTCTTCAGGGTATAATCAGAAGCCAAACTTCATTTTGCTAAAAAAAAAAAAAAATAGCTCTAACATCAGATTATTTCACAACTTCCCCTCCAGTGCTTGAACTTATCATTATGACAATTACGTATTTTTATATGGTTTCTCTTAGTCATAACATTTAACACATTAAACAGAGCCATACAGTTATAGTGCATCCAACCCATTAGATGTGAGATAAAAGTAGATAAGCCATTTAAACTAGCATGAAATGGCATGAAGACCCATACAGGATAAATATGGTTTTGGAAATGTTTAACAAAATTCAGTCTAGGGCACTCCTTATGCGGGTAGGCATCCCAGAAACCCCAGGAAACATGTGGCATGTACTACCCACTTGGCTGGGTCATTCCTACCCCACTCAACATTTGGGAGCACCATATGTCACTTCTATTCTAACGAATACTGAATCACTGTCTTTTAAGTCAATGAAGGATGCCTTAGATGCCACTCTCCATCATTAGAGTCTGTTTTCAACTGCATCTGTTGCCCTGTGATAGTCATCTGTTGCCCATTGTTGTCCAACAAATTTACAGTTTCTACCTTCCAGGAACACAGCAGCATTTCACGTCTTGGCCTGTGGTGGTTGGGTGAGACCATGTGAGCCTGATGAACTGTAAATAGAAGGGATGTGTATGTGTCACTGCCAAGGCAAAACACTCAACTGTCCATTTAAGGTCTTCTAGATCTCTCCTTCCCTCTTGTATGACAATAGCAGTATGTGAAATGGTGACTACTTTGCCAACTGGGACTCTGTGAACCCAGAATGGACATGTAGTATGAGCAAGAAATATGTTGTTGCAAAACAGTTATTTGGGGATTGTTTGTTACGGCAGTGTAATCTACCCCCTTGGAGACTGCCCCTATGGTTTGTTTTTTTCTAAACCCAAGGAGGGATTCATTAACCCAGTTCCTCAGCAATGCATTAAAGAGTATTCAGTCAAGACATTCCAAATACTTCAGAACTGCTCATTTTGCATATAGCCAATTTTGACCCTGGAATAATGATAATAGCTATTATTTATTGAGTAGTTACATGTGTTAGGTACTTGGCAGAATGCCTCCCATATATTACCGTATTTTGATGGACTAAATGCCTTTACAAGGTAGAATTATTATGATAGTACTTCATCAACGAAGAAAGTAATGTTAAGTAACCTTATCAAAATTACACAGCTTGTCAAAGAAATTTCATTAGAACTTAGGCTGGTTAAATACAAAGTGCACGCTCGTTAACACTAGGATGTACTTCCTCCCTGCATAATGTGGAAGAAAATCTGTTCTCATATCAGTGGCTGAATAAATACCATTCTTTAGCAGATGGTGCTACAAAGCAGCACTGTATTATAAATACTTGTATGTTTCATGATTGCTAATCCATTAAGGCATTAATCTTTCATATGTAAAAGAAACAGGGCAAGTTGCATTTGATTTATCTATCTTATTCCAACCCACTGAAATGTCATAGTAGATTATCCATTTCCTACTGGAAAAATATATGGCCCATAAGGAAATGCTATTCATATTCATTAGTAAACACGCTGTCTCCCCTCAAAGCATGCTACACAAACTGTCCGCTGAGGTCGCTGAAAAATGTCCAGCTAGAAGCTCTCCCAAATGTTTCTTTCCAACACTTGTGATGGTTTCTCATTACTTTTCACATTTCTAAACACTCTAGGCAGGGTGAAGAAACACCTTGCTGGCAAGGTGCTCTTTGCCAAAATAATCAATTCTTTTGCTTCTTTGCCTCCTAAAATTCAAATATTCCATACAAGCTCTTTGGGCACATTCCCAAGATTTCCTTCCGTTAGCCTTCACCATGGAAAACAAAATTGGTTCGGCTAACGTCTGTAGCCAGAACATTTTAAGCTTCACAGACCTTCAAAGTAGTGACCTTTTCCTCACCTCCTCTGCCTCTGTGCTCCATTAAGGAAAATACCG
Source organism: Hydrochoerus hydrochaeris (assembly GCA_004027455.1). NCBI lineage: Eukaryota > Metazoa > Chordata > Mammalia > Rodentia > Hydrochaeridae > Hydrochoerus > Hydrochoerus hydrochaeris. The sequence continues at coordinate 128,831 of PVLA01002387.1, read as the reverse complement.
GAAGAAGTTTCCAGTCCGGGAAGCCAGATTGCATTCCGATTCAATTTGGAGAGGAAGAACTGAGTGAAGCTCTGGAGCAGGTGCTTATGTGCTGCTCTTACCTCAGATGAGCTTTGAAAAGTTCTGTAAATCTCTGAATGTCTTTTGCAATATAAGAAAACTTCTGGGGACTTCACAGTCTCTTGTTAAAGGGATCGGCAGCCTTACACCTACCATCTTCTTTTCTTTCCCAAGGTCCTCTAAGATCAAACAAATCACAACCATATTCCAAGGGAGAGAAGAAAGTTAAGCCCCCGTTCTACTGCTGAGAAAATGGGGATGGGCCAACTATTTGCCAAAATAATTGATTTTAACATTTCCCTCTTATTTGTCTATGCAGCCTAGATGCAAAGGTTTTAAGAGAAGGTCCCGCTGTCTGTTCCTCTGTCTCAGTTTTGGCATCATGATCCTCTCAAGACCAGGATTGTCTTACCTTTGATACTGCCCTAGTTCCAGTACTCTCCTGTCTCTCATACATATCCACACTTATCTTTTTTTCTGCCTATTTGGTCCAAAGTCCTTTTCAATAGGAGGACAATTTATTCAACCTTTCCCCCCAGCCACCCTATCCCCTGGACTACACTGGTTTTCCTTTGGACCCAATGCTGCCAGTCTGGACTGCAACTCAGTCGGAAATCCTCTAGTCTACATTATTCCCAGAGATCTGTTTTGACTAACCTGTCAAAATTTCTTTTTCCTCCACAATCCAATGGAACATCTTTCTTCTTTAAGTCCCCACAACTTCTAATGTTCTCCTCCATGGAATTTCTGACCTAATTATATTATTTCTTATGATCTTAACTGAGACTAAAATCAATATTTTGCTCATTTTTTACTGGTATACTGCAGACTGGTATACTTCCCACTGATTTCTACATGGAATCTTCTCGATTCTTCTCTTTCTTTTGTGGGCCATATATAAGCCATCAGTATATTCTATTGAATATACCTTCAGGAAACATATGGAATCTAACTACCTTTTACAACCAGTCTGGTTGTAGCTTCCATCACCTTTTGTCTGGACTTCTGTGAGAACTTTCTACCAGGTCTTCCTGCCTGTATACTTCCCTAAAGCATCTTCTCAATCAAGCAGCGAGTGTCTCCCCTTAAAAACATTAGTCAGACCAAGTCATTTCTAAAAAGTATCCACAACTCTGTGAAGCCTCATGTTTCCTTTTTTGTAGTAGGCTATGGGGTTCTCAATAATCCACTCACCTTGCCACTAAACCATTCCCATGACCTCCCTCTTCCTCATTTCTCTACCCACCCTGAACTTGTTGCTGTTCACAGGTACACCCAGCTGTAGTATCTCTGTTCCAGATGTTCCTGTGCTGGAAATATTCTTTGCTCTGAAAAACACTCAGATTATCCCTTGAATTCTTTAAGTCTTTGCTCAGGCAAATCTACCTGACTACAATGTTTAATATTTTAATCTACCACCCTGCCCTGGACAATATTCTAACCTTCTTAGCTTGCTCTGCTCTCTCTTTTTTTAGTCCTTACTCTACTATTATTTATCGGTTTCCCTCAGCCAGAAAGTGTACTTTATAATAGCAGGAATCTTGACTCGTTTTTCTCTACAAATGTGTGCTCAAAGACAATGAATGAATAATTAATGTAGGAGTTCAATCTTTACATTCAGTTCTGAGATCTCTAAAATGATGAAACTCAATATCTTGACAAATTCAGACCTCAAAACTCTAGCAAAATAAATTCTACCAAACAGACTCAAAAGTAATGAGAGGCATATTTATTAACTATGAACTTGTTTTGGTTACTTTTCTCTCCTTGCTGAGAAAATACCCAACACCCAAAGTTAAGAAAGGAAAAATTTAGTTAGCTCACAGTCTGTGGTGGTTTCAATCCATAATAGTCATACATTAACACTTGCAATTTTATAAGCTATTTTGAGGGGAGGATGCTGGCTCCAAAGCAGGGTGGCACATGCAGAGGGCAACATTTCACAGTGGCAGAGGACAGCAAAAGAAACAAAAGCAAAAAGGGGAGGATTAAAGAGCAAAGGCTCTTTCTGTGCCTTATATTTTATGTAGGCCATCCATCCTAGGATGGGTATAGCACTCACACCCATAATCCCAGCATTGGACCATGAATCAATCACAAATTCTAGAAGGCTGCCCTCATGACTACATGAGGCTTTTGGGGGACATCTAAACACAAACTATAACAAAACTGAAAACAGTCATCTGTAAATAAAAGTATTAAAAATAAAGGTCTCATTGCACCTGACTTATCCAATGATGCAACTTGGATTTATGCTACGCAAAGTGGTAGATATGTTGAAATATTCCAAAGATCATTCTACCAGTTGTCTGGAATTTCTGAGTCTACATGTTTACTTGATAGGTTGGATCAAAACAGTGGACAGCAAAATTCATAAGTTCTATAAAAGCAGGAATTTTACCTATTTTCTTTGTATTATTTGTCCAGAAGTTAGAAAATTAGGATGTTCAATAAATATTCATTAAATGAATGAATGAAAGGAATGGAACCTATATTTTCAGAAATAAATAGAGCAATAAAAGATAATTTTATTGTTCACACAAAGAAAATATTATCTAGATGTTGATCTGACTCTGATTTTAAATGATTTAGTTTTAGAAGCTGTTTATTATAAAAATAATGTGCAAGACTATGAGCAGAGTAAAAAATCCCAAGAAACATCAAATCTTTCTAAAATGACATTATTATTTTTTTCTTGGAAGGATATGAACTCTTTTACACCTTTAATAACTGTCTTTTTCTATTTGGAAAAGAATTCTCAGTTTTTATTTTATTAGCCTATAATTCTTACAATTGCACATTAGTTGTATTTTGTTCCCCCATTTCTGATTGATAGCTACTGTGGTGAATTTCATATAATAACAATAATATTATATGTCTGTTGTAGTATTCAAATATTTTCCCATTTATTGCTTTTTTCATTGGCTCTTTTTTAGCTCTTTAGATTGATGCTTACAAATGCCCTGACAACTCTCTTGAGCATTAGCTTTGAAGTTATTTTTTCCTAGTGTCTTTTGATTTATATAAAAACATTTAATACACAGGTGAAAAGAACTAGTTACTACTGAAAATCTGAATGTTTTTATTTTTACAGTTTCATTGTAAATTTGAATATGAGTATTTTATATGTACTAATTAAATGCACAAATAATATTCTCTCTCCCCACGGAGCTTTTACATGATGTAAGAACACAAACTCAGTCCTCCTTTCCACACAGGGTAGAGCTGGCCATTGTCTATGAATTTTTTTAGAATAGCCTTAATCCATGCTGGGCGGGAAAACATTCTTTCCACATTGGAACTTCATTAATTTTGCCTAACCAAGAAACAATCCAACTTAAGTAAATGAAAAATATGAAACATATTTTTTCTTGCAAAAATGAAAGTAGGCCAGATATGTCTTGTAAAATTGTAAGAAAACTTACTTTAATAATATACACAAGTGGATTACAATTAGTAAATCAATTCTTTGCCTATAAAGTGTACTTCTTTTGGATTGGAATGTGCTTATTTTTAGGAATAATTTTAACATTTCCTGTGTAACCATAATTAAACCAATAATGTATTCAGGAATTTTTTGCAACAATAGCACAAAGATTAACCTCAATTTAGCTGTACCCTTTTCTATGTGACTGTGTATTCCAAATTAGTGAGAACTAAATTTAAAATATTATTGTTGTTAGTTGTCTAAGACCTAAGGTCTATAAAATCAAAATACATGGTATCAGACAATGAAGTGTAGATTATCGAGGATAAGAAAATTCTATATGAGCAATATTTCAAGGATAATCTGTCATGAGATAGCATTTATATCAGTATCAGCCAATATTATTCTGTATAAAAATTTTATTTATTTTAAAAAATAAATAAATTAGAAATTTCCTAGTTAGGTTTCTACATGACAGTTTGAATTGCACAAAATACTCAAGCTATGTAACAATAATGAGTTATAAATTTAATAGCCTTTTTTGGGTTATACTTTCTCTGGAAGTTTTGCACCTTAAAACTGTGTGAAGAGGTTAAAAATTTATTTGAGGAAAGGGACCATTTTTGTAAGTTGTAAAAGTATTTAGGACTTGCCATTCTATGAAGCAAGCTCTGACATAAAAGAAATCCAAAGGCATTATACATATTTTACAGATAGCAATGATTTTGTTTCCTGTGAAGCCCAGCATTCAGGTAGCATCCAAGAGGCCACTGGGCAGGGAATCTGACCACCTGGCTCAGGGATGTGGCACTGAACACTGGATCAACTTCACAGAACATGGTTTAAGAGGCTCTGGGGATCCTCTTGGGTAAGACTCAGACAAACGAAGCATCCCTAAATCCGTCCTTTTCACAAAGAAGAGTTTCGTTTCACTTCTCTGTTCTTTATTTGTGATAGCTTACCAAAGAGAAGACAGACACTTTGATGTTTTAAATTTTCATTGGTGTGAATAAAGCAGTTCCTTCCTCAATTTTCCAATTTGCTACATCAAAAATATATATTCCTGATCTTGGCCTTACAACTACTACATCAGAAACTTTGAAAGTAGGACTTGTTATCTGCATTAGAATAAAGATGTCAGAAGGTTTTTTTTAATGTAAAAAATAAAATCTCATAACAAAATAATAGGAAAATAACAATAATTAATACATTGCATATTATTAACTCCAAAGTAGTTACTCAGAGTACAAAATATGGCTATAAAGTTTCTCCAAATGTTGTTACCACAAACCTTTCTTTTCAATGAATTAAAAGAAACTAACAGTATAAGTAACTTGTATTTTTTCCTTTCTCTTCCCTCCTTTCCCCTTTCCCCACCCAAGTTCTTCTAATTAAAAACATCATACCACAGTGATATATGTGCAGCCATGTTTATAGCAGCTCAGTCCATAACAGCTACATGTTGGAAATAGCACAAATGCCCAACAATTAAGTAATGGGTTAAAAAGATGAAGTCTTTTTATGCAGTGGAGTACTTCTAAGCCATAAAGAAGGAGAAACTTGAGACATTTATAGGTAAAAGCAACTGGAAACCATACACATAAGTGAAATAAATGAGATTCATATGTGTAAACATTTTATTGTGTCTCTGGTGTGAGAAACTGAAAGGGTAAATAAGTACCAAAATATGTAATAGGTATTGTGAAGTGGAAATAAATCACTAAATTGGAAATTCTATGCTGCTTCCTAGATATGTGGAACAAAGCAAATGATTTAAACTCTGGCAGTCTCCAAGTCCTCCTCTATACCACAAAGGTGATGCTAAGATTGAGTTCATGGGTAAGTTCTGAGGGTTAGAGGACGCCAATAATGTAACATGGGTCCTGTTATACATTAATCACTTGCAATTTTATAAGCTATTTTGAGGGGAGGGTGCTGTGTGAGATGAGATTCTGCCTCAGAACAATTATCCTTTCACGCTTAGGATCTGCCCTGAAATCTGGCAGAAGGACTATTTGTAAAGTCAGGCTATTTATTTTAACATTAGCAAATGGAAAATGAAATCTGTACAAAGTACTACATAAAGAGCAATATCTTGAACTTCTGATTCTGCTCAAAATGAAAGTCTCATACTTTCCCAGGTCCTCTCTTTTGCAGCTAGAAAACACTGGACATGGGCAACGAAAACACAGAAAAATTCTAAGAGACGAAAAGAAGAAGTTGTGCTTGCAATGTACATGGAATTTGAGGAATAAACTGGCAGAGGATTTTCTGGGGTTTGTTGTTGCCCCTTACATATTACGGACAGGGCTCTCAGAAGCCTCTAGACAGACAGACAAGATGAATGATGAATGCCAAGAAAAGCCTATTCCTCTTCTCTAGAAGGCTAGGGAAAGGGTTGTCTAACTGAATCACTGACTTTTTGGCATTATCAGTCCAAACACAAATTGGAGATTTCCCAGCCCTATTGTGTCAGCAGGACCAAAGGAGAGCACATTTTTCCTTCCATATCTAAAGAAAGCAGATGTCACTCTGATTATCCCACCAGGAGAGTATCATGGAAATCTGGCAGACAGTTGACTTTCCCTTCCCCACCTGGCAGAAGGAAGACTGAACACGTTAGTGTATGACAGAGCTATTCATCACAGTGCTGCTGTCCTCTCCTCGCTCACTTCCTTAGTGTCAGCAGGTCCATTAGGGAATTGAGCGCCATCTTCATTCCCTAAAGCAACAAATGGTGTGAATCATCCTCTGATTCTTCCCCATTGCTGTCAGTGTGGTGCAGAAAAAAACGAGGTTAAATCCCCTCTGTGAGACAAATAGATGATACAAGTTTGTGCTCCATTTCCCAGAGAAAGACATTGGTAGGGCCAAAGACAAAGCCACATTTTTACTACTTCCATGATGAAGCAGTGTGAGTCACATCCCACTTTTCCGTGCTGGGGTGGGGAGTCAAATGGGGAAGGATACTGAAAGGATACACACCCGCTTAGCCTTTGTGCTATGCCGCCACAGAGGGACTGCCTGCTTTACAAAGGGAACAGAGGATGAGAAACAAGAGAAAGAAGAGATAAAAGGAGAAGAGGAGGGGAAGAATGAGAAGTAGGAGAAGGAAGACAAGCATGAAGAAGAGGGTGAGGACAAAGATGAGGACAAGAATCTGAAGAGGGGAAAAAAGAAGATGATGAAGGAGGAGAGGAGGAGGGATGGGTTAGAGAAGGAAGAGGAGATGAAGGAGGAGCAGGAGGAGGAAAAGAAGAGGGGTGATGGGATCCTTGGATTACTAACCTGATCATCAGATTAACTGATGAGATCCCAACTAACTGGCCTTCTAGAAGGTGGGGCCTGGTTGGGGGTGGGTCTTGGCTGGAGGCATCTCTTGGAAGGGTGTATCTTTCCTCAGGTTCTTTCATTTCTCACTGCTTCCTGATTGCCATGAAGTGAGCAACTTTTTCCACCACACCTTTCCATCACCAAGTTTCTGCCTTAGAGACAGCCAACCAAGGACTAAAACCTCTGAAACTGACATAAATAAACCTTTCTTCTTTTAAATGGTTTATGTAACAGCAACAGAAATCTGTACTTAAGACTTTTACTGAAACAAAGGAAAAAAAGGAAATTTCAACAGAATATAGAAATTATTAAATGAATCAAAGAGTAATTATAGAGTTTAAAAATACAGTAACCAATATAAGTTTCTTATTGATGCTTCCACAGGAGTCGCAATGACAGAAGATAGAGTTATACAATTCGAGGACAAGTTAGTCAGATTTACTAACCTAACCGAGAGAAAGTATGCTCAAGGAAAAGTTGAAAGATTGATTCTCATGGCTTTGTAGGGTAAAACCTAAAAAGTTAACATTTCTATTATTGGATTATCAGAATATGAAGAGAGAGAAAGAGAAAGAGAGAGGGAGAGAGGGAGATAGAAAGAGAGAGAGAGAGACTAAAATAGTGTTTGAACAAATAATGGCTGAAAATTTTCTAAATTTATTGAATTAAATGTAAAATATAAAACTATAAAAGTTGTAGTGTAAAAAAAAAGGACAAAAATCTTGGGGATTTATAATTAAATGAAGAGTTCTTAGACTTGATATCAAACTTATCAAAAGCAAGATCCTTAAAAGGAAAGCATGAATTACAACTCATCAAATTTAAAAATAGTTTCTGACTATTAAGAAGATGGAAAGACAAACTATATATTTGGAGAAAATATTGAAAACCATATATCTGACAAAGAACTAGTACTAAATATATATAAAGAACTCTCAAAACTCTACAGAAAAAATCAAATAACTCAAAGAGAAGAAAACAGACATTTGCAGGAAAGACTATTCAGGTAACTAATAAGCACATGTCCAATATTATTAGCCATTAAAGAGTTGTTAATGAAAACCATAATGAGTTATAAAAACACACACACTGGGTGACTACAATAATGAATAGTGATCTCACCAAATGCAGATGATCAGGCAGAGAAATTAAATCACTCATATGATGCTGGTGGGAATGTAAATGTTACTTTTTTTTAGTCTTTCTAGAAAAGAGTATAGCAGTTCCTTTCAAAGTTGAATATGCATTTATCATACAATACAAAAATTGCACTACTGGATATTCACCCTAGACAAATAAAAATGTGTATTTATCCAGAAATCTGTTCATAGGTGTTTATAGAAGACTTATTTGTAATAACAAAAACTGAAAACAATTCAATATATTTCACTAGAGGAGCAGTTAAATAATCATAAACTCATACCATGTGTTATCACCCATATCTCAAGGAAATTATATTGTGTAATAAAAAACAAGATAAAATAGTATACTGTATGAACCCATTTATATAACCTGCTCAAAATGATAAGATTATAGAGATGACATGAAGCTAGTGGTTAACAGGAATTGGAGAAGTGAGGAGAAAGAGAAGTATCAGAACCTCTAAAATGGTACTGGGAAGGATTTTGTGATAAACTGTTCTGTACACTGACATGGTATCTACATGAGTGATACAATTGCACAGTACTAAACACACATATACAAATTATATTCATACACACACAGAGAAGCACACACACACATACACACACACACGAGTCATAATAGCGATACCAATTCCCTATCTTTTGATTTGGTATTATAATTATGGGAGGCTTTATCATTGGAGCAAAAAGAATTATCTATTATGATTTCATGTAAGTCTACAATTATCTCAAAATAATAAGGTTTAAAAACCTATGAAAAGTACATGAACAAACAAAAGCAATATCTTACATTTTATTAATGCTTTCCATCTTGTGTTACAAATCAATCACTTCATATCTAATAATCCCTTTCATGGTGAAAATATGGTGATGTTTTCCTCACAATTGAGGATAACAAATTTTTCCCTAAACTAACTAGTTAGAACCTGCAATTGAGGAATGGAGAAGTTAAATGATTTATCTGAACCAAAGAGCTCAGTAGTGAGTTACAGAGATTTATATCAACATGACTAAACTGCTTCATATTGAAAGATATTTGTATTTACAGAGTAGGGTCTTTAAAGCACATCATTTGATAAGAAGAAATTTGAGCAACTTGAATACAGAATTAAGAACATATGTAGAAAGAATATAGAAAACATAAATAAAAACCTGCATTTAATAATCAGGAAAGCAGATTTTATTTCCACTATTTGTATACTTTCAAGTTTTCAGGTGAATCTGGAAGAGATAAAGCCGAATTTCAAAGTTGTCAGCAACGTGAACTAGAAGAGGAAGGCAGCATCTCAAAGTGCACTGTCCAGTATCTAAACTACCAACTCCGTGTGAGCATTAAAATTTAAATTAAACACAATTAAAATTCATTTCTTTTATTGGCGGTGAATCTATAGTACACATGCCACAGCAGGCATGCAGAGCCCTCTCTGTTGGCATGAAAGCCAACTATATCAGCTGTCTTTTCTAAACTGAAACTTCAGTATTCAGGTTTAATTGCAGTGTTAGCACTTTGTGATAAGTAAGTGGGCTTTGGTTTGTAGGTTGCGTACTTGGTCTCTAAACGGTTTGCCACCACTGGACTAGCACATTTCTGGGGCTTGACAGTCACACATGGGTAGTGGGTATGGGTGCAGTAGAAAAGCAAGAGTAGAAGGAGTGAGGGAAAGGTCTTTATTTTAGGCACAGGAGGGCTGCAGAAGAGTGTAAGATCCCTCTGAGACAGACAAAGAAGTAGTAGGTTTTTATTTGGCTTGATAGGGGGTGAGATTGAAGGGGCCGGCAGAATGATGTGCTGACAGCTGATTGGAGGAATGTTGGCACAGGTGAAAAGCAGGAAGTTCAATTTCGCTTGGAAGAAGAACACCAAAGTTAGTATTGAGGGGACACGCTGTTGTCTTTAGGGTCCAGTGCAGTTGGGCAGGCACCACACTGAGCCTGGCAGGGTTTCACACTGGCAAAACCCATCAGGTATCAGACCGGAGAGTGCAGAAGTCATCCATGTCCCAATTCAGCATCATGCATTTTTAATCTAGATAATTTAGGAAAAGACTACACAGTTCTGACACATTTTTCTTTATTTTAAAAGGATAGCATTTCCAAATGATACTTCCAAAGACCTACACCCATGGCCTCTTAGAAGAAGCAGAGTTCAAAGGACTCCAACATCATTATGTCAAATACTTGTCATATGCTGAAATCTTTCTGATTGTCTAATCTATGTTGAACGACTTTTTCATTGCAAGTAATTTTTATTTTCCTCATTCAATTTTCAGATTAAAAGAAACATTAATGTTTCATGGCTTTAAGTCCCTGAACTGTGGTTGCTCACTGCTGCATTCCAGTATGGCAATGTATCTGTGTCTCTAATTAGCAAACAATTGTGCCATAATTAAGTCCCATGTTCCAGATGCTCTGGTAGTAGATGGTTTGTCTTTTTCCTTACTATAGACATTACATCCCTATTTTCATTGAGTAAAGTCACAAAGTATCTTTTAACAATCTTACCAATCGGTCTGTTTAAAGTGAGTTTTCAGTTAAATAAAATCCTGCAATCTGGCTAATATGAACTGCTACTTCATCTAATTGAAGCATTCTATGCTCTAATTCTAATAATGGTGGCACAGAGTGGCCCATCACCCTATTTTTAATTATTTCCAGTGACAAATTCATTAACCTCATTGATGCTGGTTAATACTATTGATCCAAATGTGGAGCTTCTTGCATCTCTCCATGTAACACATTAATAATGAAGACCAAACATACACCCTTAGAAAATGTTTACATCAACCACACTGAATCAACAACCATAACTGTTTGGATCCAACCATCCTCAAATTTGTCCATACTTCTTTGTTCTACACACAGAGATGTCTAGGATTCTCAGTTTCATTGAATCTCTTACGTTACACTTCATCTTTTCCAGAAAATTAAAAGCAGACACTGGATTTGTTTGTTAGCAAGCTTTTACAGCTCAAAAGAAAACTCACCAACTCTGGAGAAAGTATGATACAATTAAAGTCATGGCATCCCAGGATGGGCAATTGTAGCATTTCATATTAAAACAACACTGAGAACAATTTATAATGGTTTATTGATTTTCAAATAACAATAAAGGGCAGAGCCCTGTTTAACTGAATTTTAGTGAATGTGATGTTTGTCACAGTCCTTTATCTAAATGCTCCTCTTGTACAAAACCCTTTGAAGCGGGTGTGGAAGAACTTAGTGTTCTCAGTGTTGCATTTACTACTGTTCAGCTGGAATGTTTTTGAACCACATTTCTCTTGGACTCACTCAGTTTGGAGACAAAGAAGAGAATTGCTTAACATCTGATTGAAAAGCAGGTGACTGTGCACTAATGATACAGCATGACCAAGATGTCTAAAAGGAAAGATTCTAGAGAAATATTACAAGGCTTGATTATTTCTCCCAACTTGAAAATGGTTTGTGTACATGACTTCAATGTTCAACAGATGCAAGGTAGTCTGGGATTTTAAAACAGGCACTCTGGCAAAATAATGAGTGTTAGAACACACAGTGGAATGGCAAATTGTAAAGTGGGTTCACTTCTTCTCCAGAAAATGAGTCATTTCATAGGATTTAGTTAAGTCAACTTTGCTTGCTATATAAGGAACTTCAGGTCACAAATGGGAGAATTAATTTGACAAGGAGGTAAAAATAAGCACATAAAAAAGCTTTCTGAACAAGGAACCTTCCCTGGGATATTAATGCTTCTTCAGACGTTCATTCTTAAAAAACAACCTACCTCAGTGGAACATTCTTACACTTGAACTTTGGGTGCAGATTTTTTTTACAGTAATCTGCAACTAAATTGAAACTGGTATGATAATTATTAGGAAGTTTTAACAAGATTGTTCATTAGATTCCTCTCCAATTGGACAGCAAAGAAGCATGGGCTGCTGGGAAGGTAAATTCTAGAAAGAGAACATAAAGCATAATCAAGGGTAAAGGCCAAGCAGGGAACTGAGGTCTGAGTGATGGGAACAGAGAGAGATGGAGGACTCAGTGTGGGACTGGCAGAAATGGTGAGGTCTGGGACAGCACTGATGTCTGGGATGAAATCTTGTAATTCTGTTAGCAGAAGTGCTTTAAAAAATAGTGAAGAGGTAGGAGTTTTTAGCTGTCCCTCTCTTGGCTATTTAGTGTCAAAACACACACACACACACACACACAAATTCAATTTTATAGAACATGAGGCCTGTTGTCACAAGCTGTGATTCTTTTATTTTATTTTATTTCATCTTATTTTATTTACTTTGGTTTGCTTGCTTTAGCACTAGCAATTAAATCTGGAGCTTTTGTACTGAGCTACATCTTCAGACCACTATTTTATTTTTCACAAAGTCACTAAGTTCTCCAGACAGGGTTTGAAACTGCTGTCCTCCTGCCTCAGCCTACCAGAATGTTAGGATTATAGGCATGTACTTCCATGCCCTTATAATTATGTAATTTTAGTAGTAACTTTGCTTCCAATACAGAGGGTATTTGCCATGACATCAAGTTAGATGTTCACAATGGTCACACAGAAAGAAGGGTTATTATTTTTGTCACCTAACATTAAAGGAAAAGAAGGCTCTGAGAGGCTACATATTTCCTCCAAATATGGAAATGAGTAAAGACTAGGAAGGATAAATTCTTGTTCCTAGTTTTTCTCATGACTCTGCCCTGCCACCCATTTCCTGAGCGTCTCCAAGGTACAGAACAGGCTACTGCTGACCGCAGGAGCCCTGCTCCACCCTGTGGATGCCTGAAGCCTCCTGTAGCACTTCTTATGAGTGGGAGAAGTTTGTACAATCCCATCTTCAAAATGCCCAGCATTCTTCTCTCTAAGGGCCTATAGCCAGTCCTGTTGACTTTGGATTGTTGTAGAAGTGGACAATAAGGAATATCTCACACAGGGATAGGAACTAAAGGTGAAAAATTCACACAGGAAAAGTGTTCTTAGGGTCCTCAGTGTGAACTCAAACTTGTATTTTCCCACAGACTCCATGTGTCTGAAAGTGACTTGCTGACAAGGTTCAAGAATTCTAGGAGTATGATATGGTACAACAAGGTGTAAAAATAGCTATGAATTGAAAAGCCTGTTGGGCATGGTGGCCATTCCTATAATTCCAGAACTTGGGAGGTGGAGGCAGGAGGATCGCCATGAGTTTGAGGTTAACCTGAACTATACAGCAAGATTGAGCCTGAAAAAATCAAAAAGAAAATTTAAAAAATCTATTTGTGTTGTGTTCATTTAAAATGTTAGAAAAAAGTCAATCTATCCTTTTTGATGAGCTGTGGGCCTCTGTCATGGGCTGGTGAGAAAGCAGAGAATAGTGGTACTTCTGTTGCCTGATTGGGTATCAGATTCCAGGATTACATGGGTGCTTTTGATTACACTAGCAGATTTCTGATATGAACAATAATGATTATGTAACAGCACATGACCAGATATGAAACAAAACCAACATTTTAGTAAGCAGAGGTTACTAGAATTTCAGAATGTAAAAAATTCTTCCTGTTCATTAATTTGCCAGATACCCGATGTTCTTAAAGGAGTGTCATTCTCCTTGGAACCCGAGCCATTTAAAATATGCAACAGCATATTATTCAGAACCAGCTGTAAATAAGCATGTGCTAAGCAAATTGAGTGCTACAATATTTGTTAAGCTGTTTACATGAATAAATGCTATTGGTGAAGAAAAAAAATTCTAGGAGTATCTAGTGGTATCTCTGTTGGCCATCTGTGTTATATAGTTTCATGGAAAAATTCAAAACTACCCATGATCAATACTGTTGCTTCAGTGGAGAAGAGAGTTTCAAGCATCATGTAACAAAGAAATTCTAGCAAACAAATCCATTTGAAAATTAGGTACCATCTGCCTCCAAACACTCTGCTCTCCAGGTCACTCTCTGTGACCCCACCTGTTTTCTTATGTCCAACTTCTGGGTGGTCCACGAGGACTATTGCTCCTCTGAGACTACAGCAAGCATAAGCAATGAGGAGAAAGTGAAAGTTCTGGGGAAAGGGCCTCGCTGCTAGCAGAAGGAAGGAGTGAGAAGGGGGAAGCAAAGCCAGTTTGCATTGTTCACGCAGCAAAATGAGGTAAACCCATGCTGTTGACAGGTTACAGCCTTCTACAGGAATCCCACATGCAACTTCAGGCAGGATGGAGGGATGTCGGAGGATGTCGTTGGGAAGGCACAGGCTGTTGTGTGTTAGAAATGGTGATTTAAAGACAAATATTTAACCTCTTAAAAGGTTTAGTTTTCTCAACTCTAAAATTGAGACAATGTTTATTCCCCTGAATGTTGGTGAAGATCAAAGTAATTATGTAAATATGAACAGCACTCTCTCCCCCTTAGCGTAGAGCAAATAGAAATATGCTTTTCCTGCTTCCTCCTTTGACAGCTGCGGTGTGACTTAGAGGAAAGATTAGTCGATCTAGGAGGATTTGAATTTACCCTCAGAATTCACACCGATGACAGCTAGTTCATAGTCTGAGTTTCTGTCTCCTGTGCCTTCCCCCAGGGCTTTTGTTGGTAGTAATGAATTAATGTAGGTGTGAATATCTGCAGGCAGTTGGTCAACAAACATTAATTCATCATTTCAGTCAATCTGTGTTCAAGTGTCCAACATAGGCCAAGCACTTCACTAGGGAAATGAATCCTGGCAAGAGGAAAGAAAAGGAAGAGTGCCGTTATGGTAGATGGGATGATCAGAGATGAGACGCGTGGAGACACCTTAATGAAGAGAGGGAGGAAGACAGCTGCAGATACATCCAAGTAAAGAAGAATCCAGGCAGAGGGAGAGGAGGGCAGCTGGAGAGAGAGCCTGGCTGCAGATGGGCTCAGTGAGGAACAGCGAGTTGCACCTTGGGTCTTTAGGACTAGTGGTGGAAAGCAGAGGTATGTAGAGCTCATGGCCTTTTGATACACCCTCGGAAAGGACTTTCTATGCATTCTAAGTACAGGGACACTCTTGGCACATCTTGAGTGGTATTCTCTGTTCTAAGGAAGACATTTAGGAGAAAGATGCTGCTGAAGGCATGGCTGTGAAGTGGGAGAGAAAGAGGAATGCAGAAAGAATCAAACTCTTGTGGTTGTTACTCTAATGGTGGTGATAGCTGACAGGAAGGAATACTATGGAAGCAACACATGCTGGAAAATCGGTATCTGGTTGTCAATGGGGTGAGTTTGATCCAGGTTTTGGATGTCTGTGGAGATCCAGGCAGGCCCTGCACCTGCCTGGACATAGCTGCTGGACAGGGAGGCCTCCACACAAGGATGGTTTCAAGGCATGGACTAGATGTGGTCACCTGAGTCTGAGGCGTGTCCCTTCCTAGAAAGAGCTCTTTATAATTAAAATTCTGCAGCATTTTTTTTCTTTTGTTTTTGCTTCCCTAAGTACAAAAATTATGAAATAATTCAAACTTTCTGGGTTCTGAAAACCAAATTACTGACACTCCACCTAAATTGGAATTTGTGAATATTGTGTCATTTTGTTCTATTCATTTCAAAGACAACTGAAGTCACATCTCCTCTAGCCTAACCCCTCTATTTCCTCCCCACAGGCCTCAGTGAACACATCAGGAAGCCTGGCTGCTGTGCAGTAATTACTTTCTCCAATGAGGTCAGCTCCAGCAGTCTTGGGGAGGTGGTGGTTACCATACTTATAATAATGTCCACCCTTCACATGCGTTTTCCAGCTCCTACTACATAAATGTATACCCACAGAAGTGAGCAGTACAGTTTTCTATATTCTTTTTAAAAATGGTAACATTTTGTACTATAATTCTTTTGCCCTTTCCTTTCACTCAACATTGTGTTCAGATGGTGTTTTGTTTTCATTTATTTATCAAATGGGTGAGATATAATTTGGGAAATAAAGAGTAATAGGAGATAGAAACAAAATCTTGGCAGAGAAAGCAATCAAATAGTGCTGTGGAAGTCCTGATGTACCTACTCTCTGGACACATTTTCTCCCCTCTTTCTGACACTTCATTTCTCCTTAGCTACACAGATGAGAAAGGAGATAATTCAACATTGTGACACTGTTACATGTCGGTTACACATATGATCAGGCCAGGAAGCAACCCTAAACATTCCCTGATCCTGTAGTCCCCAACTCATTCCTGGGCTTGATCCCACTCCCCTGACAAAGAGCCAGAAAGCAGTGACCTGGGGTAATATCACTGCATTCCAGAATCGATGAGCACATTCTCTTCTGCAAGCAAAGTAAAAGTGAATGTATGAGCTATACTTCCTGGTCACTGTTATTTTTCTATTCTCTCATAGTTCAGTTATCTGTTTTATTTTTATTTCAGAGTCTTCACAGAATAGGCAATGTTTGGATTTAAGCTCCAAAGAGTTGAGGGTAGACAGAGGGCACATTCCACTTAAGAATCCAGGCATAAATTTCAAAGTGGTGATTTGATCAATGTCATCATGGAGCTTAGGCTGGAAGAAGAGACTGGTTTTCAAGACCAGGATGCCTCACAGTGACAGAATGGAGCATTTATGTGCAGGCAGTATCAAAGTGGCATGAACTAGAGTCATGCTGGTCCTCTCCAGAGAATGGTTTCCATGATGTGGGCAAGCTTTGTTGTTGCTGAGGTGATGTTTACTTTCTGGTAGTTTCTCCCCTTTTGCCAGCCTTTCTTAGGACCAGAGGAGAGCTGGAAAGTAAAGACTCCCTGGATGACGGGTAAAATGTTGCTGATCAAGTCTTCTGGCCACAGGGAAAAGAGGAAAGGATGCAGCCTAAAGCCTAAGTCAGGATACACCCTGATGAGGAATGAGCCTTACAGTTAGCAACAGATCCAAGCTTCTTTTGCCTAAGATTTTCATGGAATTAAGAGCTTTCCACATGTCAGCTGATTACAGAACAAGCTGGGAGCCTCAAATCAGAATCACACTGAAGCTGGTGAACAGAGAAAGGACACTTTGGTCTCTAAATGTGGAGGCTCAATTTGACCCTTGCTTGGAGCCAAGCAGCCTCTTTTCTTTGTCCTTCCTCCCTGCTTGGCTTCAGCTTCCTGTCTTGTTTTCTGAGGCTCTGAGCATACAGCAGCAGGTGCTTGATTCTTGTGGAGTTTTTGAACCAAGGAATGTCTCGGAGCAGAGCAGCACCTTGCACCAACATACCCAGTCACCTCTGATCCTGTGGCATTTGCATTTGTGGCTTTTCATTTGACCCTCGCGGAGTTCCCTCCAGCATTAGTGGGGTTTTTTTGTTTTGTTTTTCTTTCCTACACTATTATTTCTCTCTTCATTTTTCCTTTTCATTGTTGCCTAAGCCCATTGAGCTTCTTCCTTTGTTTGTATGAGAAGCATAACAGAGATTTCAAGCCCAAAGTGCCAAAACAAAATTCAATTAGGACAGTGTAGCAGGTTTTTTGGGTGAAGGAAAGCAAAACTGCAGCCCAGTTTCACAACCCTAAAACAAATTTATTTTCTTGACCAAGAAAATAAATCTTGTCTCACCACGGTCCTTGCATTTTGTGTTTCAATGGATGGGCAAAGGCTCTTTCCTGCTCTGCACTTATTTAATACTTAAATGAAGTACCCAGGCTTTCTCTAGTACCTCACTTGTTGCTAACAGTGGAAATACACATACACAAGCAGCCAGACTTTGTGAAAGTCCGGGGCCAATTCTTGTGAAGACTGATGCCTTGTGAGTGATTCAGAAACAACCCCAAATCACATTCCCCATATAATGTTTTAAGGGAAATTCTTTGTCTTGAGCTACAAAGATTCTGGAAACCATCTCTCAAGGCTGCAGCAGGCCTGGGCTGAGGATGTGAGACTCAGAGGTCTAACTTCTTCACCCAATGCTTGCAAAATGTTTACAGTGAACTCAAATACCTTTCACAGATTACTCCCATTCTCCAACTGATTTCTCTACCAGCTGTTCTCTGCCTGATTCATTGTCCAGATTTCTTTCTAGTGTTGTGGATATTCCCTAGTTACCCACCATAATGCTAGGTCTTACAGGTGTATAGTTTGCTTACAATGCTTGTTCGTATACTCCCACGGAAAGAAAAATCATAAAATACAATCTTATGTGTAATTTTCCTGAATACTAAGTGCTTTGCCCTAAACTTGAAGATAGTGTATCAGTTTAAGATGCCAGGAATTACTTCACCTCATATATATGTACCTGTTATAGATTATCTTCATTTTCAAATTAATTTCAAACCCAGCTGTTATTTTTTTAAAAGCAATCTTTGATGGTGCATTTTAGTAACTGCTATTTCAAACCTAGATACAATTGGCTCTGCAGTCTGAGGATATAAAAATGCAATGCTTTTATATCATTTGTTTTATAATTTTCACCTTAAATCTATTTCATAATTACATTGTCTGTAGGCATTCAATAAAATGAGCTATTAGTGAATATACAAAAATGATGTATATTTATATATTTTAATTTTGAAACCAGTGATTAACTTACTTTTTAAAAAAGCTAAAACTGTTCAGATATCTCTGCAGCAATATTGAAATTTGAAGGCAAGTGTGTAGGCCATGGGGCTTGTGGAAATTCTAGCTGGGAATGCAAGCATCTACATAAGTCTTAACCCAGAGGAGAGCTTCACTTCCTGAAAAGGTAATGTCCCAAGGCCGTCAGATGCCTGGGCAGCCTGAGTAACCTGCCAGGCCTGCCTTAGGAGCAGAGTCAGGTATGACAATCAGACCTAGAAAGAAGCACCTCTTTCACTGTGAGCATCCTCATTTTTCCTGAGTTTTTTGAAGAATTCAAATTTTTATCATCCTTTTTTTTTACAGAATTGATGCAAGAAATATTTGTAAACAATAAAAAAGAAAAAATTTCCAGCCTATGCCATGTACTTCAAATTAAGTTTCCACAGAAAATTTGAAACATTAAAACATTTTTCACCCAAGCCAATGACGGATACAAATCATAAGTACACAGAGCCACAAACTCTTCATAGGAATGCTAAAAATAAGGCAGCCAGACTTCCAACAGGGCAAGACCTCCTTGTACGTGTTTAAGGACTCTTGTGACTGTCATTTTCAACTGGATGAAAGTACTACCATGTGTCAGAAACGGTGACATATGTCCACTAAACATTTATTTTCCTTCTGGGCATATGGAAAGGTCACATTTGATAGTTTCTTTTGCAGTTAGTTTTGAGCCATGAGTCTGAATTCTATCCAATGGAACACAAGCAAGAGTTATGTACGCACTTCCAGACCTGGTCCTAATGCTTTTGTCTCACAGACACTTTCAGTATCTCCTCCCCTTTTGTAATAGCCTTGGGACCACATGGAGAAAATGGCGGCACTGTAATACAGAAAAAGTCTAGGTTCCAGAAGATGTGTAGCAAGTGATTCCCATTTCTATTGGACCATAAC
The DNA here is from genome assembly GCA_004027455.1 of Hydrochoerus hydrochaeris. Classification (NCBI taxonomy): domain Eukaryota; kingdom Metazoa; phylum Chordata; class Mammalia; order Rodentia; family Hydrochaeridae; genus Hydrochoerus; species Hydrochoerus hydrochaeris. Next base: position 109,490 of record PVLA01002387.1, on the reverse strand, counting down.
AGGGTGCCGTGTCTTGAATGTTTGTCTTCAGGTCGAATTGCTATTGTGACAGAACTGGGAAGTGAAATCTTCAAGAAGTTTGACCTCTAAGTCTTTGTCTCTGTCTCTCTTTTCCTCCCCTCTCTCCCTCTCTCCATCTCTGTCTCTCTCTGTCTGTCTCTCTCTCAACTTTACACACTCCTTTTTATCTCTGAAGTGTCCAGCAAGCCTGTCACCAGACTCCTTGGATACTAAGAAATCAATTATCTTTATTGCTATATGAAAACTTTCCTTAAGGAACTTTTTTTTTTCCAGCAATGGATATAGAGTGAATTTAAGAGGATAGCTATCTACTTGTCATAGTCTGAATGAGACAGAGGGAGAAATTTTCCATCCATTGATCACCATTTTTGTCTCTTATATTCACATCCCCTAAACTGTTCTGTTAATGCCACCATTGCCCAATGACTACCTCTACAGTGGGAGTTCTTTCTTGAAAGGAATCAATGAATATTCATTCTTTTATCCCCAATATTAGGATCCTATTAAGTGAACACTACATGTTGACTATTATTTAGAGATGAGATGATAAGTCAAGAAACTGCTTTGACTCTGTCAAAAAACAGCAGGACACTTTTATGGGACTAGGATGGCTGCCTGCCCTTCTGTTAGTCCATAGTTATTTGAACGCCAGTTCCGAGACTTAAGGCAAATGAAAGTTTAAATATAAAGGTGTAATTGGAAGATGAGAAAGAAGAGTAGGAAGATAGCAAAGAAAATAAAGGAATACTTGTAGGGGGCCCACTTTCTTTTCAAATATGGAAACAGAGCCCCCATAGTTAGAAAATCTTTCCCTTCCCACCCATTTTGGTAGTAAGTAGTGTACTAGAGCTAGGTGGAAGAAATGTGAAAACTAGAGGAACAGAAATTGCATTAACTGTGTACAAATGTAAAACTACATGTTCCACCTTCATTCTCCAGTGTTAGTTTTTAAAATCCCCATAGTAGGAAATCCACTTGAAATATGTTTGCCTTTGGATCTATTTTTAAATTAAAAAATATCTCGGTGCTTCTGGTATATGTATGTACTAGAGAGATGTTAAGAGAGAAGCCTGGGGCCAATTTATCAGTGACAGAACCCAATGCCAGAAGAGAAATTGGAATGGCTTTTTAACAAAGGTTCTATTTTTATGAACTAATTGACTTATCCACTGGGATTATTTCTGGTATTAAGATTTTTTAAGGGGCTGTTCCAAGAAATACAGACAGGATGTATGGTAAAAATCATTACGGAGATGATACAATAGTAGCAAATATTTATTAATGCAAAATAGGAAGCTCTAGAATATCTGGGGGCTTGCTTCACAGTGGTGGCGAGTTATGAGGTACATGACAGCCAAGGTCTACTTTAGGCTTTTTACTTGACATAAAATAAATAAACGCAACACGCATATCTCTCAGAACATCCAAGGGGACTTAGGACTAGTTCCTTGAGAATAATTGGTCAAAGTTCTGGCTATTGATTCTTCACTTTCTCTGAATTTCCCACCTACCTCTTTTCCTGTTTCCATTTGTTTTTCTGGCTTGCCCATTCCCATAGTATTCCTCCATTCCTTTAATAGTCTGACTTTCATTGTGGTCTTTTTACATATTTTTCAAAATTTCTCCATATCCAGCACTACCAGAGTTCCTCAGAAAAACTGGTTGACTCATGAATCTAAAAAGGGATAAAGCGAATGATACGCGTTCTGGTAGGTTTTATTCTAGCTTGTTAGGGACCTCAGCGTATTGACCATGTACCCTCTCGACACATGCGTGCACACACACACACACACATCATTTCTCTACCTGTCCCATCACTACATAGGCAGGCCAAGTAGTTTCTACTTGATGATATTCTCACTTAGAGGCATGTGTTCTATCAGCTTTAATACTATATCTCCTTCTTTCCCATAGATATATTCATATAGCATGTCTCTATTGGCTCATTTCCTATTTATTTTGATCTATTGAAATCTAGTCTCCACTATTGAAACTATTGAAACAGGAAAAATACTTCCGCATTCCCAGTGTCCATGACACTAAAGAAGATGCTTAAAGTCAGACACATCTTCTAAGGGTACCCCTCCTTCTTGGAGGGAACAATCAATGGTGGCACTTTAAGAAGAGGTGTTCATATTACTTTGTGTCCTAGGGATAGATCCCAAGGGCAGAAGAATATAAGTGATCCAAGTACCTCTAGTTTAAGCACTATAAGACCCCTGCATTGTCATAAGCATGGAGGTACACTAGACCAATTAGATTTTCTTCTTGAAGGGCTGGTCTAGCAAAAGGCAAAGGCAGTGGAGCTAAAACATGCAATGTTTATAGAGTGACAGAGGCAGGCCAGGTATGGGCAGTTGCACAAAGGAAGATCAGGGTGAACCTCCTATTGAGGATGCACACATCTTTAGCACAAGTGTTGTGATGTAACCTGAACAAATTTCTATTTTGTGAAACCTGGCTTTTCTGTGGTTCCCATTTTTCTCAAAGCCAAGCTGAATGAATAGGCTTCCCATCTGCCTCATTTTCTGCTTACTATCAAGCCATTTGCTTTCTTGACCAGAAAATGCATATGAATATGTTATTTGCTAGCAAAAAGTCATTCTAAGTAATCGAAACACATAGCAACTGTCATCATACATCTGTGACATTCAACTCTGCTGATCACTAACTTCTGGAAGTTTTCTCTCTCTCTCTTCTGGCTGATACTCTTTTTAGTATTCCACATGGCCATTGCTTCTCCTTCTGCCTGACCATCTCTATTTCTGCATCTCAATTCTTAAAAATGTGTATTTTTTTCAGGCATTCATGATGGATCTCCTTTTCTCAAATATATAAACTCTGAAATATACCCATACTTACAACTTCAACATTTATTTAAATCCAAATGGCAATTGTTTGCCAGACACTTTATTATTTTTGGACATACCACAAGATCATCAAAACTGAAGTCATCATTCTTTTTTTTGCATAAATACAGTGGTGCCTTGGTTCACAAACCTAATTTGTTTCAAAGCTCTGGAAAAGATGGTCACATTTGCATTTGTGTAGGAAAGATGTCCATTACCTGATAAGAGTTTGCAAACAAAAACAAAATTTTGTCAAATGCTTTTGTTTGCAAACCAAATTATTCACAAACAAAAGTGTTTATGAATGAGGTACCACTGTATAAAATGACTATTTTAGGTTCCTTATATCGACAGATGATATTATAATTCTCCTCTATCACCCCAGCTGGTAACCTGATTCTAAGTTTAGTCCTTTTACTTCCACTCACTCCATGCTTTAACTTCTCTCTAAATCTCTACCACTCTACTTTTCCACTGCTGCCCTATTCAGATTCTTCTCCCTCACTTCTGGTTATAGCATCTGTCTAGATGTCCCCCCAAAGCCTCATGCAGTCTTAGATGGGACTTATATGTGGCTGAATCTAGAGTTTGTGATGCTGAGATTAAGGGCGCTGTGATTAGTACATCAGCCCACTGAGTAGTTTGGCATAGTTTTTGGCTAGGATGAAGTGTGAGTGCTATACCTGCCCCAGGTAGCCAGAGCAGGTAGCCAGCATAGAATATAAGGGACAGAAAGAGTCATGTCTTCATCCTTTTTGTTGCTTTGCTACACTATGTCCACTATGAATGTTTCTTCTCTTTGAAGCCTTTCTGTTGTGCTATGGTGCTTTGGAGCCAACTGATTATGGACCAAAAGCTCTACAAACTATAACCTAAACAAGCCCTTCCTTCTTTAACTTCAGATGCTGAGTATTTTGTCTCAGTAGTAAGAGAAAAGTAACTAAGACACTTCCCATTCCCTGTGTACAACTCTTTCCTAACCAACCCACTATACTGAGTGCTGATTTTCTTGTCTCCTCTAAGACTGTATGAAGTAAGATCAAATAATACAGTGAATGTTGACATTTTACAAATTTTTTATAGTTAAAGACACATTGCCACAAATCTACCTTGCAATCCTCCCCCTCAGTTCAAACACACTTTTCCATTGGTGTCACTTTTTGAAGCAGTTCTGTAAGTCCTTTTATGTGAGTGTCTCTACCTGTGCTGTCCTAGTTGCCTTGCTAACCTGAATCAATTCAAAATGTTTTCCTTTTATGGTCTTGTTGACTTTTAGGAAGAGCCAGGAGTCACACAGTGCCAGATCTAGTGAATAACATAGATGAGAACACACCATAATGTTTTTATGATCTTTTCTATCCACTGGATGGCACTCAGTAGCAGGATTCACTGTGTATGTGATCACACCTCATAAAGACTCTTATGAAAGAAGACTTCTGGAATTGCTTCAGCAAGTGGTCAGAATGAAGGGAAAAGTGTGTTCAAAGCAAGGGGAATTGTTTTATGGGGGAATTCAGAGCAATGTGTCTTTTACTGTGAAATATAAACACTCGCTATATTTTGATCATCTCTGTAAGTTTTTTGTAGTTAGAAAACCAGTTTTGGCCACATTAGTACTTTATCACCTAGTAAAATGCTGGTCACTTAAGAGCACATATTAAAAAAGGCATATTTAGTGAAAAATAAGTCAATAAAGAAAAAGACAAAAAAAAAAGAAAAAGACAAACTTGCCTACACTATAGTAAAGATGCTTTTGTCTCCTAATTACACTAAAATCCAATTGATGAAGAATGGGAAATGTAATATTGGAACACACAGAAATTGGTTTCTAATCTCTAAACCTTTCTAAGAATACTGGAGACAAACATTTGCCCTTTACCCCATTCCTGTGCCCTTCTCAGATTTCTTTTTTACAATACTTTCATGCAATTCTTATTCCACTTTTCGTTTTGCATTTCTTCTAATTTAAGCCCTGGGTTTGGAGTGGATGGCCGTAGATGGTACTGCAGAGTTTTGATGACCTTACTCACTTAAGATTGTATTTGCTCCCTGTTTAAAGAAAATCTTTACTCCTGCACCCAGTGAGCTTGGTAAAGAACAACCTTGGTAAATTCTTCAGCCTTAAATATTTAGCTACTTAATTCATTCCCCATTGACTCAAAAGGAAGGAGTTTTGAGAAGCTTGAGGAACCAAATTTTAGTGTGCTATCTATAGCTAAATTAATTCTAGATTCCACTGATAATAGAAATCTAGTTATCTTTTGTTTTGTGTCTCTGTATGTGTGTGTATCTGTATCTAACAGACCAAAAAATAAAAAAATAAAAGACAATATGCAACTATAACACTCAAAAATGTCAGCAGGAATATACAAGGTAGTGTTACTATTGCCCAGTTTAATTTACCTAGAGTCATAAAAGACAGCATTGGTATGTGTGGTGAGAATAATAGGTATAGGTAAATTTTAATAGTGAAAGGAAAATTATAAATGAAAAAGAAATATGGACTAAAAATTATTTAACACTTATAACAGGCATTACTAAGCATCTTACAAGCATTGTTTTATACAGCTGTCATAAACATTTTGTTTACAGTTAAGAACCTGGAGAATCTGAGGCAGTACAATCATCTGTGCAAACAATAGAACTGAGATTTAAAGTTGCATATGTTCATCTGCAAAATCCATGTTTTCAACAGCATGAACACACTGCCTTGCCAAATTGATCTTGTCAAGTTCAACTAGTTAGGCTTCCATGTAAGAAAACTGAGGCCCAAAGGTGTGAAATGGCTTGACCAAAATATCAAACCTTGGCTGGGAACATAGTCTGGAATAGGTATGAGTTACCTGAGGGCATTTGACCTTGCCACTGAAATATATGACTTCCCGAGACAAATATCTGTAAATAAGAATGAGGAGTCTGGGAGATAGACAAGATAAAGTTATATGACTTCCTCCTCTGCCTGACATTGGAATGGCCTGCATTCTGTTTCTTATAAAATCACTGAGACAATTACACTCATGGGAAGGAAAACAATCTGTTTGAATGACACACACAAGAGATATTTTTGCATAAAAGCAGGGAATTGAGCCACTTATAGCCTCTTAAAGATCAAAAGGCCCTTAAAAGAATGTTCCTCCTTACCACCAGCTCCTTATCCCAACCCACAGCTGACTGACTTCCTTATTAGGCTTGGACAATGGAAGGACAAAGAATTTAAACCAACTGGGCTTTGTGAAACTGCAGAAGAGTAAAGCTTGGGGAATGGAAGCAATGTCCCCAGAGAGCATGACTGGACATAAACCAGTTGGGCAGTGAGAAAGGAGACAGTACCCAAGCATAGGACGCCTCTTTACAAATAATCCAGACTTGGCTGAAAACCATGGTTGCAAATGTAGGACTTCTTAGTTTTCCAGAAGGCTGATCCTATGTGTGCAGAATGTCCATGGTTCTGCTGCTAGATGTCTAACATTGTCCATCCTCTGGTGAGGCTAGAGACCAATCTCACAAGCAATGTCTTTCCAATTCACCTTGAAATCTAGCAGCTCACTCAGGTCTGGAATTTATTGTAAACATCCTGGATGGTCCTCACCTGGTCTTGGTCTCCCTTGCTCCAAAGAGTGTAAGAGCATGGCATAGAACAGGTCCAGGGGTACCAGATGGTCCTTCCATAAAACTGACCTCCCAAGTTAGCGTCATCATGATTCGTAGCTTTTGCCTGAGTACTCAGCTCCTTCTTGTGAACTCTGTCAAGAGCCCTGGTTCTTTTCTGCACCTCAGCTTAGTGAGTAAGCTTTTGTGTATGGCCTCGCCCTTGGGTAGTTTGCTTGATTCTGCTGAAAAACTAAGTACATAATTTTCTCTAAATTGGACTTGGCTTGGACCTAGGGTTTCTACTGATCTCCCCCACTTACTGTCTGGATTTACAGAAGAGCCATCATATGCCATCTTATATCATTTCTTATCCTGTAACATCAGGCATCAAACAATGTAATTGTTCTTTGAAAAAATGTAAACAGGTAGCAAAGGAGAAAATTAGACTGATGAAGGTGGTAATAATGATGATGACTGAAAAAGGAAGACTAAGTAAACAATTCCTATCAAGGAAATTTCTCCAAATAGTCACAGGACCATGAACAAGATAAAACAGATTTTTAAAAAGATTAGGGTAAGGGTTGAACATCTGCAAGTCTTGGCCATGAGTTTTGTAAGCCTGAAGTGGGCTATTCAGGACTACCTGAAAGCCTTCAGGAACCAAACCCCATTAATATGGAGGGCCCAGAAAGTTCTCTTCTTCAAAGTATAAACTTAGCACAAAATATCCAACCCTAGGTGCTTACAAACTTGAAATTTACTTAAGCTTTGTTTCATATTACAGAAAGAAGATCTCATTAGAGTTAGTGGTTTTTGTTTGGATGCAGCCTGTTTGTTTGGCAGCCTGTTTGTCTCATTGCTTTACATTTCTGAGGCTTTTTAGATAACATTTCACATAGAATAATAATTGTAATAGTTTAGACCAACTCAGAATAACACTCTATTCTATGCTACAACAATAGTTTGACAATACACATGGAACTATTTAATATATTCAATAGCAAAGCACTAAAATTTCATATTAAAAAAGTATCCCAAAGGAATAAGTGCTCTTTTCCACAAGGACATAAAACAAATGACAACTGCCATTAAATCAACTACATAAAAGAAATATTGATTCCTGACATTGGAGGCATTAACAGTTCCCTGGGTTGGATTTACATCTGGATGTCACGAAAGTGTTTCTCCCCACATGGTTTATAGGAACTTGGAACTTTGGAGGAAATCTTTAAGAACATTTAAGGCAATCTCCATGTCTTTGTGACATCCTCATGGAGACAACTGTGTACACTGTCCATGTCTTGCCACCTGGAAGAAAGTCATCTTCACAGCAGGGGTACAGCAATTCGGTTTGAAGTGTAGAGTGTCAAATATGCTTTGGATTTCAGAAAGTGAACTAGCAAATGATTTGCTTTCTAACCAAACCCAAGGAACCAAATTTTCATGTCTGTCATGATGAATGAGTTACTCAGAAGCTGTGAGTTCATCTCTTTTGGCAACCAGAAATTGGTAAAGACTCATATAAATAGTAAACAATGCTTTTTGGCCTCATGCCCCCACTCAAACAGTATGTGACATGTAGCCAGAGAGAAACTACCCTTGGAAAGAACCATGAGTCCCACTGTAGCCAATGAAAACTGCATGAGAATGTCAGGAGGGAGGCAGAATTTTCCCAAGGTGGGAGCTATGCATGAGGATAATGGTACAGTTCAGGCTCTGAATTTAGCTCAGTGAGTTGGATTTATGTGCTGTTAAAGACAATATGCTTTCTCCTAGCAGTGTATTAACTAACATGCCTCAAGGATGCACAGAACTGACCCCAGAGGCAGTGAATCCTAAAACCGTCCAACTGTCCAAAGGCATACTGTAAAAAGACAGAGTCCTTTTTACTTCTGAAGTGTGCTTTCGTGAAGCCAACCAGAAATAAAAGTGAAAACAGATCCAGAATAACAGCAAACAATGGAAAACAAATGGATCCTGAAGTTCAGATGAAACCAGACTGGCTCTGCATACCCCTTGTTCAGCTTTTTTTTCCCCCTCCAAATGTTTTCTTAACATTTTTAGCATTATTAATGGAATTAAGTTATTCCACATGGGTGTGGAATCAGCCCCGTGATGCCAGCATTTGTTTTTTGCACTCAAGCTGGGATAAACACAGGGTATTTCTAGAACAATGAGGTTGCTCTTTCATTGCGGCCATTTAGGACTTAGTATTTATCCTTGGGGAGTTAGGCGTCACTTGGAACATATAAATGACAAGGACTGTGAGCTTGAGGACTTCATCCTGCTTCCTAACAGATGCTTTCACTTAGGATATTCAGTCTTTGAATCACCTATGGCATCAACTATACTGTTTTTGTCTGAAAAAGCCTGGACAGTTATATTCTTAAGAAAAAGGATGTGAACAAATCCACATTTTTTAACTCAAAGATGTATAAATACATGCAGGGAGAGGTGTGACATCCATAGATTCCTCCTTTTAAAGTTCACATTCCTCTTAAAGTTCTAAGAAATATTAAGAATCCATCATACACAAGTACTTTCATACATTCTAGAAAAATAGAAATATTTAAAGAGTAACAAGTATCTCTTCTCCTGAAATCTGCATTGTACTTGAAGAAGAAAGTAAGCAATTACTATCAAAACTTTATAGCTCAATGAAATCCTAGATCAAAGGATTTTTTTGGTAAGAATTTCTTCTCTTAGCTTTATGCCTAATGTTATATCTATGTACAAAATGTGTACCATGCTGCCAAGATGAGTGTAAACTTTTGGAAGGCAGAAAGAGATCCATACACTCTTTCTTCTGGATCGGCCATGAATTGCTGGATGATTTTGATCAGCACTTTGCAACTATGAATAAAATGGTATTCATCTCAAGACCTCATGTTCCACTTGGTCACTCTACTAGAGTGATCTGCTTTTCATGTGAAAAATAATTACACTTTGGAGTTTGATCTTTCTAAATGACTAGGTAGAAAAGTAATATGAACCACTCCTTCCTACTCTTGCAAAAGTAAATTTGATCATGTGCTACTCTCCTCATGATAGACCATAACATACTTTACACTCTTAAATAAAATTAGGATTTGAAGAAAACATACCACCATATCTGAGGTATAGATGGTTGTCAATGTACTAAATGATTTCTTTAGAATCACTGTTTGATTTCTTTAAATTACTCAAAGAATTCATCCAGATTTGCATGACCACATTACTTTTGTGATTATTATTAAAATGTTAATGATTAACACTGAAAAACTTAATAATTGTATTTGTAATGTCTCATGATCCACATATATTATCTTGAAAGTGGATTCTTTGTCTTCCATAGAGATGGAATAAGAGACTACAATATAAGAGAGGAAAGAAGCATTCCTTAAAGTTTAAATGAATATGTGCCTTTCTGAGGCAAATGACAGCTAGTTAAAGCTATTGATTTTAGAGTCATAAAAATTGCTTGTTCTGTTACCAACGCATATGATTTTAGGCATAAGTGAGCATCTGTAAGATCAAGCTTCCCATCCATAAAACAATAGCAAAGGGAGATTTTGTGATCATAACATAGGACAATGTCATAAAAGACCTAGAGGTCAGGTCTGACATGTTTGTAAGAACTTCATTAATGGCTGCCACTTTTATTATTTCTACTGTTTTATATTCTATTATTATATAACATAAACCTATGTGGAAAATCTTGATAAATCTTGACTGGGAACAACAAAGAGAAGAAAATTAATGAAGTATTATAACTGAAAAGCTCCATCTTCTAAGCAATAAAAAGTTGAAAATAAAAATTGATATTCTTACTTGATACTGTTATCAACTACCTTGAATAAGCAATTTTTAAAAGATAAGATACAAATAATTTCCTAATCAGGGAATTAAATCAATTGTATGTAAATCAATATCTATAACTAATACTTAAATTTCATTGAAATATTTGCTTATAGCTACTGATAGGAAACAAAACCAAAACATACCTAAAATGTCATTATTAATATGTTTTCTAGTAAAAAACAGGCTAAATTGAACAAGTGAAAGAGCATGTGTAATATTTAAACTTCTAACTTTCAGCATCAAAAGAGTAATAAGTTGGCTTTTCAGTATTGTGATTTCTCCCAGGTATCTATAAAGAGCAATATTACTCAAGGGCTGAAAGAATGCTCAGGGGCTTTCAGGGATATTAGATGATGATGCAAACAGCTTCTGTAGATCAACATTTGATAGAAATTAGGTTGTCCTCTTCATTCTCACTGAGTTCTCTGAAAGAAGCTTACTGCGTGCTACTTCAATCACCAGGACTCACAGGGGAAGGTGTTTACAAGGCTTTAAAGATGATGAAGTGGAAACTGTAAGTATTTTATAGTCTTCCCAGAAAATCTGGTCCATAATGAAGGTCAAGGAAGATCAGAAGAGACAGTAAATGTAGACCCAGCCATAGAAAGAGGCTTTGTGGGTTTTAAAATGCAATTGTGGTGATGATCAAATCGAAGAATTGAAGTTAGAAAGGAGACATTCTGAAAGTCACTGTGTGTGTGTGTGTGTGTGTGTGTGTGTGTGTGTGTCGGAGTGCTGAGGAAATTTCCATAGGGCAGCAGAGGAAAAAAATTCCTCCAGCTATTCTCTACAATTCTGCTTCTCACAGCACATCTCAAAGGTATTTGTCTAGTCTAGTTTGAAATGACTAAGCAATGGGAGTCCCAACAACTTCACAGTGAGATGATTCCACAGTTTGCAAAATTTCACTGTTTCCTCTTATTTTGCTTAATTTACTCAACTTCAACTAACTGATTCTAGTCTGATTTTTGTTTTCTTTTCACTTATAATGATCAGGTTTTCTATGGCCATGCCTTGCATATTCTAAAAGGTATGCATAAGTATATGTGGATTATTTGTTGTTCAGTGGAGATATGTTGTCTGATTTGGGGACCAAATTTGCATCTAGTACCAATAGGAGGGCATTTTTAGTTCTGCACCCTGACTTACAGAGGCTGAGCATAACCAATAAGCTATATTTTACATAATATAGGGTGATTGGTCACTCCCCCATTTCTATGTGCAAGGAATGTAAGAGTTCAGAGTTCAGTCCAATCTGAAATCTCCCACATCCTTCATCTCTAACTTATGTCTAAAAGGTATGTACTACTATTTGTATGTACTACTATTTGCTCTTATAGAAAAAGGAGGGTCCTTTTTTGAAAAAGTCACTGTTCATTTTCATAAGACTTTAGACTGAGCCAGGTAGGGTGTGTGTGTGTGTGTGTGTGGCTGAGGGAGAGGAAACACAGGTTTGAGCCATCTGGACAACTTAGTGGCTTAATGAGATAGATACTGTCTCACCAAAATTTTTTAAAGGGTTGAGAAGGTAGCTTAATGCAAAGAACTCTAGATTCAATCCCTAGTACAGAAAAAGAAAAAAGAAGAAAAAGAAAAAGACCTTGTCAGGATCACTACTGCCAGATCCTTCTTTTTGCTCAAGAGAAATATACCAGTGAAGACGAATTTGGAAGGCAAGCATTGTTACCAAGACATGTCCACAAGGTCATGGAAGAAGATGTCCAGGATAGAATTTTAATTTCTTTCTTTTCCTATCAGTCTCTGGATATGAGGTGCAGAATTCACATGCTAAAGTAGGAGGAACAAACATTTTTACACTTTAGGTCTACCCAAGAGGGTGCTCACAAATTTTTAATATCTATCCACTTCCTGATATGAGTCTTTTTCCTATTTCTACCTACTCCTGCTCCAAACCATTTCTCTATGTTAAAAAAAAAAACTGATTGATTCTTGTAAAGATAGTGTCTACCACTGCTGAGTATCTACTTGAGATGAGTGTGGGAAGGCGATTAGGAACATATACTCAGGACCCGGCTCCAAATTCCTGGCTTTGTGACCTTATCCAAGACACTTTCCGTCTCCTCATCTTGATACAACAGTGATCATTTCAACTACATGATAGGACTAATGAGATTACATGGTTAAATTAATATGTGCAAAGTGCTTAAATAATGCCTGCAACAGAGGAAATTTAGGATGTTATAGTGTCAACTTCTGAACACAATCTGGAAACTTGCATACTTTGTACTGCATACTTTCCTGGGAAGAAAATAACGAAAGAAGGTGGTAGTTAAAATTAACTGTCAACTTGATTGGCTTGGGATCCACTGAGGGACTTAGTAAAAATGCGCTTTAATTGTATCTGAGTTGGACATAGAGGCACGACCTTAGGTACTTGCCCATTCCTCTCTGGCACTGTTGCCTTGCTCTACATCCTTGCCACCACAAACGGAACACCTTTGCCGTGCCAAATGCTCTCTCTGCTATGATGTTCCTCCCTTGGAAACATCTGTCCGTGAGCTGAATCCCCTGAAACTGTAAGCCAAATTAAGTCTGTCCTCCTTTACATTGTGGTCAAGTAGTGTCCCCATGCAAAGAACAGTTGACTAATATAGAGAGAAATTCAAATCCACAGTGAGCTACAACACTAAATAATAGTAATTGTGGTTTCTGTGGTACACGGAATTATCAATGAAGACCTTAGAGGGTCACGAACAAAAGCTCCCACACTGCCCCAGTCCTGATCTAGATCACAGCCACTGTCAGACATGACCACAGCCATCATCCATGGGTAGGGATGACAGTAAGATCAGAGTGCCCTGAGGACACACCATGATGTAAAGAGAAAAGAGTTAAATCTAGTTTTTTTAGGCGGGTGGAGGCAAGGAGGCTGGGTAGACAAGAATGAATCTTTAGGCCTTCATGACAATAACTTTTGAATGTCAGTAATGAAAACAGATGTCTGCCTGGGACACAATGTCATTTTCCAGGCCCACAAGAATTGGAGCCATCATACTACTCGTGCTAAGAAAGAATTTCCCTTTGCACAGTAGAAAAAGATCCTGTATAAAAGCTTGTTGATTTTTTTTGCAAACTAGTCCTTCCAAAATCTGCTACCTAGCTTCATTTGGGACCAGTTTGCTATGGCAACGGGTATTTCACCACAGGTATTCAGCATGAGCTTGTTTCACAAACTTTTTTTTAATCTGTATTTTCTAGGCTAGTGCTAGGGGGAAGATTCTCAAGGCCAGGTTTTCTAAAAATTTACAAATATGCTGCCATAATACTAACTACTGCCACTGACAAGCTTAATAAATGACAGGATACAAACCCTAAGTTTCCTAATGGGATTTTTTTTCTTTTCTTTTTTCTTTGACAAGTTTTACAGAGTAGCACTTTGGAGAAAGGGACAAGTGCTATAAACCTAATCCTCAGCAATTTCCTCCTTAGCTCAAATAACCTAAATATTTTATGAATGGTAAAGGGTTTCACATGTCAGCCATCAACCAACCCTTGTCTCTCCTTCTACTCTGTCTTTCTTTTCTTCTTGGTTGTTTGGTTAATTTTAAGAAAACATCTGTCAATTTTTCATACAAAATACACAGGACATTTTTAATATGCTTTCTTTAGACGTTTTTAAAAAATATGGTACTATTCCCAAGCAAAATATATTGTATGAAATCTATCAAAAGCTTACAGTAGTTTCAATGTTAGTTTAAGTGCTTGGATAGACAAGATGACCAATTCCAGGGAGCCATGGGCACAAGGTAGTGGGGTTAACTCCAGATGCGTCTCATGGGAGACATAGTTCTGGGAGCCTCTCAAGGCATTTAGATCCTGTTGGAGAAATATTTAGGGCATAGTCTGCCCTGACAGGGAGTTCTTTTCCTTAAAGTAGTTCCTCAGTCTGTTGGTCTGCAGGGCAAAGCCTATAGCAGGCTTCTTAAGCCAAAGATCTGCAGGGACTTATAATGTAACCAGGGTAGTTTAGTTTCCAGGAAAGAATGATAAAGTATTATATATTTGTGAGTGTAATACTCAGAGGTGAAATTTATCTAATGAAATGTTTTGAAAAGTAGAATGAAAGAAATATGAATTATCAAATGCTACATTATACTCTATGGTATTTTGGTTGCTTATGTTATTTTACCTTCTAGGTGCTTTATGGTATTTCTGAGTGTGATTTTCCATGGTATGAGGTAAGGCATATATGATGCTCACAGGAGGTAAGTAGTATACACAAAGCATGAAGGATACAGAGAAAATGCATGGTATTTGAACCTTGCAGCATTAAAGAAAGCAAGATTTTAACAGGCATGGAAGTAGATGCCTGTGATATCAACACTTTGGGAAGCTAAGGAAGGAGTATTACAAATTCAAACTCACCTTGGACAACTGTGACCTTGTCTTAAATTTTTAAAAAATAGTTTAAAAAGGGTCAGGATTATAGACCAGTTTGAAGACCCTGGATTCAAAACAGTAAGAAATGACTTTTAAATTTAAAATCCAAGACGTCAGTGTACACTACAATATTATTCGCTAAACTGGGATGTACTATTTGCTAAAATTAGTTAAAATTCACTTTTTATTTTGATTAGAGCTGGGTCAACAAGCAATGAATTCAAACATCATCTTTCACTATTCTTAACAAATAAAACCTATCTTTTCAATATCTCAGTGTTCTGCCTCAGCAACCCCCAAACATACATTTTTATTTTCTTTTTAATATTTATTTTCTTTTTAATATTTATTTATCTACAAAATTCTCAAAGAAACTCAGAAAAAGAAATGTATCATTTCTTTTTCACCACATTTCACCACAAAAGAGTCAGAGTCATTAATCTTAGGACAAGCATTCATTTAACATAGTATTTATTGATCCAGGCCTTACACAAAGGGGCTAAGGGTTTCAGATAAAATACATGTCTACCTCAAACAGAGCCCTGTGAAGGAGAACTATACAATATTAAGTTGCTCTCATAACACAGTTTTACAAAAGCTAAAGATGTAGCTCTGTAGAAGAGTGAGCCAGCTCAAGAATCTAGAGTAGCTATTGCTGTTCCCCACACACTTCTCTCTCAGCCTTGTGCCTGACTGCTGGTATTTGGTGGTTTGAGACCTCCCTTAGGCTAGATTCATTGGATAAAGTCAAACAGTTTTCCAAAGTGATAAATACATTTAAAAAACAATGTGACCCATAGGTACATCTGCTCTAGTGGGCACTATAGCTTGGCAATTAAGATGAAGGTTGTGGTGTCAGGAAAAGTTGGTTCAAGTACCTGAAATGTCATTCATAATCTAAAATCATGAGCAAGTTACTTGAACTCTCTTGGTTTGTAAAGTAAGATAAGAGAAGCTGCCTCCTAGATTTTGAGGGACAAATGTCATATAATGGTAATATAAATCTAGTGCTTATCTTGGAACCTAATAGAGAGTAAACATTTGATATTTCTTCACCTTTTTCTTCTTTTTCCACTCCCCCTCTCTTCCTCCTCCTTTCTTTCTTTCTTTCTTTCTTTCTTTCTTTCTTTCTTTCTTTCTTTCTTTTGTCTCCTCTTCCTCCTCTTCCTCCTTCTCCTCCTTCTCCTTCTTCTTCTTTCACTTTTTGCTTTCCTTCTCCTTTTTTTTATGATTAGGAATTCTCTATAATATGTTTCTTTTTAGCCCAAAGCCTACCAAGTTGTCTCCTTACAAAGCACTGTCTCATAGGAAATAAGGAGATAGATCTTTTGCAAAAGAGGAGACAAAGGGAGGTGGGAGGGAGAAGAGATGAAAGGGATAAAAAAAAAAGAATTAAGACATGCTATGTACATGTACCAATTCCCCACAAGGAATCTAATTATCATGTACTGCAAACATGTACTAATAAATATAAAATGAATCACCACATGCTAAAAAAAAATTTGCTCAGGTCACTCCCTAGCCTTCAACTGGAGTTTTTCTCCTTAATATCTCTGTTCTCAATCCTTTTGAATACCTTTGCCCATATCCATTTTTCTTCATGGAATGATGAATACATGAGACACCAACATTAGGGTTTCAAGCCCAGTACTCACCCTTGTCCTATTTCTGAGCCATTGGACGTCTCTTACTGACAATCTGATAGGGTCAAGACACTGTGCCTTCTTCCCTGAAAGGTATTTGTTGTACACAGAGAAACAGAGAGGAAGAAATTCTAAAAGGAAAGAATTTTTAGGTCCAAGATTCAAAGGGGTTATTATAAACAATTGAGAATATAAAAAACAAGAAAAAGAAAATAGAAACATTACAAAGAGCTCAAGAAAATACCTCCACAGAACCTTTTCATGTGTATTGTTTCAAATAAAAGATCATATATTCAAAATGTTCCTATTAATTTTCATATGCTGCACTCGCCCAGCATGTTTGACTATTTCACTTCATAATGTTTTGGCACAAAAATGTAAATAACATTGCACTTTACCTTCCCAAGTTCCCACAGCCCATTTTCTGTAATAGCAGGAAGAATACACTAACAGTCAGAAACTGTGCACATTCTGCTGGTTGAAATCCAAAAGCGGTTTTTAAAAAAAGTTTTCTGTCACAACTTGTTCTTGGAAGTTTGTTCCCTGCCAACTAGAAACTATGATTTCAGGGGAGCGCACACCCTCTTAAAAATCAGACAGGATTACTGGATCTCAGTGTTGATTTGGGTGGAAGCCCCATGAAAGCATTCATTTTCCACTTCAGGTCAAAATCTGGCACCACTGTTCTGTGACTTCAGATTTCATTTTCCTTAAGGAACTTCTGGGGCATAGCTGGTTAGCTGTTTTCAGGAGAGAGGCCAATTTTCCTCATACTTAGTGAAAGAAGATGGGTTGTAGACACATTTTAGTTTTGGAATGGGGTACATTTTGGAAATGGTTTCCCAAGTAGCAATTTACAAAATGATGTTTTGTGATCATAAGGAGTAAGGGAGGGTTAGGAGGACAGTCCTCCCATCTGAGCTCTGCTGCTAATTGTGTGTGTGATTCTGGGGAAATCGTCTTTATCTCTAAGCAAGATTTCCTCAAGAATGCACCAGGGATGACCAGTCTTATGGGTGGCCCCAGTTTCAAAGGTGCTCAATCACTCTGGTGTATCATGTACCACATAGTTTATTCAATAAGGAAATTGTTACTCTGTTTAACTCAACATTCCCCAAGCTTATGATATCATTTGACTATAAATTACTTTTTTATGGAAATTTACATAGGAAAGTATTACTCTAGGTATATCTTTACTATTAGGAATAAAAAGTAATTGCAAAGGTATATATTAGGAGTCTCACACATTCTTACAATGTTTGATTGCTCAAAATGTCTATGGCACAGAATAAGAATTAAAATATAACATTTTTTCTTAATAAAAATTTTTAAAAGAAGATGGTAACGCTGTTTATTGAAGTTGGTGGGATCCTCCTCACCAAAAAAAAAAAAAAAAATTCTTGAACTTAGTCATTTAAAAATGTTAAGATATACTTTTAAAATATTTTAAGTATATGGCTGAGGTAATAAAATGTTTTTTTTAAATACTTGCGAGATGGTAAGTTGAGGCAGGGGAGCAAACCGACACACAAAAGTCATAAAATCTTAATTAAATTAAAGGCAGCAACTTCCACAAAAGAATATTGCCAACATTTATTGATTTATAACTATGGTATAAATACCCAGATGGAGAAATGAAGATGCAGTTCAAAGACCACAAGGAGAGGACCCATGTTTGAGAATTTTAGGCAACTGAGCTCCCAAAATATTACTACCTCACCTATAAAAAGATCACCCATGAAATCTTAACAACACTTAGAGTATGGACTTCTCAACAGCAAAAATGAACCCAGAAGCACCAGTGTTACTATTATTGCAAACTGCCTTATAAAATAGATTACAATTATGAGAACAAAGTAAAAAAGAAAAGAGAAAAAGTAAAACTACTAACTAGAAAAATGATGCTACTTAAGGGTGGAACCATGTGAATGGCTTCTGAAGTGCCTAGGGAAAGGAGTGGTGAGCTTGGCCATTTATTAAAGATGCTGCCACCACATCTTACGTTCCTGGTCACACCCTGTTCCTACCACCTCTTTATAAAAGCAGGGATATGAGATATGGGTACTCCAGTAGAAATTCTATACAGGGCCAAATTTATTAATATAATACAGGCCAATCTTGCAACTTACTGACTCTAATTTTATATATATATATATATATATATATATATATATATATATATATATTTTAAATCAGTAAAAGAAAGTACATTTGAATGTTTTGGTGAGACACAGTTGAAGAGAGTATTTCTCCAGTAAGAGCATGCATTAGAACCATGGTGTGTGTGTGTGTGAATTGGGGGGTGATTACAAATGCAAATAGCCAGTCCATGCCTAATCTACTGAATCAAAAGTCTCCAATACAGTTCTCTATACTTGTATATCCCTCCCTAGGCAATTCTGATAGGTGGGAAGATAACAATTGATCTGATGCAATTCTTTCTAGATCTAGCTTGGTGTTCCAAAGGTGCTGAACTTGGTTCTTATCAGCTGTCAGTCCTGTAGAAGCTGACATACTCAACATCAAACTGCCTTTAAAACTGGTATGGATGACACAGTGACAATCCTTTGTGTATATGGCTGCTGCAGGAAAACCAAATGTCCACGTTATCATGACTTCCCCCTTCTCCACCTATAATCAACTATGTGGAAACATTGTTGCATTTTTAAAAATTCAATTAATTTGCAGCAGAAAGCACCGTCACATGGATCAGAGAGCTGCAGGGAGTCTTCCATATTCTATCAATTTATTTTCTTGAGGAAAGCTAGTAGGTTGCTAGTGAATGTAGAATTAGAAGAAGGAAGTGGAGAGGTAAGTTTAAGGGCCTTTGAAATACTTTTATCTTTGAAGAGATGGTTATCAACACAAGATCAGAATACACAAGCCTTTTGACAACAGCTGTCTCTGTGAGGAAAGCATTTTTGTCTCACGATCCTCCTGATCTTGAAGGGAGTAGTAGGTGCCAAGTGTTTCAATGAGGCTGGGATGTGCACTGAAAATATTGCTTCTGTAACACGCTTTAGCTGAGTGCTGTGCCTTGCCTCAGATGAAACTCTTTAAATATACTCTGTTCTTTTCTATTCTAAGACACAGACACAAGATCATATGTCTAAAGTCAAGACATGTATTTAGACAGATGTATAGTTTAACATGAGTTCTTAAAATTAGTACACCTCTGGCAGATAAAAACAGCTTCTCCTATTATAACTGCAAATTTTCTGCAGGAATCCTCATATTTGCCCACCTTCATTCAATCCTTGGCCAATCATGTGATTCAGCTGAAAGACCAACATCTACAGATATCCCACAAAAATGAGGGGCTATGCTAGCAAAACAGGGATATAAGAAAGAAGTATGTGGCCCAAACACACTATATGACTAAGATTCTTGAATAAATCCAAAGGGAGCTTCTGTCAGAAACCAATTCACTTAAGGATCATGTTTATCATAACAGAGTAGCAGCTCAGATGAGAATTCATGTATACTTTTGGATTGGTTTAGCAGTAAGAATTTGGACTGAGGTAAGACAAAATAGAAATCCACAAATAATGATATTTTCAGTTTTTATTCTTCATGTCTTTATTTAACATTTGCCTTTTTTTTTAAACAGGATTCATTCAGGCTGGCTGTAGCCCAGGTTGGCCTCAAACCTGTGGCAAACCTACTGCCTCAGCCTCCCAAGTGCTGGAATTACAGGTGTGCACCACCACGCCCAGCAACACTTAATGTAATGCCTTGCTAACATTTTCCTGTTTGTATACACTGGACCTAAAGAAACAGTATTAAGCAATTTATTCCTTAAGCTACTTGTCTTAAAATCCTAATGCAAAACATTATCGTTCTTCTTTCAAAGATACCAAGTTGACCTCATTAGCAAGTCTTACGACCCTCTAATCACCAATGTACACCCACAGTCACTGAGACACAAAAAGTCACCAGCATTAAATGTCAGTATCTGAAAAATTTAGATCAGTTAGAAAACTGGTTAAACAAAAGAAACCAGAGAAAACATTCTTTGATTTTTTTTAATTATCATGCTTCTCTCTTTATGAAAATTGTTTGTTTAAATTTCATAGACAGTAAAGAGTTACAATTACAGAGCTTTCAGTGATGGTTACTTGATGAAGACAAACGTGTGTTACACTAATTTTTAATCCAGAGGTCTTACCTTTATTACAACAACTTTCATTTCTGTAGTTGAAAAGGAAATAGATTCATTCTGTGTACACAGCAAGTGCATTTTCTGTCAAATATGATTAATGTTTGATAAATAAAGTTTATGAATTTTGTAAAAGAAAAGATTTTTGTTTGGTTTTGAATGATCTTTACAAATAGCTTTCTCTGCTCTTTTGACATCTGTTAGCTCCTCCATCTCCTGGAAGCATTAAGTGCATTATGCTTTCAGCTGCAAGCAAATAAGAACAAATCTCAGCCACCTCATTTTATAAATCCTTTCAATCATTTGTAATATTTTTTGACTAGCAAATAAAAGGACCGCATCCAAAAAAAAGCAATTTAACTCATGCCTTACAGATGGAAATAGTGCACAGCGTTCACTATAAGGGTAGAGTGCAGTACTATATTCAAAACAGATCTTGCTCAAACATTTATTCAACACTCTAAGATTGCTTCTAAAAAATCTCTGGTAGTATCTCATATGTTTATTTTTCTGAGGTAAAATGATCAGAATTTAAATTATTGTGTGTGCACAAGTAACCGTGGCGACATAATATTCTAGAATTCTTTCACTGTGTCTTTAAAATTAATTTTCTCTCCTTGAAAATAATTGCTGTAGCTCATTCTGTTACTGTGTTATTATCTGTTAGATTTGTTCTTTGGATCTGAGTTAAGTTTTCAGAGAAAACATATTTTAAGAAAACTCTCCTCTCTGTATCCTGGCTCACTGCTAAGTACTGTATTTGACTTTTCAAATCACTGTGTATCTAAAATTTGTACTACAGCAGTGAAATTCATTGATGAAAGAATTGTTATTCGCAACATATTTTGCCTTCTTCACATGTACCCTTGTGCACATAAATCTCACTTTGAAGGCAACTTGCAGGGGCAGCCACACTGAGTTTAATTTTTCCTGGAGCATTTGTGAGTCAAAGAAACATTCCCCAGCCTTTCTGAACTTCCTTCTTTACATGTTTGTTGTGAGCAGAAATCATATAACACTGGGTTGTATGAAGATTCAATGAGTTAAGGAGTAGAAATGCAATGCATGCCGTATAGTGCACTGGAAACAACAGGTACACAGTGAGTCAGTTCTTTCTATATGTGAATTGGTAGAATCAGACTGTATGCTTTTTCTCTTTAAAATA
The DNA here is from genome assembly GCA_004027455.1 of Hydrochoerus hydrochaeris. NCBI lineage: Eukaryota > Metazoa > Chordata > Mammalia > Rodentia > Hydrochaeridae > Hydrochoerus > Hydrochoerus hydrochaeris. Next base: position 87,821 of record PVLA01002387.1, on the reverse strand, counting down.
TTCTATTTCTTGGTGCTTTTTCATAAACATATGGCCTAATTAAAAACTTAACTCAAAACTTACCATATAATTCAGCACCCTACTTCTGGATATTTATTCAAAACAATTTAAATCCAGTTTTCAAGAGCCTGATGTTCACTGATGCTCTGTTCACAGTGCACAAGACGGTAACAAACTAAATGTCTATTAGTGGATAAATGGATAAAGAAAATGTGGCATACAGGTACAATGGAATATTATTGTGGCAATCCTGCCATATGGAATTTGAGTGAACTTGAAACCACAGCTATTGAGATGAATGTTGATGAGATTATGTTAAGCAAAATAAGCCAATCACAGAATATATGATATGATTTCACCTCCATGAAATATGTAAAATAGCATCAGAGTAGAATGGGGTTACTGGTGACTAAATGGGAAGGAGAAATGAGATCTTTGTCATCCACAGCCATTAGGTCTCAATTATGCTGGGTGAAAAAGTTCTAGGCACCAGATGTAAAATACTGTTCCCCCAGTTACCTACACTGCATTGAACACATAAAATTTTGCTAAGAGGGTATATCTTAAGTGCTATAACAATGAAACCAATTAAATATTTCCTTCAGATTTTTATGCAATATTGTGTCTGACATTCTCTTTTGTGTCTACCGTGGGGTTGTGAATGAATTAATCAGTTTAAGGACTCAGATGGTTAGGAGAAATAAATTCTAATGTTCTACAGCACAGTCGTATAACTGTAGTTGATGGCATTTATCTGTGTGTTTCAAAATGGCTGGTAAAGAGGATTTTGAATGTTCCTAATAGAAAAAAAGTGATAAATATTTGAGGTGATAGATATATCAACTACCCTACTCTGATCATTACACATATATTCATGTACTGAAATATCATACTGTATCTGACACATCAATTAAAATTTTAAAATAAACAAGTAGATAAAATAATAATATTATTTAATCTATGTCGGGAGTCTCATAATAGCCATAATAGTCTAGGATATAATTGGAAATCATTCTGCATACCCCAAATCAAGGAAATATCAACTTGAATATAAAGACAAAAGATAATCAATAGATGTCAACAGTGAGAATGTACAGATGTTATAATTATCTGACAAAGGTACCAATGCAGCTTCTCTTAAAAAAAAACAGTAAACTTATAGCTTTCTATTAATTACAAATACACAAATAAAAATGTTGAACATCTTAGGAGAGAAATCGAACATCTTTGCAAAGAAACAGAAAATATGAAGGAAAACCAAATGGAAATGGTAGAATATTTTGAGATATAGATTAAATAATATGAAAAATACAACTTTAAAAATGTCCCGGTAGATACAGAAGATCAAACCACATCACCAGGATCCTAGCTCAGTTCATTAAGTCTGCATTCCTGTCCCTTGGCTCGCCTCAATCAGGCTCCTACCAAGCTGTAAGAAACACAACAGCAAGAGCCTGGTCTTACATTCTAACAACTCAGCAAATCAAACCAGGAAAAAAAAATATTTTCCCAATATTTCCAGAAAAAAACCAAGAAATTTCTCTGGTTATTGGATTTGGTCACCCGTCTTTCCTTGGCTTAACCTCTCAGATCAGAAGAGTACAACTCACTCGTGGCCTATCACTGACCAAGGGAGGTTGAAGCTGCCCCACTTGAGCCACTGTGAGGAAGAGACAGGATAAACAGGTGAAAGGCAAAGGCTGACAGTGACTCTAGAACCCACATAGACACTCATCAGATGAGAACAGAAACCACAGGCTCGACATGATCTACCATTTCCATTTAGTTCTCCTTCATATCTTCTGTTTGATGTTTGATTTCTCTGCTAGGATATTCTACATTTTTATCTGTGTATTTGTTATTGAAAGCTGAAAGTTTAGTGTTTTGTTTTTTTTAAAAAAAGAGCAGCTGCAAGTGGTACCCTTGTCAGATAATTCTAACATCTGTACATTCTCACTGTTGGCATCTGTTGATTATCTTTTAATATTCAAGTTGATATGTCCTTGGTTTGGGGTATGCAGAGTGATTTCCAATTATATCCTAGACACTTTGGCTATTATGAGAGCCTTAACATTATTTCAGTGGTCTGTCTTAGCAAGTCTCCTCTAAGTCCAGACTGGCAGGGGAAGGAGGTGCTGCATCACTCCTGCAAGCTGAGAGGGGAAGCTCAGATTGCCCGTTTATGAGCAGAAATGACCCCTCAGAACTGCTGGCCACAGATGGGAGCTCAAGTTGCTCACCGGGCCTGTCATAACCGCCTGAGCTCCCAATGAGGGTGATACCTTCTCACTCCTACCACATGGCTTCCATTGATATTGAAGGTGAAGCAGGTGGCTGTTTTGCTGGGAGACCACGGAAGCCCAGGCTTTTTCTCTTGGCCTCCTCTGATGACATTCCAGCAGGGATGTGCAGCAAAGTTCTTTTACTTTTGGAGAGAGCAGAGTTCACTTTCCCCATAGGCCTCCACCTTTTCTGGGGTGAGGAGTGGTCCTCATTACTGTCAGGCCAGGATGAAGGCCCTCACTCCCCATCTGGCTTCCTCTGATAGCACCCCAGTGTGGGTTTTCATAGCACAGTGGTCAAAGATACAAGTCTAGGCTCCTTACTCTGCCTCTGCTGACAAAAAGAAACTCCAGGAAAGCTACTGACATGATGATCTTTGGGTCCCAAGATCTCTAGTTGGTCTACCTTCCTTTCATCTTTTAGGGTCTTACGTTTACAACTAATTAATAATAGGAAATGTGTTCTCTTATGTTCTGGCTTTCTAAAGTGTCCCTCAACCCAAACCCAGAAAAACTGGTGCTAGCTCTGAATTACTACTTTCTGACAGGTTCTATGCCAGGCACTAAAGAATAGCAATGCCCAAAGGGGTGGGAGTGGAGTGACGAAGGACATGGGGCTTACTCCAGTGTGCTTCATTCTTTGGGGGGAATAATATCACTAAAGTCCTAAGTTTCTTAGTAGCTCTTCAGTACTTTTGAGCAAAATTGGGTTTTTTGCTTTTGTTTTTGGTGCCGAGGATCAAACTCACGACCTCACGTTTGCCAAACAGGCACTTATGCCACTGAGCTAAACCACCAGCCCACAAAGTTGTTTTTGAAGTATACAGTTTTTCTTATTGTTCTTAGTGGGAGGATCAATGTGCTATAAATTAGTCTTGTTATGACCTGAAATCAAACTCTCTGGTATGTCCTAAATATTTTTATGTAGTGTTGTTGTACCTAGTATTATCTTTCATACCTGCCTTGGGTTTATAAATTAATTCTCACCATGGAGGCCCTAGAGTTAAGACAGATTGCACCTGAAAAGCTTGCTGGAAAATGAATCAAATTACTCATAATGAACACTTTTATATTCACCATGACAGATATTCAGCTTGTATGCACTAGCATACCTGGACTGATTACTAAAATATTGATTCATATGCTATTAATCAATAAATACCTGTTTTCCTGCAGCCCCAGCATTCTCTTTAGGATTCTACTGAAATGACTAATGATTCCAAAGAGAAAGACCTAACATCTAGTTTAGGGTGCTGCTTCTGGGACTCTGCTTCTGCACACAGCTAGCATCCTGTAATTTGGGGGACAGCCCATGATTAGCTGTTTTTCAGTAATTTGAATATTACTCTTGAGCCATCCTTATCCCAGTTTAATTTTTCATTTACTATAGGAATCAATTATGCTATTCTCTTTGTTATTTCCACACCAAATTGTTTGGTATAGCTATTTCATTTATTTGTATAATAAGTAACAATATAATTAGCGAAAGTATTCAGGCTTGTGTCTGTGAATGTCCTACTTTAATTTCTGAGATTTGAATATCTTTACCTTTAGTTACCATAATTAAAACCAGACACAATTGCAGGTTAAGCCAAATAACTTATAACAAGGCTAACCTCATTGCTAAGATGTTAATATTCTCTTTGCTGATCAAGTGTTATGCCGAATACATAAAAATAACAATGCTCTATAACAGATATGTCATAAAATAATCATTAGAAAATTTATTCATAGTGGCCATTTTATTATTCTATTGCCCTTTGAATCATTTCTGTTGACAGTAGTCTTGGAACATTATTGTTATTATGCTTGTCTGAGATAGTATGCTTAAATTTCATGAACCTTAATGTTTCATTTATTGATCTTCTATAGGGAACAGTCAAGGCATTATGTAGGCTGATTATTTTTCTTTGAATTAAATTACAAACAGATGCCTAATTAATGATTTTGGTAAATTGTAATGCAATTATAATTTTTCACTCTGAAGTTATAATTTCTCACTCTGAAAACCACTAATTCAGAGAATAGTGCATGCATTTTAATACATTTTTTTCTTTATGCTACTTTGGAAACAGTACCATGTCTTATAAGTAAAATAAAAAGCACTGATACATATATTAATATTTTCTGACTATTATAATCAAGCCTTGGAGATTATTTCTGGTTCCATTTTATATTCTTAGTTACTAATTTGATCCCCCAAAAGTCTTAATGGCAAATTCTACTCTTCTATCTAAGACTAAGTTTCTTTTAACATCATTCATGAGACTTACTGACCTGTGTAGATACTGAGTGATTGGGTGGTGGTATTAAGGAATATGGCCCAATTATCAGAATTCATTAAGCCAATTTAATAATGGCTCCTACCCCTAAATAACTAGTGGAAAACAAGTAGCAAACAGCTGTCTTCTCTAGGAATGGCCCACCTATCAGTTTATGCTTCCTAGAAAAAGAAACAGAGCATATTAATTTTGTATCTATTATAGCACCTAAGCTGCCCCCACAGTTTAGCTGTTGTGAATTACACACCTATAAAAATGGATACATGTCCTGGGTATAGCAGCATAATTCATAATCTGTAAGTTTTGGAAGTAATTATGCTCATTAACAGATGAGTGGATGAAGAAAATCTGATACAGATACACAAATGAGCACCCCTCAGCCATAAAGAAGGATAAATTGTCTCTTGTGTAGGAAAATGAATACGGTCAGAGATCATAATGGTATGTGAAATAAACTAGACACAGAAATATAAAATGTCACATGGTTTCACTCATAAGATAAACTCAAAATATAAGCAATTTAAAGAGAAAGATGAAAGAGATGAGAGGAAACTGAGGCAGGCTAGGAAGATGGAAGGGAAGCTAGGCTAGGAGGGAGGAGAAGAATGAAGCAGGGAAATGGAAGTGAACATGACTAAGGTGTGATACAGATGCACATCAATTCCCCAAGGCGATTATAACTATTCTGGATCCCACACGTATAGCAATAAAATGCATTTTAAAATGGGTATTCACAGAGGAATATGCGGTATATATACACACAACGGGGTATTATTTAGCTATGAGTGAGGACAATGTGTCCTTTGTAGGAAAAATGGATGGATCTCGAGACTATAACAGCAAGCAAAATAAAACTGACATGCAAGGTTAAATATTGCATCGTTTCCCTTATATGAAATACTCAGAATATAAATAACTTAAACAGAACAAGGAGAGATAATAGGAAACCAGGAAGTAGACTTTGGTGATAGAGAAGGATATTGGAGATAAAAGCACAGGAGTAGAAGAGGAAAGGAATTTTTAAATGATCAAATATATACAGCTATCTATATCTATATCCATATCTATATGTCTATTACAGTGAAGAAAAGGACGTCCAGCACAATTAAGTGACTGGTTTCAGGTAACAAAGCACACAAGTAAAAATGCTTTATTTAATATAGTCCTTTCTTGACAGTACAGCCTGAGTTGCATCTGAATATTTTCCAGTTATGTCCATCCATGTGGTTAAAACTATTCCCAGAGAATGGTTACATCATGTTAGTACCACACAAATAATTGTTTTAAATGTACTTGGTTTCTCAGTCCCAACTACAGAAAGGGTGAGCTAGACAACTAGACAAAGGTCAAAAAGGGGAACTCACTAGCCCCAGAGACAAAAAATTCTGAGTGTACTAGTGAGGGATTAGTCTACAAGAGCTCCTCCTAGGAACAAGTGACTCTAGTCCTCTGAATGTAATCCCCAGTAATGTGGGATTTTAATGATACAAAAGTGTTGAAAATAACTATGAGAAGAGGGTGACCTCAGCACTTCTAAATGGTCCACTTGAAGCACTGGAAATGAGAATGAAAAGAATGCTCTTAGCCCTATCCAAAGCAGATTCCATCTCCGGAGCTCCCATCTTAGTGACTTTAAAGGCTGACAGATGACAGCACTATAATTAAATTTTGATAAAGTTCTGAAATCTCCATTCCACCACACCTGCCCTAATCTACCTGCTTCTGTGTGCTCTGAAATCAGGCCCCAATCCTTTTGTGAATACCACACTAATTTTCTGACAAACGGATCATGGGAAGGGAGAGAAATACTTAGACACAGTAATAGGCTTTTCCCACATATTAATTTAATGCATATTCATTCTGCAAGCATTTACTGAGTCATACACAAATGCTCAGCCCAGAGAAATAAAAAACAATAAAGATAACACATTTTTGGAACTCCAAACCAGATTAAGTTTTGATGCAAATTAGTTTTATGTGAGTTTACTAAAGGTATGAATTCCTCTTACAAGGGCATACAGCTTCCCAGATGACTAAATCACAGCAATTCAGTCGGAACCATTAGGAAATTTCTGAAGTTCTGAGTAAGAAGAGCACATTTAGGATCCCAGCCTAAATATATTTGCATATGTATGTGAGCTAAGGTAAATTTTGCAGGTAATAAAAGAGTAGGGCTGCAACAATAGGGCTGGTTGCTTTCCTAGGACATACTGAGTTTATCATTGGACAGAGAATCCATGGGTCCAAAGAGGGGTCTGAATATATCTCCCCCAAGTTAAGTCTTCTGAACTTTGCCTCCTTTTTCCTATCCTCCTCCCAGATTTTTATGCCCTCTCCTGGGAGTCTCCCCTACCCCTCCTTGTAATGCCCTAAAATAAACATGAACAAAATGTGTTTTCTTCATTCGTTCTAGCAGAACTTAGCTAAAACATTCAGAAGAGTTTCTTTACTAAATATAAAGAAGAAAAGGGGAAAGAGGAGAATATTATACACGTGGGCAAGCCACCTAACAAAAGCTCTTTGAACCTGTCAAAGTTAGTTTGCGTATGGGGCTTGAAAGTTCTATCTCATTCTATTTCAGATGCCCTGAAAAAGAAATAGTTACCCTTTAGGTCCCAAGACTAAAGTAATTACAGTGGTGAGGCAGTCCAATGTCCTCTTGCTAATACCACATGGCCACTATGCATCAAGCTTCAAGCTGTGCCCACCTAGAGTTTTTAAGAAAAGACCTAGATTCTAGTTTCTGGCTGGTGATCCTTTAACCTGCACTCAAGATGAACTTTCCTCACTACAGAATTAGTGAAAGGCCAGAGTCGTCCCCAGAGCCACAAGACTCACACTGGTAGAATTACACGAATGTCATGTTATCAACTCTGAGTCCCTTGTTATGGTTTAGATCTAAAATGACCCCTAAATGAATCATTTGTTCAGAGATTAGCTTTGGGAGACTATTGGATCATGGAGTGCTGTGTTTGTCAGTGGATTATTCATCTGTTGATGGGTTTTGCTGGGAGGTGGGACCTGGTTAAAGGTGATCACTGGGGTGTGACCTTGTCCTATGCTCCATTTTCTTTCTGTCCCTTGGATACCATAGATTAAGTACCTTTCATCTCCCATCTCCTCCCACTGTGATATTCTGCCTTGGAGCCCACCAGCCATAGACTGAATCTTCTGAAATGTGAACCAAAAGGTACCTATCTTTTAAGTGGCAAGCATAGGGTAATTTGTCCCAGGGATGGGAAAGTGACTAATATAGTCCTCTCTCCAGAAAGGAATAGAAAGCAAAGAAAAGGCAATCTAGGTTCATTAAGTGAGTGGACTGTAAGGAAAATCCTGAATATATTGGACATTGCAAGCTACTCTGATTAAAAAAAAAGTCTTTGAAATGAAATAACCATGACTTTCCATTCTCCTGTTGCTTTTGCTATACAAGAACACTGCAAGGTCATGAGACTAATTCGGTCTGAAAAGCAGCAAGAAATGAAGTACCTAATGCAACGTTTTTCCTTGACCAGATCTTTCCCCCCATTAGATTCCCTTATTATATTTAGGCTGAGGAAATCTATGGGTTAATCCAAAGACAAGCAGTCCTCAGACTTTGCTAGACAATTCAGGTTGAAATTAAGTTTGGTGCTATAGGAAAAGTGCTACTAAGGATTTTACTCCAAACTCTTAGAAAGCAAAGAAGACTTATCAAACACATGCATTCACTAGCTCACTTTCTTTTAAACACAGATAACAACTGAAACAAGCTGGTGATGATAACCATTTTACACATGCTTGTTCTAATCAGATGGGGGGAAACTAAAAAGAAATGGAAAAAATACATCAGCAACAAAATCTTAGTAAACTAGATAACTAGAAGTTATTGATGAATGGATCAGGAACATTTAAAAATCATTGATATAGAATAAAAATTGGAATATATGGAACATAACATGATTGCAAAAATCTCTGATTCACAATGCATATGGAAAAAGAAATAAAAGTCACACTTTAAATTTTATAGGAAAAACAATTATCTATTTATTAGCAGCATACCTCTAAAACTTGGTTTTTCCCTTTTTTTCTGGAAATGTGTCTTAACTATTAAGGTAATTGTAATTTTAGAAAAAATATTGAAGAAAAACAAAGAAGAGAAAATCCATTGTCATATCACCCAGAAACAATTATTTTTCTTAGCATCATAACTCTTATTAAAAGTTGACAGAATCCTTCTAAGCTCTTTCTTTTTGGGAACCATAAACCTAACAATAACAACATATGAAACACTTGGTTATCTACAAAGCAAGCTAAAAGTTGAGTTTTACACACATAATAGGCTCCAAGGTCCTGATAGACAAGGAGAAGGAAACAGAGATAAACACTACTTGAAGTTAAAAAGTTAACTCAGAAATTTCCCTGAGAAGTGGGGGAGAGTCACTAATTCAGTGGCAGGAAATCCTTTGCCAAAGCAGTAATCCACTTAGTGCTTGTTACTTTTTTATTTGTGATTCAGCCATCAATGGACCCCTTCCATTCTTCAAGATCACATGCAGTCTCATAGAGCAACATTCATCACTTCTGCCTTGTGTGATAATGCTTTGTGTGAGACTGGCATGCCTCAGTCTCAACACACACTGGACCTCATACAGCTCTATCATCCAAAAAATGCATATGAACGTGTGTATACAGATGTGTGTATACAGATGTGTGTATACAGATGTGTGTATACAGATGTGTGCATCTCCAGATCTAAGATCTAGGATGCACTGAGAGTCTGACTCTCAGGCCTTCCTCACCCCCTGTGCTAGTGGAAGGTTGATGCCTTTTTCCTGACCCTAGAGATTCAGTTGCTACTTATGTTTTATTATGACTTCCATAGCTATCATTTTACTGGGGAGAAAAATTTATCAAGTCTAGTAATGACCTTTTAATTCTACATAAGATGGAAATTCCGCGCCAGAGACCCAAGGTTAAGCATATGAAGATAGGGAGAAAGCCTTGAGAACAACTATCTTGGGTATACATAAACAATGATGGTACATTAAGTGCATAACTAAAGAGAAACAGCTAGCTGATATGAATGTTAAGGAGAAGAAGAAAATAACTACACATGGAGAAGAAGTAAGATGAGCTCTTTTCGTGTGGTACCAACAACAGAGAACAAAATGATCAACAGAAGGAAACCAATGCCTGAAGAATGGAAAAAAATTTGGTAACATTGTACTTTTTTATTTTGATGAACTTCATCCTTAGAAATATTTCCTTTCTTCCATTTTGAAGATTTATAATGAAATTCTTTATGCATTAATGAACTTCAAGCTGAACCCTGAAAACGGTTTCGTCAAAATGTTTAAAACTTTCAATATTGGAAATTTTTTTAAAGGCAACCAAATTAAAAAAAAAAAAAAAGGAAAGAAAAAAACCCACACTAGGAACTCCAAGTCCTGCCAATTTTTTCTTCCTGCCAAGTTCTATTAGTATAAATGAACGGTTTATTTTAAGAAATGCCTGATAAATTACTCTACACAATCAGTAATGAGGGTACTGTCAGCAAAGGAGAATCATTTCCAAAATTTACTTGGCATTAAGGAGCTAGTGCCTTGTAAGCTCAAACTGGGTTATGTGGCCCTCGCCCCTGTAGATTCCATAAATCTCCCCCTTCTTATCCTCAGGGGACTGAGGGACTAGCTGATATGCATAACTGCTGGTGTTTTTCTATATCCACTTACAGTTTTTGAAAACTAAAACAAAATATGGTCATTTTCAAATTTTTCTTGTCAACAGTTTTTACCACTATTCACAGATTTTCTTCCCTTTTTGGACTTTGCCCTAGGGAAAAATACTAAAGGCCTCAGGGTTCTACAATAAAATCAAAAACACAGGCCAGGACAAAACAGAAAAGAGCATAGTATAAGTAGTAGAAATTTCGAGAGTTTCCCATCTCTCTTAAGGCATAAACACTCACCTGGTGTCTGATTCAGGTCTAGTGTGACATCAGAGAATTACAATTCTGGAGACATGGAGGCTGAAGGTCAATTGTAAATACAAAAGCAAAGAGAGCAACTATTACTCCTTACAAAGCAAGAAAGAAAACAAAATCTATATTATAAAGAATCTGGGTGGAGAAAACCATTAGAATCTCAATTAAATTTGGGGAGATGATGATCACCATCAGTGGCTCCCATAACCTTCCCAGAGGCCTGTACTCCTACCATGCACCAAGTGAAACCTGTTGTCTTTTTATTAATGAAAATCTGTAGCCACGACTTCAGAAATAAAAGTCCTATTGTGGTGCCCTCTTATCTCCTGATAATCACTGCAAACTTATCTTGCCCTGAAATTTTACTTTTTTAAAGGGAGAAGAAGGTTGTGTTTTTTTTTTATGGCTGCCAACCCCAGCAAAATTATTGTGGGAATGAAAAGAGTTTAAAACTTGCAGGTCCTGAGTTCGATTCTTGGTACCTCTTCACCCCACCACCACCAGAAATAAAAATAAAAACAGTACTTGGAGTCTGTAATATATGAAGGCTTTCTGTGCTCTTTAAAGGAAGAATATTATAAAAGTTAATGTGCAATGAAAATAAACAAATTCTTCTAGTCTGTGCCCACCCTCAATTTTCTTGACCTACTTATAAATCCCCCAGTGATGGGCTTCTAGTACTTTACTGTAAGACTTTTTTCCAGCCACTGTCTAAAAGACTTCCACTTACCCTTAGCAGCGTCTGTATAATGTTTGTGGTGACCCTGCATTGTTAGGCCTCCAAGTAGGAGACAAAAGTGTTTCATACAATTTATACTACTCATATTTTGTATTTAATATGTTTAAACACTAGGATCAGAGTTCAGCGTTTAATGCAATGCAGTATGTACACAAGCTGACTAAGTTATAGATGAATAGGAGAAACTCTGCATACTTCCTCCAATCTTATAGCAAAAGGAAAGATACCAGCTCTTCTTAGAAAATATTTATAAGTTCCAAACATTCTTAGCATCATTAATAAGCAAACTTCCCAATGGTCCTTAGAGGCAATTGAGTGAGTCAATTCCTATTTTGTAGATGAAGAAACTGAGACCAAGAAAGAAACTGAGTGAACTTTCCAAAAGCAAGGAAAGACAAATTCCACCCAATGCAGCACCTCAAACCTCTGAGCCATCCTGCCTCATCTGTTTCCCCATAATGGTACCCTCTTCCTCTGTGCAAAATAGGGGTATTTTGGTCTATGTCTGTGCTAACATTTCTGAGATGTTTGAAAGGAAGCTGAAAGGGCTGGATAAATTAACTGTAATATTGGCTTGATTTGTACTCAGTAAAAGCCATACAGAAAATAACAATGGAGTGGAAAATTTCCTCCTCATCCAAAGGGCATTCAGCTTCATCTTACCTACCATAGAAATAAGTCTCTACATAAATGTATGCCTTGACTCTCTCTACGTTACTATTAACACAACATTTCATTAACTGGAAAGGTTAGGGGAACAAAGATATAAGTTGTTATATCAAGCAGGTCCACTATATAAACTGAGCTTCCTCGGCCTCCAAGCCTATCATGCACTCTGATTATTTTCTGATTGTTTCCAGAGTGCAGAGCAGGAATGGAAAAGGTCTTTTCTTTGTAACCTGACCTCATCTTTGTGTGACAAAGAGTGTTCCTAGATCATTAAAGTATGAAACAAGCCAATGGCAATAATTACAGAAAAGAAAAAAAAAAAAAACAAGTGCTTCCAAAATGATTCTACCACTGCCAGAAAACAAAATACGAAGACAGATGTGAATGTTAAATGGGTGAAATGTCTCCATTAAATTTCTAAACGTAACTTTAAACATATTGTCAGCTATCTGGAGCCAGCTTTGGAAATGGCTACTGTACTGTTTTAGAATTCCCCAGGTAAGTCAAGAAGGTTCTTAGGATTCTAAGTCCAGGCTTGGTGACCATTTTCTCACACCTCCAAACATGCCTCAAGCAGAAATACAGAGAAGAGGTTGCAGAGGGCCGCTGTGATTTCTACAGTGTGATTCTGTGACCTCTGACCACAGCTAATTCAACCAAGGGGTCTGACTTCAAGGCGGCTACTCCTTGGGTGTCTCAAACAATAAATCGGGCCTAAGTCCTTTCTATGGAATTGGGACCTGGAAGCTAAGCCTCAGAGCTAGTTAGCCGGGGCCACTAGAGCAGAAAGGAGGAGGTAGGCGGAGCTGGGTCTCCATTGTGAGGTACACATAGGCTGGATTTATGAGGGGGGCGTGACTGTGAACACCGCGAGAGGAAGTTGGTGGAGGACGAAGGGAAGAGTGAGGCAGAAGCACTGGATTCAGAGCAGAGTGAAAGAGCAGTGAACCAAGGCCGCTGCTCTTGCTGAAGCTTGATCATTCAGCTTCTCCCATGCACAGACTCAATAAATCCTACTTCAGGCGAGGCAACCTGCATGTCTGTTTCTTGTAACCAAGAGAACCTCCAGAAGAACAAAGGGCCCAGAGGAATGATTAAAGACCGACGGGGGTAATCCACCCTTGCATTGTCCAGCCCCAGGCCTACCCAACATTCCCAAACCCACACAGTCAGCCCTGCCCCAGGTGGGTGCCACCTAGTGTAGCTCCTGGTGCATTACAGTACTTAAAGCCATTTGGCCATTCTTCCCCTTAACATTACTATGAAGGACTGCTGAGATTTAACTGCTCGCATTTGGATTAAAAGATGAAAAAAGTGCTGGTGGTATAATACGCTCAGTAGCAGAGCACTTTCCCAGTACACTTAAGGCTCTGCTGTAGTCTGACTCACTGCAAAATAAACAACTGAACAAATAATAATGAAAAAAATTGTAAAAATGTCTCATCATGGAAGTATAAATGAGAATATATTCAATAAGTGTCCAGTGTTTTTTCTATTCTCTTACAATATAAATGTGTTGCCTTACCACTAGTCTGTCCTGATGCCCATGGAGAAGACAGCAGAGTCCTCTCTACAGTATTCTTCCATAATGTAGTTTTCAGCTCAAGCTAAAGAGAAAAAAAAGGAAAGTAGAAACCATCCCTAGAAATTAATATGTGGGCCCAGGCAGAAGAATGTGAGTTATATCCTTCAGTGTTTGGAGAGCACAGATAAGAACAACTTCCACACAAAGGATAAGGAGAAGCTGTCTGCAGAACAAACTGATCTCTTATCCCTTCTCCACGGAGTAGTTTTTGAACCCAAAACTTCATTTTTTATGAAGTTTTTTTTTTATAGGTAAGACCCCTTTACACGAGTATAGATATTTTAAGAATATCAGAGCCTTCTCCATGGTTTACCACTTTCTTGCAAAGTATCTTTTCATTAAGGTTTCCAAATGCTCCCTGAGGAGGAAAAAATCAATACTTTTCTAGCTGTTTATTTCATAAGACCTTGTTTCATAGATGGCAAACTGATTTGATCCTGAACAGCAGCTCTGAAGATTGCTCAAGCCCTGTGCCAAGAAGGGTTCTCTATAGTCAAGGGACATCCAGGGTGGGAGGAAAAGAGCCCCAGAATGACTGGCAAGTCTGCATGGAACAGAACAGAATGGTGCACGCTGGCCAGCTTGAGTTTACACCTTAATGAATAAGCAAGCTTTCATCTTAAGAGTACTGCTCACCTGAGCTAAGCACAAGGTGATTGTGCTTCGAATACTTTATCATCTGGAAATACTAATGTTTAAAATGAAAATAATGCAGAAGCAATAATACCTATAGGCAACCTTCAATACTGAGGTTCTTCAAAAGTAACAACTTGTAAGACAACACTATGCAATATATTAACTAGTCAATCCCCTACTTTTTTGAAATTCTGTATCATTTCTATCCTTTTTCTGTTTTGCTTTTTGCAAAAAAATATTTTTTTAAATAGGCTAACAAGTTCATAACTAAGAAACTTATAAAAGAATAGGAAAATCAGAATCTAAGAAGCAGAATTGTTCTCATGCTGTGAAGGAATCATGAGTCAATTGAAGAAAAATAATCATTAAAATGAGTAAGTTAAGGGCTGGGGGTATACCTGAATGAGGGTATGGATTCAATGTCCAGTACTGCAAATGAATGGATGGAAGGATGGATGGGTGGATGGATAACAAACAAATAAGACAATGATTGCTAAACTTGATCTGAGTTCTAAAAAAAAATCCTCAAAAGATATTTCAATTTAATAAGGCTAGATTTTTCCCTGCAGGACCCAAGTGTTTTATTTGTTTATTTGTTTTGTTTTTCTCCTGATTATGATAGTTGAGAAAGTGAGGCATAGCAGAAAGGAGATACTGATTCAATGGCCTCCACATAAAACAACAGCATATTCCACACTTGCCATGTAAAAGAGTTCGTAGGCTGATTACCTTAATTTGACCATTATATATCATACATGCATTCAGACATCACACTGTAACCTATCAATATGTGCAATTATCATGTATTAGTTAAAAGTAACATTACAAATAAGAGTCAATTTGAAAGGGACTTGTTATATTTCCCCAGATACCTGGACCCCTGTGAACTTTCACAGTGACAGAAGGGGCCAATGGCTATGCGTCTCATTGTAAACTACAAGATGGTCCAGCAGGGGTTTGGCAAAGGTGTACAAACTGCCAGGCATGATGGGGAGGCCAGGAGACTAGCTGACATTCCAGAACAATATTCATAAATTGAATAGATTCTTTAGAGCAGAAACTTTCAAAAAAAAAAAAAAGGAAAAGAAAAGAAGCAACAATTCCAGCAGCTGAACCACTCTGAAAGAATTATCTGTGTTCAAAATATGTACCGAGCGCCTCCTTCTGACATTGTAGGCTGACTTCATCTTATGTTGCTGCTTCTTTAAAGGAAATTTGGAAGATTGCACCTGTACTGACTTATTTATACTTTCATGGAAGGAGATAAAGTGCAGAAATAATCCACTCACTTTACACTTAAACCAGAGACAGTTTAATATGTTGGGCTTGCCCTCTAAAATGCATAAAGCAAGGCCACTTAACACCAGATTGTCTCCCATGGAGAAGTGGAGCTAGAGATGGTCCAATGTATGATTTTAAAATCAAACTCACGTCAGTTGGAACACTGGCCCTGCCTCTTGCCAGCTGTGTGATCGCAACCATGTCCCAAATCAATCTAAGTCTTGACTCACTAATCTGTAAAACAGAGATAATGGTATCTACCTGGAAAGATGGAGAAATACTTTCAAAGTGTAAACTAAGCACCTGATACAGTGACAGAGAACACCATGCGTATTAACTTTTCATTACAGATAGAGCCCTTAGTATTGTTTACCGAGCACACTAGCAGACGTGCATTTTTTTTTTCTTTTTAGCAGTGAAACTGGGGCTCCACATCCTGCCAGCTACCTCATATATAAGTCACTGGCTCAGGTCAGAAATAAAATACATTCACTCATAAAACATAGCATGTAATTGTATCAAAGACACCCACTCATTCTGAGCAGAGCTCATTAGCATGTGCTGCCCCTAAGAGCACCTCCTCTCAGTACAGCTGCATTAATGGTAAAGCAGATTTAATTTCAAAACCTTCAGAAATGTCCAGAGGACTCATAGGACTCTCAAATACGTTTTTCTTTGTTTCTTTTCTCCTTTTTTTTTTTTTTGGTTTGTTTTGTGTGTTTGATTTCTCTTCTGTGAAGAAATAAACCCTAATAATACTACAATTGAAATTTCATGGTATGGTAAGCAGACTCCAAAAACAAGTATTAAGTAGTATTGGGAAATATATGTTTTCCAATAACAAACAGCAGTTTTTCCATTTAGATTTTTGTGTGTGTGTCACTACTGTTTCACAATTTTTAAAAAGTGAATCGTTTTAACTATGCTTTCTTTTGTATTGCCAACTAAATGTTACTAATGGGACCACACTAATGGACACAAAAACTCAAGACCTATTATTTATTTCTTGATGTTCAGGACAAATTAGTGTTTTCTGGCCAAAATGCCTTAGTCATTACATTTCACAGTTGCAATATTTGGTGTAGAATGAAAATATGAAACTTGTAAGAAAAGCCAACATATAATCAAAACCTTTAAGCCTTTTCAGGGCTTCATAATCTATATACAAACATCATCAACATCAGAAATAACTGTTAAGAAATGTAATCACATTTCAATGAGATACACTGTCTTTAGACTACAGGTTTAACTTGAGAATCTAAAAGTCAAAATGTAGCAGAAGCCCATGCAATCAGCAACCTCCACATCTCCACAATAAGAAATGAGGAAATAAGTAATTATCACTGGCCTTCATTCATAATGGTGCAACCATAAATACACTTACATTATTATACATATTGAGCTCTTTTTTATGTAAATTAGAGCAAATATTTTAATTTTAGCTTTGTCTGCCACGTCTAAAGGCATTCTTGGCAATAACTTTTGGGCTTTGACCAGATAACTTAAAATACTTTAAAGAATTGCACATCTTCCCTGTGGTTTTAAAGGGATTGTGATTTATCTCTTTATGAAAAGAAATGGAAAAGTGTGCTGGCTCATGCCTATAATACCATCACTCTGGAAGCTGAGGCAAGAGAATTGCCATGAGTTCGAGGCCAGCCTGAACTCCATAGCAAGCCACTGTCTCAAACTAAATAAATAATACAAACATAAAAGGAATCAAGGTTGACTTCTAAAACTTGGAAACAATCTAAAGGCTTAAGCAATCATGGAAAGTCTCAAATTAGGGAAAGAATGAAATGTAAGAGTAAAAGAGATGTCAGTTCCCAGATGGATTAACAGTACTGTGGAATTCTAAATTCTGATATAAGTATATTTGCCCTCGCTAAAAGTTGTTTGACACGTTTCTGTATAAAACAGATTTATAGCATCCATTTTCACTCTGATTTCCTGTTTCTCTGTTCATTCACTAGGCAACTATTTGGAAGGCTGAAACAGCTCTGTGGAATATTAAGAGTTGCCCTCAGAAGTGAGAGCCCATTAGGGTGCAATTTGATTGGTTAATACTGGTTCAGAACCCGGAGTGAATCTTTATGACCATATCATTTCAGTTATGAATTACTTGACCTCAACTTTCTCCATGGGGTGCACACCTTAATTTTCCACACTAATTTTCAATTGGAATTACAAAAACACTTTACTTATCAACAAGTCAACTATTCTACATTCAAATACTTGAAACACAGACAAAAAAGTACAGACACAAAAAGTCTGCAGGCTGAGTGATATCATAAAATCCCATAGATTTTCTCCATCAGAAAGCTGCAAATTAATTAGAGCAATTGTACCCTGATTTTATTAACAATTCTGATCATTTTACTGATACTGTTTCTGAGCCAACAGAAGATTAGTAAAAACAAACACACACATCATATGTTAGAAAGAGGGTTTAAAAGGGGCATTACCAAGAGAATAATGGGATACTTAAAAAGATTTTAATTCCAAAACAATAGAAAAAAATAAAGCAACTCCACATGACTGTCTAGTCCAAGATGATATCACTTATGAAAACAATAAAATAAGAAACATTTCTAATTTTAGCAAAATAGAAAAGTATTCATGTTGGTGAATCCACATTAATTAAGAAAGTAGGGAAGGCATTTTATGAAGAGTTCCCTTAGAAAAGAAAAACATTGCAAAAGGATTAGTACTTGGAAGGATAAGCCCTAGTGACCCATCTATCATCTATCTGGAAGGATGCTGGATGATGCCATATTAATTTAAAGACATGCTCACAGGCTCAAACATGGAAATCTGTCTTTAAAAAAAAGCAAAGAAAAACCAGAAGCATGATGTCCTCCAAAGAATAAAAGCTTTTATCTGTAAACCACAGGAACTTGAAGCAATCTGCGAGAATGGAACATGAGATGATTTTCAACAGGTGGTAACAGGAATACGAGAACCAAAGCCAGAAACAGATCTTTCGAGGAAAATGTTATTCTGTCTCCTCCTGTATGCTTTCGAAGTAGAAAATGATGAAGAAGGGGGAAGTGAAGGCAAGTAAACACTACTGTGGGTAGACGAGGGGGCTTTATATTCACTGATTCCTTTAGGGAGTAAAAGAGGCAACTATTAATAACAGTTCTTCGACAACAGGCATAGATCAAGACCAGGAAAACTGCACATATGGTCAGCTTTGTTTAAAGAAATAAGTTTTAAAAACCTAAAATTTATTGTCCTTTAGCTGTTGTTGAGGTATAAGATGGTGGGAAATATGAAAGGGTGATTCACAAAAGTCTCTATACAACACTCTGAAGAGAATATCTCCCCAGTTCAGGTGCTCATTCGTTTACTCAGTTAACCTCAGATGATAGCTACTCTAACATATGATTTTTATTTTAATTTTTAACAGTAAATACTGCATCATGTCTATTTCCAATTATATTTCCCTTCAGTTTTCATTTGTTTTGTTTACTTATCAAATGATAAGTACCTGTTAACTTTCAAGAATATCCTTAAGAAAAATGGAGGATATTTAAAACAATAGGAATAATAATTATATTTCTCCATCTAATCTTAAATTCATCTGACTAGGATAAAATTAGATGCTTGAACTGAAAAGAATGCTACAAGATTCTAGATTTCTTTGAACCATAGTACTTACCTTTTGAGCCTTATAACTCATGGCAGTGCTAAACACAGTACAGAAAGAGGAACTATAAGAAAATAATGCTAGAAAAACAGTTGTAGATTCTGTACCCAATAGAGTTACACTTACTGATATAATTTGATTGTATTGAGGTATATAAGGGTCTACATGAAATATGTCATGTTTTAATAAATTAAAATAACAGAAATAGCCCTTAACTCTTCCTAAACTACACAGAGAAATGTGGAAGTAGAAGAAGGGAGGAAAGTAAGTATGTCTTGCTATATGCAGAATTCTAAATTTTTAAAACAAAACAAAATATAGCTACCTTTGTCATTTATTTGCATATATACTTATAAGTTCCTAAAAACTTATGCAAAGCTAAGAGCACAAAGTATGATATAAATTAAATTCAAATATCAGCTTAAACTTCAAAATTTTGTAGGTACAAGCATCTAAAAACTTTTCAGGATTAATGAATTAATTCAATCACATTCAGCATAGAGACATTTAGGAGCTAGACCTTACAGTGATAAAAACAGTTCCTGCCTCAAATTTCTCATAGTCCAGTGAGTATTATGAAGGCACTTGACCCAGTAAGAGGAGATATTCACAGTTGGGGACAAAACAGAGGGACAACCAATACCTTGCTGATTGCAAGAAACATATTGGCCAAGTCTTGTATGATATTGTGAGAGAACAGAGTATTTATCCATTAGTGTCATTTCTCTTCCTTCATAGAGATAGTGCATCTGCTTTTCCATAAACTAAATGTCACCCCAACCCCAAAATAAGAATATTTCCCAGTCTCTTTGCAATATGTATATATATATATATATATATATATATATATAGATAGATAGATATAGATATATAGATAGTGTAATTGTTTCTGGGAACCTTACCTAAAACATAACTAGGGTATGCTTTTGGTCTTTTTCCTTTAACCTTCCATCTGGAACACAGATGTGATAGCCAGAGTTCTAAATGCCATCTTGTTCTACAAAGACAAATACCATACAACCCGAATGGAAGGTCAATGAGCTAGAAGAACCTTGGTTTTCTTAGGACATTCCAAAGCAGAAATATCACTCAAGACCTGAACTGCTCATGTCTAGACCATTATGGGAGAGGAATAAGCTCTATTTAAATCTGTTCTTTGTTGGTCTTGGTAGATAAACACAGTTCTGATCCAGAGAACAGATGCGATCAAGGCAAAATATAAAAGTCACTAATTAAAGAGGAAAACATATGCATATTAATAGAGGAAAAATCATGTAGTTCATTCAGAAAACTTGACAAACTCAGAATGACAGGAGTTTAGGAAGAAAGCAAATGAGAAAAGCACAGACTTGACCATGACAAATCTGCATGTAATTAAGTTGGATTTACATATAAATGCATAGAAGTCATTACTACTGTGTTAGTCAGCTTTCTGTCACTATCATAAAATAGTTGAGAAAAAAATTTTAAAGAGAAAAGGTCTATTTTGATCACAGTTTCAGAGATTTTGGTGCATGGTTGCTTTCCCCTATTGTTTTGGTTCTAGGATGGTATATTACCGCATGGCAGATCAGGAAGCATGGTGATCAGGAAGGGGAAAAAAGCAAGAAAGAGGTTGGAGACCTAATTTTTCCTTTTAAAAGCATGTGTCCAGTGACCCATGTCCTAAAGGTCACCTCCCAGAAGCACCACCAGTGGGGTACCAAGATTGTAGCACATTGGTTTTTGGGAGACATTTCCAAACCATAGCTTTCCACATATGTAAATAAGGAAGAAATAACTACAAGAAAAGAATGACCTAATATATGCACAATCCAATAATCAGAAACTAGTGTTGATATCACAAAGCCAGTTTCTTAAAACAATACACATTTATTTCCTTAGAGCTGAAAATATCAGAAGTTTGCCAAGTGAGTTAGCCATACTGCCTTCACTTATGGAGATATTTTTGGCTTTGACTAGCTTTTTTAGGGTACAAATTAAATTCCCAACAGAATTTGGAGAAAAGCAGTTATATTAGTTTTCTGTTGTTACCATAATAATCTACCACCAAATAAGTTGTGTAAGACACAAACTTTTTCCTTGGAGTTGTGGAAATGTGAATATTGAGACAGGTTTCATTGGGATAAATCCAAGATGTCTTCCAGGTTACAATTTCTTTTGGAAAGTCTAAAAGATAATCTATTTCCCTACCTTTTCATATTCTAGTGGCTACCTACATTCTTTAGTATGTGGACACCTCCTTCATTGTCAAATACATCATTCCAATCTCTGTTCCCATCATCCCACCTTCTTTTCTGACTCTGAATCTTCCTACGTTCCCCTTAGAAAACTACATCAGGTCCTCCCAGGATATTATTTCTAACTTCATAGCAAATATTCTTTCAGAAAATATTTAGTTATGGTCATACTGAAAAGACTTTCTAAATGATGGTGGAAAACTACATCAGGTCCTCCCAGGATATTATTTCTAACTTGAGATGCTTGCTTTCTCTTACGAAACTCTTAAGAGCATGTAACACCCCTTTTGTCATTTAAGCTTATACATATTCCAGGGATTAGGACAGTGACATATTTGAGAGGTCATTATTCAGTCTACCACAAGATTTAGGTAAATCTCCCAGATTTTAAAATAACACATTTGAATTTTGATTCTATCTAGTCACTCACTTCTAAAGCCACTGTTGCCAACTCTACTCTGCACTTAAATATCTATGACATTCCTGCCAAATCCATCTGTCTGCTCAGTTGTCTACTTTTAACTCTGCAATTATTATCCTGTTCACTATTGTACCAGGAAGATCAATGCTCCCTGCCTCTCCTTTTTCTTTACCATTGCACATCTAAAAAGTTTATCCTTATAATATTTAACACAATTTCCTTCCTTATGACATCTAATATTTTAGCTCTATCTTCTTAAGGTATACACCTCTCTTAAACACTGTATTCCTAACTTGTACTAGATTGATTTCAAAGTATCAAAATCTATAAGCAGTTCTCTTCTTATACAAAAATTTGTCACGCTCACATACCTAACCTATTCAAGTATGATTTCTAATAGCTTGATTGTACAGGTACAAATGTTAGTATGGATGCCTACTTAGTAGTTTTCATATAAAAAGGAATGGCATGCTGTAAATATATTTGGTGTTTATACATGTGTCACCAGCAACATCAACCATAACATGAAGATATTTGGATTCCAACATGGAAAACACAATGTTACTTGAAAGGAAATAAAGTGGTTATAGGGCTGAGTCTTTAAGCATCCAGCCTACACTTCATAGCAAATATTCTTTCAGAAAATATTTGGTTATGGTCATACTGAAAAGAATTTCTAAATGATGGTAGAAAATGCAGGTCTGCTACTGACAAAATTTAATGATTGTTGGCATCAACTAAAATGAACAGATTCCTCGGTGAACCTGCTCTCTGGCCAATAGGTGACTCTGGCACAGTGTTGCAGATCAGTGAAGCATCACCCTGATATCCTTCATAGAGAAGAGTCCATGGTACCCACAGGGAAACCAGAAAATTCCTGGGATGTTTTCTATGGTTCAGGAGAGATCCCAGGTTTCCTGTAGAGTGCTGCTGTGAGCCTTCTTCCACTAACACCATGGAAAAGTTTGAGAAATAGAGGAAGCACCTTGTGGACTATGGAATCTCACATGTTAAAAGTCAGTAGATGCCCAAGACATGAGCTGACAAATTTCTTTGAGTACTACCCTGCTTATGTCAGTTCTCTTCAGTTCTCTTGCTCTGCTTCTATGAAGGCTGGAGCACTAAGGGGTATGAGGAGTTCTTGGTCCAATCTCAGGTGACTCAGGCAGGTTCAGTCCTGGAACCTCAGTCAGAGTCCTGGGGTTGAACCCTAACT
This sequence comes from Hydrochoerus hydrochaeris, assembly GCA_004027455.1. Classification (NCBI taxonomy): domain Eukaryota; kingdom Metazoa; phylum Chordata; class Mammalia; order Rodentia; family Hydrochaeridae; genus Hydrochoerus; species Hydrochoerus hydrochaeris. The sequence continues at coordinate 64,853 of PVLA01002387.1, read as the reverse complement.
AAAACAAATTCTTGTTTTACTCAAGTTTTTGACAAGTAGCTTCTGCCTGCCTTCTTCCTTTGTGCTTGGTTCCAGCCTTAAAGTCATTCTGGTAATCTTGTCTTTCCAGAATTGGAAAAATAAATGATTCCTTCTTACTCTTGCTTTTTTTCTTTCTTATGCTCAGAATAGAGTTGAGCATTGGAGATCAGCCCTGTGACTGAGGCCTTGCTTTGCAGAGGATTTACCTGGGGCCCAAAGCATCCTATTTCCTAGAATTCTGTGATACTCTTTGATCCTATAGTGCATGTGTGCACACATGTGTGTTGTGCATTCCCGGTCAGGGCACTTTCTCATCTCTTGACAGATCTTCTGGTGTTGTACTTGCTGGCAACTGTACCCTCCCCACCAGTTGATCAGCAGCCTTTCTGTTGTCTATAGGCAGGCTGCACCCTGTTATCCCTGACCTACATGGGCTGCTCTGTTTAGCTGGATTAACCAACACTGCTTGGACCTCATGGGATCAACCAGGGCCTCAGTTACAGGGCTGATCCTTTAATGCACAACTCAATTCCTAACAAAAGAAAGAAAAGAGCAAGAATAAGAAGGAATCATTTATTTTTCCAAATTCTGAAAAGATAAGATTACCAACATGACTTTAAGGCCAGAATCAAACACAAAGGAAGAAGGCAGAAACTACTTGTTGAAAACCTGAGGAAAATACAGGAATTTGTTTTAGATAGGATTAAACACTAGAACTCTGACTGAGGTTCCAGGACTGGACCTGCCTGAGTGACATGACCTTTGATCTTGAATCCTCACACCCATTGGTGTTCCAGCTTCCTTAGAAGCAGAGCAAGACAAGAACACTAAAGGACACTAAGATAAGCGGGATAGTACTCAGAGTGCCGCTCCTTTCTGTGATTTTGTATCAGATCTTGGATCCTATAAGACAATCTTTAGACCACTGACATTTTTTTAAGTCCCTTGAAACTGTTTTGAGATGTGACACCTTGGATAGACTGTATAAGTCTGTTTTATATCAAACTACTGAATTTACAGGTTACAATCTTAAATTTTGAATACAGAAAATTGTAAGGGTTTTTTTAAGTATAGGAATTAAAAGTATACTCTGTTAGAAAATTCTACAAAGAGACTACTTTTTAAATAAAAAGGTTAATTCCTAAAAATCAGTTTGTTTCAGGTGTGGTGGCTTAAGTGTTTTACTTTATAAAAGACAGACTTAAAGTTCTTAAATCACAGGAATGTTTTCAAAAATTCCTAATAAGTAAATAAACTAGACAATGCACATCCAAATTTTTCTTAGGCTGGATGTAAATATGGTGCTGTTATAAAATCATCATAATCAGACAGAGGTCTCCATAAGAGTAGATTCCAGTTTTCACATCTACACTACTATATTTAACTCCTTACCTCCATCCAACACCACTGTTTCCCCTGGTGCAAAGCAGATGTACAAATAGGATACTAATAACTTACATTTTATAACACTAAAGTATTTGACATAACACTTGAAAATATGTCATATTAAGCACACGTATGTCTCGAATTACATACATAGGCCAGGAAGATTGAGCTGCACATATATGTACTAAAATCTATACCTGAATTATTTTCAAATTACCCATCAGGATCCTCTAAATACTCTAGTAGAAGGTGGCAGGGAAAAAAAAACACTTGTTTGAAATGCCTTACCCTCAGTATCATATTGATATTTTCATTTCCTATTACAAAAAGGAAATTGACATTGGGATTTATAGGAATTTAGAACTGAGAGAGAAGAAAAATAAACAACCAGAATTCCCACACATAGTAGATATAAGGTTGAATTTTGCCAAGATGGAAGGATTAACACCTACACTTGTGTACAGAAGATATATATCACTTTTTCTACGCTTTGGAGAGCTCATAGTTTTAATCATATTATATTGGAATGCAAGAATAAAAGATTATAACAGAGTTCCATGGTACTTAAAAAGAAGAGTACAGAAATAAATTTGTTTCCCTTTCACACCACAGGTTAAATGCTGACATTTCCTTTTGTATATGTGAAGTATTTAATAAGGGTAAAGAAAAGCAGCCCAAAGAAAATACATGGTTGAAAACTTAGAGGGTGATGCTTGATATTCCAGAAAAGAACAGGAAGAGGCCCTGCAGTTGGAGGGTTTCCCCGCATATGTAAAAGTGTGCTGGTCGCCTGGCGTACAGACCCAGACAACTCTGGAAAACACTATGATGTGAGCATCCCATCTATTCTTCTTCGGTCATTCATTCCAGCTTTTCCCCTGTATAACTGCCTTTTTTAGTCTTTGTTAATACCCTTTAAATAAGGACAAAGGAAATTTAACATCAAATAGATGGCTCGAAGCATAAAAGTAAGACTTTTTTCACAGATCTGAGAAAAAAACACAAATATCTTGGTTTCTTTTTTAAAATATCATGTCCTGGAAAGCATTTGTAATAGGCTCTTTGGCTTCCAGGCAGGGAGTCTGAAAGTGAAGAAATGAAGAAGCATTTTCAAGCATAAAATTTTTTTTCTTGAAATGAAAATAATCACATAATTTTGTTCCATAAAAAATGTCTTTGACTTTCACCTGGAATAGCAAGAAACTCTGGTTTGGCGTTTCCGTAATTCTAGTCTGATTGAAGACCAAATATGTTTAAATGCCAACTCTTTGTATTCATCTTACTGGGATATGTCATAATTATTTTGAAAAATATATCAGAAGAAAAACTATAATTTATTACTAATCAAGGGAAGCTAAAAAATCAAAACTGTTGTTAGATTTCATTGGACATAAAACACCAAATTTGGAATCACCTGTCATTCATATTTTCTGAGGACTTAGGAACTATTGTTCTACACTGACAAAGGAGGTTAAAAAACAACATAGTGTCATACTGCTCATAACTCGAACTACCATATACATCCAGAGTTTCCAAAATTGGAAAAACAGAGGAAAACAAGTTTCTATACCACATAAAAAACAAATGGCCTACTTGGAAAGAGCCATTTGTCCCATTTACAATCTTACATCTAGAAAACTTACAGTGCACTTTCTATAAGGGATGATCAAAATATACAATGAATACTTAAGCTTTTAATAATTTGTAACAGTAAGAAACACATTGTCATTAATTCCTCTCAATATATTCTCCCTTGCCTCAAACACACTTATGTCACCCTTCTTTCTGAAGAACTTCTGGAAGTTATCTTTTGTGAGTGTCTTTGCAAGATATAATCACTCATAAAAACTGGTAAAAGACTGTTAAATACATAATATTGTGTCCTAATCCACTTTACTCCCTAGATCTGGCACCAAGAGGCTTCTGGGTCTTCCTCAAGTGATACTGACCATAAAAGATAAACATTTTGGGTTAACTGAGGTTATTGAAGCAACCACAACAGGGAAACTAAAGACATTCGCAAAAGAGGACTTCCAGAACTGCTTCAGAACGTGGTAAGAACAATGGGATATGTGTACTCAAAGTCAGGAGGAGTATTTTCAGGAAGATTCAGCACAATGTTTTTTACTATACTAAATTTTTAAAAATTTAAAAATTCACTGTAGTTTTTGTTCACTTCTCATACATCAGGTGGTAGAGGAACAAAACAGGACTGAGGTCGCCTCTTTGGGCAGTGTTAACAGGAAAGACACCTTAGCCAGTTCCTTAAAGTAAAATAGCTCTAGTTAAGCTTCATTTTAAAAATATGAGCTTCATGATTGTATTATTTTGTTTTAAACTCTACTTCACCCTAATCTCATGAATGATTCTAGAATTGTTTAAATAACAATTTATTTTTTCAACCTTCCAGTCATATCTACATATCTAGTATTTCCATCAATATTAATATATATATATATATATATATATATATATATATATATGAAGAAAGCATTATAAAGAAAGACAAGATGATATATATTATCTCTACAAAGGTTCTGCTATGGAATTCTTCAAATTTAAAATTTATTTCCTGCATATAAAAGACATAAGCAGTTAGTCTTGATGGCTAAAAAAGGCAAATCAGGCAATAGTAACACCAATGGATGTTGCAAATGACCCATTAAATAAATCTGTAAAATTAATTTTCTAAATCTGTATTGTCACTATTCAAGGAAAATATTCTTCAGTGGTAGGCTCAAGTGAGGCATTTAATAGGTAGTGATTGGAATCTGCATTGTCATTTCCATCTTTATAATTTGGGAACTTCTTAATGAAATCAGATTGCTGAAGACGGATTTTTCTAAATTTCCTTCCTATGTGTTATGGTTCGTGTCTAGATGCCACAGCCCCAAAGCCTCATGCAGCCCATAGGTGGGGCTTTTTCAGAGGTGGCTGGATGTAGAGTATGTGATACAGAATTAAGGGTGTTTGATTACTAAATTAGTCCACTAATTGGTTTGGCACCAGCTCCTCAAGCCAGGTAGCCTTATAGAATATAAAAGGGGCAGAAAGAAGCTGCTGCTGTCACTTGTGGCTTGTTGCTTGCCTTGTTGCCTGCCCTACTTTGCCATGAATTGTTTCTCCTCTGTGATGCCCCTCTGCCATGCCACTCTGTTTTGATTCAGGCAACTATGGACTGAAACCTCCACAGACTGTGAGCTGAAATAAACCTTGCTTACTTTAACTTTGGTTGTCAGGTATTTTTTTTCAGCAATGAGAAAAGTAACTAAGACATTATACCATGCATACATACAGGACAACACTTTTTGTGGAACTTTTTTTTTTTTTTAATCTTATAATCAAGTCTGCTAGAATGATCTCCCCCTGCCGTATATCTGCTGTAAGACAGTGAGGAAGAGGCTCTACCCTAGGCTTGCTGCTGTAACAGCTGTTGACTTTGGTATTTTGGTATAAACAAGCAAGCCAAAGAGGAATTTCTTCTTTGTAACTGGCCTCAACCCCCTCATCATGGGACATGCCACAATGCCACAAAGATGAATTGCTCAGAAACAAGGAATCATTTTTCCTTATGTGAAAAGAGATCTGAAGTCCATGAGAGAAGGGAAGAAATAACAAAAAGTTTTAAAGACCACAAGGAGAAGTTATAATCAAATCTGTGTGCTGTTCTGGATATCTGACCTGGTCCCTCCATGTACCAGCTGTGGATGCTCAGGAAGCTGGGGCCAACCACCCTTTCTCTTAGCTTTGATGTTATACTCTTAGAGCAACCTGGGGCAAGCTGCTTGCTAAAGCCATGCCAGAGTGTTATCTGGCTGTATGTGGCCAGCACCTTTAGTGATTACCTGCAATTACACAGCAGCAAAACAATTTTCCTCTCAATAGTGTTTCATATATACTGAGCCATTTGTCTAAGGTTTATAAAAGTGCTGATTAAAAATTCCTTCAGGAGGCAGCATAACATTGCAATAAAAGGGCATAGATTTTTTTTTTTTTTGGTAACTCAGAACTGAATGCAAATTCTGGCTTTATGATGTACTAATTGAGTGATCTTGGTCAAGTTATTTACTTTTTCAGAGGTTTGCCCATCTGTAAAATGGGAGTGCCAGTGCCTCTCTCACAGTGTTGATATGATGATTAGATACTACATTTATAAAGCGCCAAACACACTGCCATGCTCCGTGTTACCAGTTTTACTATATGCTCCTTACAGTAATTCTCCTTATTACAGTTTGCATTACAAAGCTCCGCACACAGCACAGCTAACACAATGCACAGATTTTCTGTGATTCGTGTCCTCAGTGTTACAATTCAGCTTAAGGGAAGACAGGCAGCTTGAAGCAACTGTACATGCTGTCAACAGCTCCCAATGCCTTGCAACAGAATACACATAATTCTCTATTTTTCAGTTTCTTCTCCTAAGAAAAACGTAAACTTAGGCATATTTTGAAAAGCAAATAGTCTATTAACCTCAGAATATGAAAGAAAAATGTACCATCCTGAATCTGTATCCAAGTAACTCAACTGATTTTTCCCATTCATTAGCAGGCAAGTCACCCTTACTGTTAAATAGCATTTCCCTAATACACTTCAATTCAAGCTTCCTTTTTGGTAGTTAAAGCCTGTTTCTTCTCATTTGCCACATTAGGCAATTAATTGGGTATTTATAGGGAGCTATCATATACTCCACTGTCAGTGCTACTCAGTCAAACGTCTTAATTTCTCCACATCTTGCCACTTAAATTCTACCCCTTAATCACCTCATCATCTTTGTCACATTTTTAAAGATGCCTTCTACTTAATCAATTCCATTTTCTAAGCTAGAGTATGAACAATTGTGCAGAATTCTCCTAGTGCCGCTTGCCTGAGACTCAATGAAGAGAAAGCATTTTCTTCTTAAGTGATTTCTGCAGATCCCAGGATAGCTTTTGTTTCCAGTGTAAGAGCATCACCATGTGAGCTGTCCCTCATCTGCATTTCTGTGTTGCTTTCCGTCTGTTTTCATTATTAATGCCTTTCACTGTCAAATGAGGCTCTCACTAGTCAGGGCTGAGGTTATTAAGAGCGAAATTGGGGTGCCCACCCCATGGCCACATGCCATGCACAACTCTGCATATTCTGTCCTCAGCCTGCTCCTGGCCGACCCTGCCCTGCCCACTGTTCACAAACATTCAGCCTTCATGGAAGTAAGAACCTCCTGCTAACAACTTTTAGTATTCTTTGTCTCTTGAGCCAAAAACTAAGAGAAAATCTTGACCCTTAGAGGACAGTCAGTTTCATATGTTTATATGACAGTCCTCTCCCTTTGTTAGTGTAAACTAGCCAATTTTTCCAATAAATGATCATTACAACTTGATTCATGTGGTTCCAAGAAACACATGTGCTCTTTGGGGTAACCCACAAATCATTTTCCTCAGAATCCTCATAAGAGCTCTAGAGCTCTGTCAAATAATTTTGGGAACCATGGCATTTTGAACTCCTCTCCTAGAGACTCAAGCACTTCTTAGAATGTAAGTGGTTCTGAGAAATGTCAAGGTCAACAAAATTCAATAGTTTTTGTTTAGTGTAGGTTTCCCAAAGTTGTTTGCCAATATGATCATTTCTTGGCAACTATTGTTAACTTTCTCAAAAAACCAGGGGTCCTCCCAGATACCTTTCAGAAATGCTGCACTGTGTCATAGCCCTTCTCTGATGTGTCCCCAAACAAGCTGGAACAGTCTTTTCCCTGAGTTATTATTTTCAACTGCGTGATCTAGCAAAGAAGAATGTTTGAGGAGAGCCTTTCATACTACATATTCTACACTGACTTTATGCACTACATATTTATACAAGAGCTTCGAGCTGGAAAACAGATGAAGGGGCCTGTGTGGCCTCACACACATGCAACAGCCACAGTCTCAGCATCTCCCTGTCCTCAGTGCATGGGCTCTGATTGGTCCCTGTCACATATCCCCAGATTAATCTACTTTACCAACCAGCACATGGTACAGGGTAAAGATTAGACAAATATTTGTTAAACAAAAGAATGATTTGTTTAAGTGGATTTCTTAGAGAAATAGGCAGAATTATTTTAATGTTTAATGAGTGAAAAATAATTAGTAATGAGGCCCGTTTTCTTTTCTCCAAGGCTCTTGGCTACCGTAGATGCTGGCAAGCGTTTATTAATTGTCTTCAATAAATTTTGACTTCTTCCTTCCATGTTCTGGCCACTGGACATATAATATTTAATTATTCTAAGGTGCAATAAGGTATTTAATTTTTATTTTGCAAATAAGATGTCACTGAGAGGGGCCAGGGATTTAGTTCAGTGGCATATGCACCTGCCTGGCAAGTGCAAGGTCATGAGTTCAATCCCCAGTACGAAAGAAAGAAAGAAAGAAAGAAAGAAAGAAAGAAAGAAAGAAAGAAAAAAATTAAAGATGTCATTGGAAACATTAGGTAGGCTGCCAGCTCCAACTATAAATTATAAAGTCTGGTTTAGCTCTTAGGTCTCTCGAAGCCTATATATTCTCCATTCTGCTCTATCTTGTAGGCACATGATTACAGGCATATCCACATATATACATGAAAATGGAAGTTAATGAATTAATTTTTAATTATATTTGATTGTAGTACACACTTATATTTTATTATTTTAACCATTTAAGTGTACAATTTTGTTGAAGTAGGTATATTCGCATTGTTATGCAACAATCTATTGCCAATATTTCCTTATCTTCCCAAAATGAAAGTCAGCATATATTAAACACTAACTCCATAATTCATTTTTTGCATTCCTAAGTCAAAGTTGCTGGTTTCTTAGTCTCAGTTGATATAGAGGTGTAGTGTCCTCCCTCTCTGAAAAGACAAAAAAAATTGGGGGTAAGCTGAGTGGCAGCTTCACTTTTTGGTCTTTTGATGATTGCAATCTACATAGATCCCAAACATTCTCTTCTCTTCTCTTTCAAACAGTATTTCTGTTAATGTGTGAATATAGTACAACTTCAAGGAAATATAATCCACATGTTTTGCTGCATTTACACTTATATACCCTTGAGAATATTACAATGGCTTCACAATACATTTCTGATTTTTTAAATAGAAAAACAATTATAGAGTATGTAAGGCACATTCCCAAAAGGAGATAGACTCTGAGTTTAAAGTCTTAAAATTTTAACATGATTTATATAATTTTCCAAGATAATCAAATAAAACATTTAAAATAGAATGTAGCTGCCTTCAAATTAGAGACCAAAGTCATGAGGTAAAAAAAGTCCTTAGGAACACTTTGGACAGACACAAAGGTTCTGAGCAGTCCGGCCAATGGTCTACCTGCGCTGAGAGTCACACTGCCCACCGTGCAAGATGAAAGGAAAACTGGAAGAGCATTTCAAAGCCCCTCAGGCCTCAGGTATCTTAATTATACTAATGATAAGCCCAAAGCCTATAAACATGTGACCACATGGACATTTCATACAGAGGATTTCACCACAGCTGACACATAATGGACACAGCGTGCAGCATTCACTTAAGCTGAGGCAGTAAGCAATGAGACCCCCAGGCCCTGCTCTGGGCTTCCAAGTCCTTAAGGCTTGAGGGTGACAAGCAGATTACTGCATATGACCCTTAGTTATGCTACATGGATTTCTTTTGTGAAACTCTTTTATTCCCATTTCATCACTCCATTAAACATCCCTTTTTTTAACATTAGTAAAGCATTGTATAACTAGCCAAAATTCAACAATGATTATTTTAAATAAAAATATAGCTTGCTTCTTAGTATCTTCTCTAGATACGTCATGAAAGTAGGGATATTTTTTGATGTGTTAAGGATTCATATTTAAGAACATGACTTTGCTATGGAATTTAGCCCAACTGCCATCACTTCCTGAACCAGAGTCCCTTCATGGTAGTGCTAGAGGACAGCAGAGCCACTCTTCTTCAGAGAAGACTAGAACGGCCCCTTCTCTGATCAGGAATATGCTCAGTAATGAAGTCAGGTAACTGGCTCCAGGCTGAAAGCACTTGCAGTTAAAGAGAAAGTAACTTCCTGATTATCCAAATAAGCGCCATAACACGGATGTCCACACTGGAAAATAATTTTAAAACTTCTGTATTTGGCTATCATGTGGTATGTTTTTTTTTTTACTTTATCAATCAGTTTACATGCCTAGTTATATTTAATTAATTTAATTTATTCCCTAATTACCCTCCAGAAAGTTATCCCATTAATCCTGGGTATCCCACAAAAAGTCAGCTGCACTTAATACACCAGATCTTCAAGAACTGATTCTGCAGAATTTCTGGCCCACTACCTTTGAGGCTTCCATACTTGCCGTATCTTTTTACTTTGTTTTTATTTTGATCTCTATATTCCATTCCGTACTTAGCAATCCAATCAGGTAACTTCAATTTTAGCTCTAAACTCAGGGGTCATTCTGTATGTAGTACTTGAAAAAATATTCCAAACAAAATAGAAATCCAACTACATATTCACCTAGCACAATTCTGTAGCATTGTTTTTAATATCACTTCTTCATAGTGAAAGCTTACTCTGCACGCAGAGTTTCACTGATAGGGCTGGTCTGCAGCAGGAATTTGCTTATTGGTTAGGTGAATTCACTTTTTCAGAACCCATGGGGATCTAGGTGGATGGGGAACATGCTGCAGAGTAATAACTGAGTTCTTGGCTACTTTCCCAATCCCATGAGTTCCCTGAGAATGAAAGTCTAGGTTTCACAAAAAATTTTTGCTTGTGGCACAGATAAGCATAGTTGATGGAGATCCCTAAGTCGTATCAATGACAGTAACTTGGCTCTCAGAGCTTCTCTGGTGCCTGATGGAAGACATTCCTGGGGATGCGATTCATGCCTCCCCTGCTTCCTCCCAGCTCTCCTAGAAAGGAAAGTCATCATGCTACTCATTTCCCACCAAATGGGAACAATGTCTAAGGTCCTTCCTCATGGGAACAGGACTTTCAGAGAAGACTGCAGGTATTCAGTGTCAGGTATTCAAATCACCTGATTGATTTCACTCTCAGTACCCTCCCATGCATTAGAGGTTTAATAATGTTAAACATAATTAAGGACTTTGGGAAGTACCATGGTTAGTCTACTTAGAATCCACTTCCCTGCCAGCTTTCTCTCTTCCTGTTGACAGACCATAGGCCATTCCTTTCATCTCTTTTCTCTTTTTGCTGCTTGCCCTGGTCCCTGAAGGAGTATGCTCTTTCCAGAAGATGGATTGTGCACTACATACAGCATGAAAGCTTTACACATTTTTCCTGTTGCCATCTAATAGGCCTTCCTACCTTGAAAAAATAACTTATCTCACCGTTAATTCTCAGATTGGTTTTACTTCGCACTCCTTCTGAGGGCCAACAGATTCAAATTTTAAGGAAGGGTATCAGCTAAAACCTCAGTTCTTCTTAATTTTTCTTTTCCCCCAGTGACATTTGTGACAGCTTTCCCCATGGCTGTTATCCATTATAGAAATTTAACTGCACTTTGAGGATATGCAATTTCAGAAACATTATCTGATTTTCTATCTAGAGGGAAGAAAACACTAAAAGTAACAGGGCAAGGTGTAGGCTTGTACAGCACAGAGGAGCAAGCTGTGTAACCGTGAAAGAAATTAGGTGATCACTCCACTTACTGTACATGCATCAAACTGAAAAAAAATGAGTGAGATAAATCATTTTCAGAGAGCTTCTACAGGCAGCCAATCTGTTCATTAAAAAATGCACACTCTATAAATTTGTCACAAATCATCTTTAAAAATATGTATTATCTAACAGTTTTTGATACTAGTCATCACTCAGAAAATTTTAGAAGGTGTTTAAAAGGTGTTGGTGAGAATCTAAATACTTTATAGGAGCTTAGGAAAGCATACTGTTTCAAATCCAGAAAGGCACTTTTAGATCATACTTTATAAAGTTTTAAAAAACATCCCATATACAGTGTGTCAGATGATCACATAAAGAAGTGAATCAACTTTTTAAAAATACATCTTAAAATGCAAGCATCACTATTTCAATAGTTTGGTTCCAGCTATATTAACCCACCATTGTGACCACAGTTCCTTCATCCAGCACTCACTGGCTGAACACTGATGTAGATTATAAGTGTGAGTATTAAAATACTATGGGGAAAACATGTGTATGTTTTATTTAAAAGAATTTGAAGCTGCTTTTGAAAAACACAGGGCAAGTTATGGCAATTCGATTTAGAAATCTACTTGCATGCTGTCAAAAGCGCTTTCCCTCCAGATCACTGACGTGCTCACTGCTGAACTCTTCCCAGAAGTGCTGCTGAAATCCACAGTGGAAAACAGTTATGTGGTGAGAAACTTCAGAGCTCCACATCAGGCTCAGTTCCACTGACTTCCTCTGAAGTTTGGAGCTCAGCTCCAAGAAGTCCATGTTGGCACCTAGGTGCTACAGGAAAGGACAGCATCCTCTGCTCTGGCTAAAACTCCACACTGGCTAGTGAGGTGACACAGGAAGATGCACAGAGTGGCTGGGTCAGTGGGAACCAGCACTTCAGGTTAACATGACAATTTATGCACGGTCTTTCCACTAAAGTGACAGATAAGGTACAGAAACATGTTAGGAACTTTAATGTGCCCTTTGATCTCTGTACTGAATAAACATGCATTTTTAAAAATCAATTTCACAGTTTAAAGTTCTGGACATTATGAGTTTTTCAAGGGAGCCAGAAATTACTTCAACAATCAGTCCACGAAAACTGCTGAGCCAGTCTCCAGGTTCCTGTCCAAGCTGTTTCCAAGACCCACTTCCACCTGGCAGACAGGAGCAATCTCAGAGCCCTCAGCACAGACAGCTTAGAAACCTTGGATTTGTTTTTCACTTGGTCCTTAGCTGTGTTTCAGATCATGTTCATCTGGCCTCTGGCTCCCTCTCCAGGATAACTCTGAGCCCGCCCCTCCTACTTCCTCTCTCTGAGCATTTTGTCAGGTCCTCTGTCACACACACACACACACACACACACACACACACACACACACACACTGCTCTAGTATCTCACCTCACCTCTCAGGGAAACTCATCAGCCATGTATTAGGCGAGGTGTCCCTGGTCTCTGCTCCCAGAACATACTGCTGTCACCTCTGGTTCTCCGTGGAAACACTCATGTCTCTTTTCCAAAAATATTCTTTGTACCTGCTTTCCCTGAAAACCACAACCCCCATGAGGCACTGGGTCTTTTCAGCTTTCTTGCCAGAATTTATATGCCAGGTGTGATTAAAATACATAGTGAATTTAAATTTTAAAATACAAAATATTACAATGAAAGAAGCATCACCATTAGTCCTCCACAAACAATGGCCCCTCTCTGCAAACACACTCATCCCGCCGTTCTTGCCTCTGTCTGAAGTAGTTCTGGAAGTCTGCTTTCATGAGGGTCTTTAGTTGAGCTCTCTTGGCTGCCTGGATGTCTTGAACTGATTCAAAACATTTACCTTTCCTGTCACTTTGAGTTTGGGAAACAGTCTGAAAGCACATGGCGTCAGACCCATTGAATAAGGTGGATGGGGACGCTGGGATGTTTTCACAGGGCTGCTTTTCTATTAGATGGCACTTGGCAGCGGTATCCTCCATACCCTTTTATCGCACCTCTGAACACACTCGTGGAAGAGGACTTTCATTACTGCTTCACAAAGTGACAAGAATATTGGACGAGTGTGTTCTAAGACAGGGAGAGCATTTTGAAGGGGTTAACTGCAATGTATCTTTTACAGCAATATTTTTTCAATTTAATCATTAATTGTTTATTTTAATCATACTACATAGTGTACAGAACAAAGTTTAATTAATTTAGTTTTGGGTAGAGAGTGTGAGTCATATTAATTATGAGTAAATTAGTGCATTGTACCTATTCTGCCTGTACTTCTACCTATTTTCTAAATAATAGTGAGCTGTCCCCTCAGTGAGGACTCTTAAAGCACCAGAATAGATAAGCCTGGCAAAGGGAGGTACAACATATGTTTGCATTTATACTCTCTATTGGTAATTTTTCTTAGCATCTCTTCATTTTTAATTGTATACCAGGTGTTAAAGCTTAAATGACAGAGTACTTTAACAAACAATATATGAAATTAAGAAAAATAGTATTAGCATAGCAGCAACTTATATGGAGATAACTGATGAACATTAACTACATGATTTAACTATGTCATCTAGATATACAAATGACATTTCTTCTTTAATCCTTTAATGTGATTGAGGATGGTAAGAAAAGGAAGTATTTGCAACAGATATAAATTAATAAGGGAGATGGCTTAATCATACTACATGATCAATTTTAACATTGGTAGTGATTACAATTATTGAAATAATAATGACTCAAATAATTATTTTAAAATATAAGAAGATTTTGAAGAGGTAATTTATCCTTGTTTAAAGTACTGTGTATTAAACATTAGTTGATTAGCACCTTTATGTTTGTTAATCAATTGACTTCTGCTCAGGAGTCTTAATGTAAGGTAATTCTGTGTGGACTCCTATATCTTTAAAGAGGGCACTATAAAACTTGCATAAGAATGACTGCTGTTGTTTAAAAGACAAGTTTCTATAAAGGACTAAGATACAAAATACTTCAGGCAAAAAAGTGTAACATATAAACCACTTTGTGCAAGTGGCAGAAATGTGTTAATAACAAAGAAAACATAAATAAGTAGAATATAGTAATATTTCATAAGAATGTTCACTATAAATGTGAAAATGCACATATGTATCTGTAAACTGATAGGACTACATTTAGTGAATCCAAAAGTTATTTCCAGTGGATAATCAGAAAACAGCATAGTCCAAAGTCACCTTAAACTCCACTCTGTTATCATTTTTTTTTTTTTTTTGTTATACCAGGGATCGAACTCACAACCTCATGCTTGCCAGGCAGGTGCTTATGCCACTGAGCTAAATCCCTGGCTGTGTTTCCACTTTTGGCAGACTTATGAGAGCATCCTAGGGGTCTTCAGTTACGTCTATGATATTCAAGAAGTCTTCAGTGGGTATAGCCCTTAAAAAGAAAAGCAGAATTGTCACAAGTACACAAAACCAGTTAAAGGTGTGTAGAAACCTTCAAGGAGAAAAACAGTGAATTTAATTACTAATAACTATCTCTTGTCCTAAGTGGTCTCTTATTGGGATATACTGAATTAAGAGATGCAGTAGCATCTTCTTATCTGACAACTGTCAACAGAATTCTCACTTCTCTTTCATGAAGAATCCGCAACGCTGCCCTCAAAAGTCACTCAGCATTCATGAGGCAGAGGCAGGAGGATCCCCTGGGTTACAAAGTGAGTGAGTTCAAGGCCAGACTGCTCTGCATAGCAAAATCCTCTCTCTCTCTCTCTCTCTCTCTCTCTCTCTCTCTCTCTCTCTCACACACACACACACACACACACACACGCACACACACGCACACACACACACACGAGAGAGAGAGAGAGACTCATAATTCCACAGATAATCTAGCAACGCCCATTTCACGTCAAATTGGAGAATTCTCCTGTTAAGTCTCGAGGAAGAACGTAAGTCAATCAGGTAGACATACCCAAACCAATACAGATACTGAATCTCCTCAGAAGTGAGAGGAATGAAAAGGAATTTTCCAAAGGGAGTTAAAGTGTGTGGAGGGGGAACCTGCTACAGAGCTGAGCTGAGACTTTTATCACCATAAACTGAGTTTATCGTTCCCATTATTAACTTCTTGCTCGTGCCATTCACCATGTAATCGAAGCATCTTTATAAATGGATCGCGTGCTTCGGCCAGTGGAATGCAGGCGGTGAGGTTTGCTTGCTTGCTGGCTTGTTCTGCTCCAGCATCTCAGTAGGCTCTGTGCTTTTTGTGGGTTCTTCAGCCGTGATAGTGGGGGAGGCACCACCGTAGCAGAGCCAAGGCAACCCAGCAGCAGCAGGGATGTGGACAGGCGGATGTGCCAAGAGGTGCCAAGCCACCTGGCCAAGCCGCATCTGTGTCAGCACCTCCCGGCTGACCCACACTCTGCAGTCACGTCCTAATGCCCCTGAGATTTCGTGAGTCTTACACAGCATTATCTTACACAGCAATGTTCTTTAAATGAAAGTGAACAGCAGGGGTATTGTTCCCCTTGAGAAGCCTGAGGACACTTCTCTTTTCCTGAGATTGGTTCTTCATGCCTTTATCCTGAAACCCCAGCATGCTCACATCTGAATGAGGAGGGAGTGTTACAGCCAGTGCACTCAAAGTTCCTCACTGACTGTTGTGTCACTATCAGGCTAACAGTTGTAATGACCTTCACACGTTTACCCTTTCCTCTAATGCACAGGGGACTCCAGTGTCTCTATAGAACATCATCTGTTACACGTGGGGTTACATTAGAGCAAAAGTTCCTGAATTGTGGTTTGGGGCTTATGATCCCAAGGAAAGATGTCTGCAGAATCATGGTACAGTAAGGACAGAGGAGCAAAGCTGCAGAGATGGAGCACCAAGCTATAATGCAGGAAAACCCTGCTTTGACCTGTTCTATCTGTCTGTCTGTCTGTCTGTCTATCTGTCTACCTACCTACCTACCTACCTACCTACCTATTTATCCATTGGTGCTGGCCCATCACACTGAGCTCCATCACCAGCCCCATTTTAGTTTTTATTTTTTATTTTGAGATGAGATGTCCCTAAGTGACTAAGTTGCCCAAATTGGACTTGAACTTATGATCTTCCGGCCTCAGCCTCCCAGAGTGCTAGAATTATAGTGTGTACCACCACACCTAGCTGCTTTGACCTATTTTAGGTATAAAATATTCATTTGGAAAATCAGATCCACTATTTAAAAGTTTAAAACTACTAGAAAGTGCCACTTAAAGTCTTTTCAGAATGGAAACAATGTGCTTACATTATTTCGGTTCTGATCACCCCCTTCTCTTTTTTACCACCATGACCCTAACTTAAGACAGCATCAACTAAACTCCTGTCAGAATTTCCCAACTTGACTCCTTCTCTGAATTATGGCTTGGGAGATGCTGCTCCCCTACGTAACATGGGGTTGACCCAGCCCCAGCAGGGCCTTAGGGTCTTGACAACCTCTTTCACCTCAGTCCTGCCCCGCACTTCACACAGTTCTTCTGTGCTGACTTAGTGGACAACTTCTCTTTCCACCACAGGGCCTTTTCACACACTGGTCCCAAAGCATGCCATGCTTTCCACAGTGCCTCACAGGCCAGCTTCCTCTGATCACTTAACTACCCAAGTTCCCACCTGCTCCCATAATTCTCTGGGGCAACCATGCTATTCTTTCTTTGCTTTGCAGTCATAGAAACATTTGTCGGTGCTCATGTGAGCTGACATTCCGTTAAGTACAAACTCCATGTGGCCAAGGTCCAAGTTGTCTGGTTCATTTTTAAAACCTAAAGTAGCACCTAGCACAGAGCATATGCTTATTGATATGAATGAATGAATGAACTTCTTAGCTTTTAGCAAGTAGTTTTTTCCTTCACCTTTTTGCACTATGTAGTATCTCAGCTGGGTACTACAACATACGCCTGTCATTCTAGCACTCTGGGAGGCCTGAGTCCAGCCTGGGAACTCAGCAATTTGACAAGACCTTGTTTCAAAATAAAAATTTAAAGAAATCCCTGTGTTTTGTAGCTCAGTGTGAAAGTCCTGGGTTCAACACCTGGTCTCAAAAAACAAACAAGTAAGTAAATAAATTCCTTAAACACTTATACTTTAGCAAGTCCCCTTTCAATTTTCTCGGTCCATCATACTTCTCTCTTCTTAGCCTTTTGCCTGTCAATGGTCATGATCTGGTTTGTTTGAGGAAATTATCATTAAGCTAATCCTACACCTTAGACTCAGATCACATTTACAATGAAATGAATAACAACAGCTACTCAACAACAAGAGCAGATGCCTATAGATGTAAATGTCTTATATCATTTCACCTGGGTGACAGGAGTTTGAGGAATACCGAAATGCCAAGCAGGGTGAATAGGAAAAAGTTCTTGGAAAACAATAATGAAGGTTAGCTCCTAGCTAATTTCTTTGCCTTGTATTAGAAGAAAAGAAAAATGGCTTGTAGATCATGCCAAAAGTAAGGATATCATGAACAAGAACTTGGAGTGCTTTCCATACATGGCCCAGAGGAGAGAGAAAAAACAGACTTGAAAGATAACGATGCTACAATCACCAGAGATGCAAACTCAGTGAGGATGAGGTATAGATCCTGGCCCCATCATGAGAATTGTTCAACAGGATGCTCTGAGAGTGGGCATACAATTCCCAGCCATCAGAAAGACAGGCCCTCTGGAAATCAAAGGGCTGGCATTGGCATAAGCAGCAGCCTTGGGTAGGTTTGTGTAGTAACAAATCAAGTTATAAAAATTCAATCAATGCTGGACTTAACAAAAACACTTAGCTTCCTGATTTGCAAAGCTAAAATCTGTATCACAAACCGTAGTTATGGAAGAAAATGGCTGCTTTTATCTTGCCTGTTTTCTTTCTCAATCTGAAAAGATCACACTGATTTTTTAAATAGTTTCCCATTTATTATTATCCATCGGATGATAATTATGTCATATACTTTTGGGTATACAAAATGACACAAATTGGAATGAGGAAATGTGATAATTCGACATTCCTTAGAGCTAAGACATAGCCTTGTAGTCTCAGCTTTCCTTCTTACAAGTGTGTTTCCACCACCCACTTTCTTTTCCTTCCTTTTTTTTTTCTTTTTTTTTTAATCGGTACCAGGGATCGAACTCACAACTGCACACTTGGAAGGCAGGTGCTTATGCCATTGAGCTAAATCCCCAGCCCCCACCACCCACTTTCAACCCAAATTGTAAATTTGGATAACGTCTTGATAAGTTATTTTATGGAATTATCAGCTACCTGCAGGAGACAGCACATAAGGAAGAAAAGCATTAGGAAAAGTAACAAAAATGTCCAAACCTGGGACTGAAATCTTCCCCACTGCTGGATGGTTCATCTCCATAATGAGTCCATTGTGCAACACCTTATAATGGAAAAACAGAGAAAAAAAATTACCAAAAAAAAAAAATCTTCAATTTCAAGGTGCATGGACAGCTACCTATTCAGTGAACACTGAAGAAAAATATATTAAGTTTTTCACTTGAAAATAAACATTTGAAGTGACTGTGTTTCCTCTTATCATCCCTCAAATGAAGCCAAAAGAGAGTAAAAAGACTTGAGGACTAGAAAGCTTTATTTGTATAAAATCTTCCCACTCTTTAAAGGAAAGCCTATGTGTTCCTAAATACACATAGTTGATGATTTATGCATCTCATTTATGTATGTTCCTGTGACATCAAAGCTCATCTTCCTTCTGAATTACTTCATATGGCAAGCATTGGCTAAGGTCAACTGCAGGCCAGGTGAACTGGGAGGGCATAGGGAATGTGAGTAAAATCTGGACCATAAGAGTTAGTCTAGGGTGAAAAGTGAGTCAGAGTGTCCAGAAGGCCCAGTGAGTGATGGAGGTGGGAGGAGAGAGGGTTACTAGGACAGGCATAAGAGTAGAGCCAGGTGACAGAGAAACCAGAGAAGGCCCAGGTCAGAGGCTAGAGCAGGCAGGTTAAATCAGGGAAGTTTTCAATGGTAGTAAAGCTTTAATCATAATACTAGTTTTCAGAAATCGGACTCAACTATCATGAGATGGAGAAATAAAAACAACAAAGAATAATCCAGAGACCTCATCCTAGAATTAAGATTAGGTTTTCACATGATCTCACATATGCACAAAGAACAAAGGTAGACTTGGCTCAGAATTAAGACATAAGGTCAGGAACCAATCCAGAGGCATTCTAGCAATGCCTGACTAATGAGTTGTAGCTTGATGCTCAGTCACCTGACTGCTGACACTACAAACTGGAGGTGGCAAATTTTTTCTAATGAGTGGACAGGAAAACAAAATCTACCAGAGCTCCAACTCCCTCTACTATAGGTAGAGGATAAGTTGAGGGCATTGGGCCAGATCCTAGAATATAAAAGTTGAATCACTGATGGAAGAATGTTTTGTGATACAAAAATAAAAATGCTTATAAATTTTATTTGTTATGTTTTGTCTAAACTACTGAGGGACATCTGTTATGCTGTCACAAGGAGGCCAGTATCTATGACTAGATCTTCAACAAGCTGTACATGGGTAATTTACATATAAATTCTGTTCTACCTGCTCTATCAACCAATTGGAGAACCTCTCACTTACTGTTCTGTATGAGCAGGAAAGAAAGTAGGTATTTTATAGACATAATAAAGTTACAGACCACAATTTTGTACCAAACTCCAAAGACCATAATGGCTCTATAGCACCTTGAGCTTTAGGTAAAAGCAAGATTTGACTATCCACATTCCTATCAAAAGAGCAAAAACGTATGGAGTAGAGAAGATAATAAAAATGTTTCTCAGTTGGAAAACTCAGAGGAAAAGATCAAGTCTCTTGGATTTTATCTATTTCTGATGCACTCTTTGGTCACACTATGGGATGTCATTTGTAAGACAACTTCATTGGTGATGTTTTTAACCTTCGAACTGTAACTCTGCTATGTTGAAACATTCTGGCTTTGACTGTTTTCTTTGAGAATGGTCACTGCTTTGAGGCCACGCTGTTTATACAATCATGTCAACTTCCCTCATCAATGAGGATGCCACCCCATATGGTGATCATTTTTAGCAAAGCTCTTGCCTCTCTTTTTGGGATCATCAGGTTTGTACCCAAGATCTGGCCAGAGAAATCTCCTGCCAGTGTTAGAACTGTGCTATAATTTAATTCTGGTGTGGTTCATTCTCAGCATCCACATAGCACAGCCTCCTTCTACGTGGGGGTGGAGGCTAAATGCCAGCGGGAGGTGCTAAATCTCAGTTCTACTGAGGACAGGAACAAAAATACCAAGCTAAATTTCACTCGAAACAATTATCTACACACTGAATCATTCTTCTCTTCTCCTATCTCTGTTGCCCTCCTGACTACCTCTTTGTAATAATACTGCTATGCTACTCACAAAAGACAAAAGTGAGTGTTCTTAGCTAAATATAACTTAACTGATACTGTTGAAATTAATTAACACTGAATTTTAATCATGTAGCAAATGTTAAGTGTCAAACGTGAAAGGGTAGTTGGTAAAGGTCAAGGGACATATGTCAAAGTTTTGCAAAGCAAAAGCTAGCATCAGTTGATGGAGATTTTTCACAGAGGCAGCTTAAAGAATTTTTCCCTCACCCCAATCTTCAATATGAAACTTTAACCTAATCAATTCCTTCACATCAAAAAACATTCAGTTTTAAGAAAAAGTACTAATTCTTTGTATAGCTGGCAAAAGTTAACTGCAGTTTATCATTTGCTGTGGCATTTGCACAGTTATGAAGCAAATGGGCTGGTCTGAGCTCCCATCTGCAAAAGAACTGATTTATTCCCCTGCCTGGTTGCCACCCACCTTTTTATGTAAAGTCAGAAGTCCGTGAAATTCCATATGCTTCCTTTGTGAATCAGGTCAGATTATCCCAGAGAACACTTGGGACTGTGGCAGTGCTGTCCCTGGAAACCCTTCCTAAAGATGTGGAATCTTGGAAAACTCTGCAGCCTTGTTTGTGGGGCAAATCCTGCTTTGCTTAGTAACATTTTCAAGAATCTCAGAAAGCAGAAATTTGTCTGAATCCTAACATAATCTCTCTTGCTTTACTTCAAGTGAATTATCTCATCCAAACTTCATTGGAAACAGAGGAACAACCTCTTACCACTGCTTGGAAAATATTTATCTGAAAATGCTTACTAATTTTTCCCCTTTTCCTACTCTAATCCAGTTGATACTGCAATGTCTATCACCTGAATCAAAAAATTCAAACTAAAAATGTTCTACTTCATGACCACTAGCAATGGCATGTTTACCTGATCTTCAGAGGTCTTCAACTACAATTTTTTCTTAGGGTGAATTCCATGTTTTTATCTCAGTCTGACCATTCAACACATCCCTTGTTGAATACTGAGTTATTTCAGAATATGATAAAGACCTTCTCTAGAACTCTACAGTGAGTTTTGTCCAATTGGCAATGTCTTTGGACTTTTACTGTTTTTTTCCTTTGTATTTTTTTTTATTCTTCTTAGATAGTTCATAGTTTGGTAGCTCTACTAAATTTCATTTTTTCACTTCAAAATTTCAAAAGCCTATTCTTCACAACAATAGAATTGTCGATAGTGCACTCACCTCTTCAGCAAAGTATCAGGCCTATTTAACATAAGGCCTCTCTTTCTTTCTCAAGGGCTTTTCAGATTGACAGCCTAATGATAGAGTAAAATGGTAATGTATTCATGATGGGGGGAAGAGTACAATGTATACCTTAAAATGATGTGGGAAATACAAGTTTAAATGAAAGTAAGTTTTTTCATAAAGCCCTATGGCAGGAATGACAGAAGAAAAAGGGATAGAATATAACACTAGCAAGCCTTTAAAAAAAAGTACAAAAATTAAAATTGATCTCATATAGACAGTGAAAATCTTATAGAAAGCAAGAGATGTGGGTAAAGACTATATTGTCTTTACATATATGAAAACTAAGGTAATCCCATCAAAGACATCAGCAGTGACATACCAACAAGAATGGACCTGTCCACTTATTATGTATAGTCATTTGACCTATTCATTCAATTCAACAACCTCCATGGAGCACTGATATGTTAAGCACAATGAAAGGCTGGTAGTGAAAAGATGAATGAACTTAAATTAAAAGTGCCTATAATTAGAAGAGAGGATAGGGAATAAGAGACTTGAGCCAATTTTTATAATACAATTTAAGCTCCATAAGGAAGAAGCATTATCCAATGAGGAGCAAGTAATTTACTCTGCTTTCCTTTGAAAGAAGCTAAATGATCTAGGTCAAGGAGGTCAGTGAAGGCTTTAGAACAAGGATAATATTGAAATTAAATGTTAAGGTTAACATTAACACTGGTAAATGTAATAACAGCAGCTACTGCACACAAAATTCCTTAAAGATCAAGGAATTTTGATCCTGTCATTAACCAGATTAGGCAGGAATTGGTGCCATCTCATTTCCACTGATAAAGTAACTGACACTTAGAGAAGTTAAGTACATGCCCAAGATTTCCTAATAAGTGTCTGTCCTTGGACAGCAATTTAGGTGTGTCTCACCCTTAGTGCACAGGCGGGATCCTGGCAGTTGGAGACTTAGTTAAAAGAAAAAAAATGAACAAAGATAATTTAATTTACCATTAAAATGACTGGCCAACATAGTCGATTCTGTAAAACAAATTAGTCAATTCAGTAGGGAGAAAAAATCAGCCAAACGGATTGCTTGGCACCCAGAGACCCAGCGAGTTAATAAATGGAAGGCTCCCTTGTAGGCCACCAAGGATACCCTGGCACCACAACTAGAAGGGCTGTGAACAGAATAGGACTTGAGCACAGAGTAATTGAGAGTTTGCAGAAGACAGACACAGCAGGAGATCTTGGGCAAGGCATTTATGGACTCTGGGACTCAAAACCCTCATCAGTTAAAAATTATAATAATATCTCTTTCTAAGGAATTTGTGAGTAGTCAGTGAAATGATGCAAGACCGAGCAAGGGCCCTGGTAAGCACATAGGCAATGGCAAATGTATCCACTACTGTCAATAGTCTGGGTTCAAACTCTGGCTTCACCAACTACCAGCTGTGTAGCTTTAGGGCACATTCATATGCTCATGCAACAAACATGTATCAAAGGTTTTAACAGTAATGACTAATAATAAATATTTATCAAATGCATGTTAATGTGCCAGCTATTATAATGGGCTGAAGAATAACTAGGTCACAGAACAAGTCTTCCTCTCTAAGACACATGTAGCCCTGTATAGGAGACTTTCCAGTTAAATGTACCTCCTGGTCTGCTCTCTCCTCTGCTATACACCCAGAACCATGAATACTGTGTAGCCCTAGCTGGTAGATGCTTTGTAAATCTTTTTAAATTAAATTTAAGTAACTGGCTAAGTGGCACATGGTTCCTTTTAGTTTCATAATTTTATAGGTAGGGAGGAAAAATATTCTTTGTTTTAGCAAATTCCAATGTCACCTTGCAGTTGCTCAATTTCCTAAAACTGGTGAGCAGGTGATCTTGAATCTGCAGAGAATTTCCCACAACTGAAGACATTCAGTTGTGAGAAACATGCTAAGGAGCTCAAAAGGGATCATGGTCTGCCAAAAAGAGTGACCTATGAAAGCAGCAGAAAAAATGTGCAAAACACATTTATAAATAAAAACTAAGTCTACCACATTTGTAAGGAATAATCACCATTCTCCTGTATCAGGCAAATCCAGAGAACTACTTCCAAAGCATGCAGTGGTATCTTACAAAACAAACTATATTGGAATAATCTCCCTTTTCACACAAGTTAAATATTCCTCATCTGAAATCCTTAGAGTCAGAAGTGTTTAGATTTCAGATTTTTCAGATTTTGGAAAGTTTGCATATAGATAAGATATCTTGGGAATGGTACACAAGTTTAAACACAGAATTAACTTACGTTTCATATATATATATATACATATATATATATATATGTATATATATATATCATATACATATGCTGAAGCTAATTACAAAACATATTTTTAGAATGTGCCTGCATTTTGACTTAACCCATCATTTAAGGTCAGCAGTGCAATTTTACACTTTAATGTCATATATCACCACCCCTCAAAAAGGTTTTGGGTGTTAGAGCATTTTAAGCTTCAGATTTTTTGATTAGGGATGATCAACTTGTATTGTTATCAACTTAACAATTTGTTAGCATAATAGGACACTAGCCTTGAAACGATACTTGAAAAGTTACATAACTGAAGGTAAAGCCAGAAATTAATACATTAAAATGTAAGTTCAGTTGTTTTTAAAAACTGTGCCCACTAAAAAATGCAAAAGTTGGACTGGGGCTGTAGCTCAGCGGCACAGTGCCTGCCTGGCAAGCACAAAGTCCTGAGTTCAAAAGAAAGATGCAAAAGTAACAAACTCATGGAAAGAGAAATTGACAGTAAATAAGCCACTAGCATTATTTAAATAATAGAGATCAATATAAAACCTCAACCTGATAATGAGTATATGAAAAAATCCTAAAGCTCATGTCATAGCTAAGAGGAAAAGACTGAATGCTTTCACTCTAACATTAAGAGGAAAGCAAGAATATTTACTCTCATCACTAGAATTAATACTCTGGTAATAGTTGGCATAAGAACAGAACTTGTAGCCACTACAATGAATCAACATAAATATTAAAATCATAAAATGTATAGTGATTAGAAAGGAAGAAATAAAAGCAGAAATAAGGAAAAGTCTAAAAAATGAGTGAAACAAAAACAAGGAAAGGCAAAGGAAGCAACAATTAAGAGGGAGAAATCATGCGTACAGCATAAATTGATCACATAGAAAATTCCAAGAAATTTACAAGGATATTCCGGGAACTAATGAGTCAGTTCTGCAAGGTCACAGGCTATGAAATCAACATACAAAGATCAGTCACATTTCTGCATTGTAATGAATGAATATGCAAAAAAACAAATTTAAAACAATCTCATTAAAAGTGACTGCAAAGAAAATGAAATATCTAAGATACAAACTTAACAAAACACTGACAGGCTATGTATGTTGGAAATTACAAGACACTGATAAAAGTTATCAGAAAAGATGTAAACAGAGAAACATAGCATATTCTGGGACTGAAAGACTCAACACAGAACAGATGTCAACTATGCCAAAGTTTATAGGTTTAATGTCATTCTTACCAAAACCCTTGAAATATTTGTAGTCATGAAAGAAACTTCTTCTAAAGTGTGTGTAAAATGACATGAAAATCAAGATATCTTAAACAATCTTGAAAATAAGAATAAAATGAGAATCCTTCTACCTGATGCAAAAATGCATAATACTACACAATTACTTCACACTGGGTAGCTACAAATTGATACTGGCACAAGAATAGACACATAAATCAATGAAGTAGCACAGAAAAAAATCAGATCTACACCAATACCCTCAAATAAATTTTGACAAAGAAACAAATGCAAGGAAATATGCTTTTTCAGCATGGAACTGAAATAACTGAAAAAAAAAAACTAAAGAAACTTCAACCTAAATCTCATACTTCACAGAAAAATTTATTTAAAATGGATTATGGACTTTCACACAAAATAGAAAACTATAAAATTTCAGGAAAATAAACAGGAAAAAATCATTGGAATTATTCTGAAAAGGGTCATGTCAGGGGAAGGAGAGACAAGACACAGGCTGAAGCAAACATCTGTAAACAATATATTGACAAAGAAATAGTACTAGCATATTTATAAATAACTCTTAAAATGTAACAGTAAAAGAATCCACACTCTAACTAGAAAATAGGCATAAGATATGAATAGATATTCTACCAGTGAGTTTATATAGATGGCAAATAAGCACATGAGAAGATATTCAGTTTTATTAAGCATTAGGGAGATTAAAATGATGATAAAATGTTCCTGTACACCAAATAGAATAGAATTTTAAGAAGTGATATCAAATGCTGAAAAGTAGAAACTGGATCACTCATATTTTTTGAGAAAATATATGATGGTACAATTACTCAAAAAAAGCTTGGTGATTTCTTAAAAAACTGAACATGCAGTCATATAGAACCCAGAAACTGTACTTTTGAACATTTACCTAAATAAGTGAGCTATGTTTACACTCAAACCTAGACACAAGCATTCATAGCATTTTTATTTGTGATAGTCATAAATTGGAAACACATCCTCCATATTGATCACTGAATCCAAGGCCTTATCCTGAGCTATCAGTGGTATACTTTTTAACATTATTATTAATTTTACTGTGAGATAGGGTATCACTAAGTCACTAAATTTCCCAGGCAGGCTGGGCTCAAATTTGTAACCTTCCTACCTCAGTCTCCCAAAGAGTGATATCACAGGCATGTGCTACCACACTTAGTTTCTACAGATGCCTCTTAACTGTTGTATCACTAAGCAAACTCTAGTATGTATATCTCCTGGAATATTTCTTGGCCATGAAAAGGAGCAAACTACAGACCCATACAACCTGGGTGACTCTGGAGAGGAATTACTCTAAGTGTAAACAGCCAACTCACAAATGTTACCTAGCATAGAATTTCTACAGAATTATTTGATGATAAAATTCTGGAAACAGAGAATAGACTTAGAGGACAGATGGGCTTAGAAGGAAAGGGTTTCCAGTGCTACAAAAGAACAACAGAGGGGAATTTTGTGGCAATGGAATGTTCTTTGTCTTGACTGTATCAGTATCAGTGCCTTTATTGAAGTTCGGTACTGTAGTTTTGTAAGATGCTACCACTGGGAACCAGATAAAGAATATATGAGATCCCCTTTATCTCTTATAAGGCATGTGAATCTAAATTACCTCTAAATAAAGAAGTTTAATTAATTTTTTGAAAACCTTAGTCTTCCACATGTTGGTTTTTAAAACCTAGAATTAAATTTTGGATATGATGTGAGGAAATTTCACTTCACTCTTCTTCATAAAATGATTTTGAGCACTCTCTTTCCCAGAAATCTGTAACTGCACCATGTAACATTTCCATACATCCTAAGCTTGTTTCTGGGGTCTATGTTATATTCTATTGATCCTTTTGTCTCCTCTTCCCTGAAATCACTGTGGTTTCACAGGAATCATCAGTGTTCCATTTAGCAAGACCCAGCTACCTTATCCATTTTCTTCCCAGGGTCTTGATTCTTAACTCTTGCCTATAAATTTTAAAGTTAGCCTGTCAAGTCATAGCAAAATCTTGATGAGCAGAAATCATACCTGTACAAAACTGTCTTACTACCCATTAAACATTTACCTTAATGGTTTTATTGACGAGTAATTTTTAATGATTTTATGAAGTGCTAGCATTTTTTTTATAACAGATTTGTAGAGTTTTTCATTACATGGAACCATAACAAAAGCAGTTCACATTAGCAGTTTAGGTAAAATAAAGTTTTTTATGTTCCTAAATAAAACTTTCTGTGTATCACTAATTACCAAGATGAGATTAACTTCTAAAGTGTGATTTTCTTTCTACCAAACATTCTTATTAATAATCCACTTACAGATTCTACTGAGTTTTCTATAAATTAATTATATCACTTTTGAAGAATTATAGTTTTATTTTACCATTTTCAATTATTATACATTTCATTTTATTGCTGCATTTCTGGCTAGAATTATCAAGACTGATGAATCCAGTGTGAGTAGTTCATTAAAGGTAATGAACATAATGTTTCATCACTGAGTATTTTTGTGCTAACGACTGGGAGTACACTTAATCAAGTTAAGGAATCCATTTCCGGTTTGGTTAGAACTTTTATTATAGATGTTTACTTTTATCAAGTGCTTTTTATCTATCTATTGAATCATATTTTTAAATTATTTCATATTTTTTCTTCAGTAATCTTAAGACAATGAATGCTATGATTTGTGTCTAGATGTCCCCCCAAATCCTCATGTGATCATGGGTGGGGCCTTTTCAGAGGTGGCTAGATCTAGAGTGTGTGATGCTGGGATTAAGGGTTCATGATTACTAAATCAGTTCACTGATTGGTTTGGCACTGCCTTAATTCTGGTAGCCTGGATACAATATAAGGGATAGAAAGAGACTTGCCTTTTCCCTTGCCTGCTTGCTTACTTACTTTTGCCTTCTGCCTTCCATGAATAGGCTCTCCTCTATAATCGATCCCCCACTGCCAAGCCACTCTACCTTGAAGCCAGCCAATTATGGACTCTACAAACTGTGAGCTAAATAAACCTTTTTCCCCTTTAACTTTAGGTGTTAGGTATTTTGTCTCAAGAATGAGAGAAAAGTAACTAAGAAAATGAATTAATACATTTTCTAAGGCTTAATCAAATTTACATTTGAAAATAAACTTTTGAGTAGTTTCTTAATGTTTTGTTTCAAATTTTCTTGCATGGATTTTCATGAATGATACTGCAGTTTCCCTTTTTTATATTGCCCTTGCCTGATATACAAAGAGTACTTTTGTTTTGCAAAATAAGTTAGAGATATCATTCCTTTTCTATTTTCTGAAAGTATTTGTGAAAAATTGAAATTATTTGCTCCTTCAACAGCTGGTGGAAAATAGTTTTCAAGCTATCTGGAACTGGTGCTTAAATAATAAGAAAACTTTTAATTATTATTATTCTAATGATATGGCAATTCAAATATTATCATTCATCTCGAGTGTTTCACTACCCCAATTTATATGAATTTTATCTGTCCTTTAAGTTATCAATTTTAGAATAATTGTTTTTTTCTGGCAAAGTAAATATATTTTACTAAAAAATGATTTGTGTAGTAACACTTTTGTTTAAATGTCTGCAATGTCTAACATTAACAAAGCTACACTAGGTTAATTGTGGTTTGCATTTTCTTCATATATATTTCATATACCTAAATTAGTCTTAGATTTTTAGATATGTCTCTGCAAAACAGAAACTTGTAGGTACTTATTCTATCTGTCTTTTTCCTGAATTTGCTGTATTTTTAGGAATTGAGGTTGTTGATGCTTTAATTTATTTTTGCATCTTAATTATTGCCAGGTTTTTATCCCACTAACAAAATATTAACAATCTTACCTTGTTTGAGATTATTTTCCCACATTTACTAATTTCAAGCATATAGACTTTCCTTCTCTCTTACTTTTCTTGTCCTTCAGAAATTATAACTTGCATAATTAAGAAAATAAAAAAATTGATCAATATATATCTAGGCATCCATCTGTCAAATTATATGACAGATATTTCCAAATTTTCTTGCTTCTCAGGATTCTTTTTTTAAATTATTTTAATTTTAAAGAGAATAAAACAAAAGAGGACAGATCTAAGCAGATCAGAACAGAACAATGTAAGCAACACAGCACTTCACAACAAGACAATTGGATATTAACAGTAGCTATCATAATGTCTCTTTCTTTGAAATAGTTGAGCTTAGCTTTACACATAATAACATCAAACATAACAAAATAGAATAAAACCACTCAAGAGAATGGAAGTATTGCAAGGCATTCTGAACGAAATAACCAAAGATGAACAATGGCTACTATATTATCTCATTTTCCATAAAAAATTTTGTTTATCCTATCATAAACATTAAAATCCAATTAGACACAACATGATAGAACCAATGGTAATAGAAAAACAAAAGCATGATATGACTTCAGAGCAAGATGATATTAAATCAATAATGGCTACCATATTGCCTTTTCTTCAAAGTAAATCATACTATCACATATATTAAGATCAAACAAAACAGATTTAAATCATTCCAACCAACAAATGAAAACACAAAACTTCAAAGCAATATAATGGTGAACCATGATTACCATAAAATTTTCTGTACTTTTACCATTTCTTACACTAGGGAGACTAAAAGATATTTATACATGTGAGTTTGATTTATTTCACTTATGAGTATGGATTCAAGTTACATCCGTTTATTTATAAATCTCTCAATGTGATCATTCTTTATAGCTGAGTAGTACTCCATTGTATAAAAGTACCACAGTTTTTTTATCCATTCCTCATTTGATGGGCACTTAGGTTGTTTCCAGGATCTGGCTATTACAAATTGTGGGCTATAAACATGGGTGGCTTCTCAGGGTTCTTAATTTCTCAGTAATATTTTCTAGTGTTCCTATACAAAAATGAAATATTTAGTTTTATCAAGTGATTAAGAGAAAACAACCTGATATGTATTTCTGCCTTAATAACTTAACAGTCACTTGAAAACATAATAGATATAAAAGAAAAAAACTGTTTTCATTTTTTCGCTAAATAACTATAATTGCTTTCTAGTAATACTTGTACACATTAGGCATTGAACAACGTCTTGTACTTGGAATAAAATCCAGTACCTTCATGATTATTTTTTGTTTTACATTAAGTATTATCCATCCAAGTCTGCTGTTTAATATAGGGCTGGGAATGTAGCTCAGTAGTAAAGCATTTGCCTATCATCTGAGGTGCTCTAGATTAATCTCCAGCATCACCAACAAACAAAAACACACCATTAAAAGGTAGCACAATTGGATGCTGACACATGATCTAGCGTTCTTTTCTGTGGCCAACACAAGTTGTTGTTTCACTGGAAAGAAAAATACCTTGAATGTTATAGTTTATGACTAGCTCTCCCTGTCCCAAGCCTCCTGCGTTCAAAGGCAGGGCTTTTGGAGAATGGTTGGATTAAGGATTATAGCTGAATTGCTGTTAGGAGGTGTGGTCCAGAGTAGAGTCTGGAAATCAGAAGAGGTGAGTCCTGGAGGGGAGTGGCCAGTATCTCCCTTCCAGGCTCCTCCCTTGATCTTCCTTTGTGCTTCATGGGAGAGCTCCTCAGAGGTGCACCTCAGCAATGCCATCTCGCCTTGGAGTCAGCCAACTGTGGATTAAAACATGAGCCCAAATAAGCTTTTCCTTCAAGATGTTGTTAGGTATTTCATCCCAGAATAAGGAAAGTGACTAAGATACTGGGTATCCCTGTGCATTCCCTGGAATGCCATGGGTGCTTCAGTGATAGTCTGAGAACCACAGTTATTTGCTGCTATATTCAGCATTTTGGTTCTCTTTTGATTCAATAAATAAACATCATCATACTGCTTTTCAAAAATTAATTATTTTGAGCTTACTACATGTTTAGCCTAATTCTTGCCTGCAATTTTTTAAAATTCTAAATCCTCCTTCAGTGGTTGTATTCCCTCTTTCTGTAGAATTATTCTTTAGCATTTCCTTAGTCATCTGTTAATGTAAATTCTCTTGGCTATTATCTTCCTGAAAATTACTTTATTTTGCCTCTATTCTAAGACTGAGTTGTGTTCGCTATACATTTCTAAGCCAAAAGTTATTTTCTATCTGCATATTGATGGTATTTTTCTGTTGCCTTCTGATTTTCAGTATCACTCTCAGGAATTCAGCAATAAATTTCACCGTCACTGATTGTAGGTAATTTGTGTTTATTCTTTGGTTGATTTAAAAATTCCTACATCTTTGGTTTTCTGGTTTATCCACCATCCATCTAAATGTCAATTGTTTTTATTTAATCTTCTTAATTTTTTGCATAATCTATTTGCTTTTCAGGGCTACTTGATTCTGAGGAATTATGTTGCCAAAAGTCCTGAGAAATTGCTAACTATGTTCAAATATTACCTTTATTTTCCCCCGCTTCTCTATGAACTTTGCATAAATATACTAGGCATCTATTAATTATATACTAGACTTGAGTCTACATTTTTCTGTCTCATATTTATTCTCTCTGGGATGAATTCTAATTAAATTTATTCATCTCTATGTCTCACATCATGAATTCTCTCTTCCACTATGTCTAATTTACTATTAGTAAATTTTACTATTGTCTTTTGTTTGGTTGTACTTTATTCAAGGATGATTTGAATTTATTTTTCCAAGTACTCAAGGAAACCACTAGTATAGAAACACTTTAAATTAAATTTTCTGCTCAGGTATTTTTGAGCCTCAAGTGAATTAATTCCTGCCCTATTAGAATAACATTTTCTCTTCACATTTTTCCTACAAGAATCAACGTCTAATCAGGCCAGAGTCTCTACGGTTTTCTTCTTTGGTTTTCAGTGCAGGTTTTAAAAAGTATTTTCTTTTTTTTCATTGGTATGTTTGCTTATTTGTTTAGTTTATCTCTTAGTTCACCACTGAGAATACAAACCTTTTGATGTTCAAGATTTAGTGGGAATTCTCTATTTGATCTCCCATCTAGTATGAAATCAAGACTTTTGCTCTATCTCCATCCAATGGTTCAAGCCAGCAATTACTACTTTTAATGCATACTTCTCCAATGTGTGTTTTTAATTATTTCTGCATTGGCAGATTTCTCTGGCCATGTAGTCTTCCATATTGTCAGAAACAGAAGTCTTCCAGATATCATTGCATCTTATTTAAAATATATTTCTGAGGCTTAATCTGATGACCCAATCTTTTTTAAGGTTAATTAGCCCAGGAAATAAAAGTAACAATTATTAAATAAAATAGGAACTACAATAGACCAATGGAATGTAAAGGTGATTTACGAACTTTAAAGTCAGGATATTAGAAATCCAGATTTATATCTTTAATTCAATCCTCCTTGGCAGTGGAACCATTAATTAAATTATCCCAGAACCAGTTGCTACAGACTTTGATGGAAGCTGAGAAATCACTCTTTTCTCTCTGGCGCAGTGGTCAGCAAAACCTTTGAGGAGGACCATTACAAGTGCTGGCCAGTCATGTGACTGTGTACACTGTCTGCACTTAGTAAGAACTGTAAAATGCTCTCCTTTTTAGGAATTCTCCAGTTGCCCAGTGGGAAACTGAGTTTTGATTCAATCTAAGAACTGCTCAGGAGGTTGTTAATGTATCATCTTTCCAATTGAATTCTCTTGTTTAATAGGAGACCAGGAAAATTCTAGGCAAGAATTTGAAAGTCCAATCTGAGAGGCAGAAGCCAGCTACTTCAATTAATAAATAGCTCTTGGTCCTTCTCGGAGGCCATTGGAGTAAACATTTTTCTCATTAGCATTAATTTGTTGATCAAGAAATCATAACTTAAATATCAATCACTGCCAAGAATTCTAATCTTTCAGGGATGGAAGTGACAATGAATACAAGGAAGAAAACAGTTGGTTGGAAAATATTAAAATAAAAAAGCATAACCAAAACAAAGTATATAGATTATCTGAATGAGCAGGGTGCACTAAGGGGCACCATGAAGTGAGACCATCGACCAGCATGAACATAAAAGACAGAGCGAAGTTTGACAGGGTAGTAGCTCAACACAGGTCTACTACAGTTGACAGGCAATCTGGAAGCCCTGGCCCATTACAACACTTCTGTGACCTAGTAGATGCAACTGTCTTTATCATACAAATAAAGACCTAGTTTGGAGGAGGTGACATGCCTTGGTCAATATCATAAATAGAGGGAAAGAGTGTCTATTTGATGGCAGTTTACTGTCTTCCCATTACCCTCTTCTGTCTCTAAGTGTTTAGGACCACTTCCCACTCCAATAAGAGTATAGTGTTCCTGACCTGGGTGGGCATCAAAGAAAGAATTACAGGGACAACAAGTATCCAAAACAGTTACCATTAAAAATCTGTCATTAAGGCAGCCAGCTCACTGCTCTGGTAAGTGGCTGTGGCCTCCCAAGCCACAGCCACTCAAAGGCGAGAACCATCAACGTTTCCTGAGATCCGCACCAGCTTGCCACTTTGGTAAGTGGCTGTGGCCTCCCAAGCCATAGCCACCCCAAGGAGAGAACCATCAGCGTTTCCTGATATCTGCACCATGTTGGAACTTGGGGCGCTGGGAAAACAGGCAGCCAGCTCACCACCCTGGTAAGCAACTGTGAGCCTTCTGGTGTGCAGGCTAAAAATCAAACATACATCCCATCTGCCCCCACTCCCACTAGCAAGTGAGAGCCAGAGATCTGAGCATCTCTTGCCAGTCTGACTATATGCAATATAGCAAATAAGGGAGATTTCCTTCTACCACCTCTTTGAAGGCAAATATTTTTATCACCGTTTTGCTCTGTTCTGATCAATGGTATTGCTCTATTCAATATTCTTTTTTTATAAGTTTGGTATTTCCTTCCATTTTGCTGTACCTGATTGAAGGAACAACTATTGTAAAGAAAACAACATATATTACTATACCTATTGCTGTTATCCCGGTAACCTGCTGAGAAGTTCTATACCAATTTCACTACACTGTCTCAACTGGCTTTGTCCCATCTTGTTCTTTGTATGCTTTAATTTTGTAACTTGAACAACTATCTCTAAAAAGACAATATGTAATGTATCAACTAGTGATTTCTTACTGTTTATTTTTTTAAAATTCTGTATTGTTTCTACCCTTTTTTTCTGTTCTGCTTTTTTTCTCTCTTTAAATAAAATTTTTTAAAAAAAATCTGTCATTGATTCTACTGGCACAAGTGTTGCCTAAGAAAGTCAGGTTTAGTGAGATATAAGTAAGATTTTCTGGAAGCTTCTCTCTCTCTCTCTCTCTCTCTCTCTCTCTCTCTGATGATAGTATACTGCGAACTCTATGGAAATTAAGTCTCCTTTTGTATCTAATTGCAATAAGGCTTTATTTTTGTACCAGGGATCAGACTCATGACCTCACACTTGCCAGGCAAGTACCTGTGCTGCTGAGCTAAATCCCCAGCAAGGCTTTTTCATACTGGAGGTAGCAAAGCTCTTTAGGCTCTTTAGTAAGCCACA
Organism: Hydrochoerus hydrochaeris; assembly: GCA_004027455.1. Lineage (NCBI taxonomy): Eukaryota > Metazoa > Chordata > Mammalia > Rodentia > Hydrochaeridae > Hydrochoerus > Hydrochoerus hydrochaeris. Next base: position 30,188 of record PVLA01002387.1, on the reverse strand, counting down.
GGAATATGAAGGACAACAGGATTTAACAAAGCATTATCATCTGCTTCTTTAACAATTTCTTCTTTAATAAAGTCATGCATGCTAAACGTGTTTAAGACCCATTTTCACTCTTGATACAGTCTAAATTTAACCAGAAAATGATTTCAGCATCAGGAAACCACAGAGGAAATGATGTTGCAGCATACAAATATATCTGAATAACCTCAAAGCAGAACAGCACTTGATAAATGTGAGGGTTACTTGGTCCCATACCATGAGGGAGCAATATCTCTTGTTTACTTAATGTAAGCCATTCTGGACTAGAGAGTTATAACTACCCAAGAGGCAATCAAGTGACAATCCAGTCATTATAGAAAGATCATGGATATTTTTTGTTTAATTTTGTTGTTCTGGGGATTGAATCCAGGGCCTCTGCACTGAGCTATATCCTCAGACCCTTTTATTTTGAGACAGGGTATCACTAAATCACTGGGTTGTCATGATGGATTCAAATTTGCAATCCTTCTGCCTCAGCCTCCCATGGTGCTGGGATTACAGGCGTGTACAATATGCCAGGCAGCATTGTACCATAAATCCTCTTTCTACCTGACTTGTCATTAAAAAAAAATCATTTTCAATGAAAGACAGAACCATTACAATTAACATGGTTTAAAGCTTAGAAGCACCAAGGTGGTGGTTCTGAACTGCAATACATTCTGTGTGTCCATTTTACATTTGAATCAGTTTTCATGGGAATTTGTGTTAGTGGGGAAGTGTTTTGCTTATGGCAGGCTGATGCATCCTTGCCCCAGGTAAAGTTATAAGGAGAACTATTTTAGTAAAGAGCCTCATGACTCAGTGTGGGAGTGATCACATTGGTAAGTGTGGGCCTGGTCACTGATAACTTTGTGGGCAATTGACCCTTTGGATACGCCATGAGATTTTATCAGCAAGAAGAGGCTGAGACATTTATCTATAATTTTGGCTTGAATTAGTTGGGCTGTGGGGCAAAGAGGTCATAGAAAAGAAAAAAATAACTGAGAGATATAAATTCAACCAAGAGTCAGCCCTGAGTTTCTGTCAAATATGTTTGTTTTCCCGGCTGACATTTTGCATCCAGTGGCCCATTATTTTACTCATGTGTTATCAACGTGCCTCACAGCTCCTTCACTGCAGGTTCCCATCTCATTGGAGCAGCCAGAACAGTGGCTGTGGCCTCTGCCTTGCGCCAGTATCCTAGGAAACTTCTAGCTGTGTGGTGCTTTGTCCGGGAGCTCCATGTTGCCACTCTGGGTTAGCCACCGTGCTTCTGTTAACAGCAAAGCCTTTCCTTGCAGCTGATACAGGTCTTACTTAGCTTAGGTCTTGAGTGAAACCTGATCCTGTTTGTAGCTGGCTGAAGGATGGCTACCCAAATATGTCTATTGAGTTCTAAACCCTGGAAACTTTATCTAATTTGGAAAAAGGTTCTTTGCAGATGATTTTAATTCAGAATTTTAACATTGATAAGACTATGATGGGTTATTTGGGGCATGATTTAATGTTCTCTAAAAGAGATACAAGAGAAGATAGCACACACATGGAAGAGGGAACAGTAACTGTGAGCATTCAGGCAGAGGTTTGGGTGATGCTGTATAAGCCAAGACACCCACAGCCACCAGAGGCTGAAAGAGACAGGAAGGATCCCAATAGAATAGTATGCTGACACTTTGAATTGGACCTCTGATCTCTAGGAATATGAGTGAATAACTCTGCTGTTTTAAGTTATTTTACTCATAGAAATTTGCTATAGCAGCTGTAAAATACACTAGGGATTGAACCCAGTCTTTCCATGAGCTATATTCCCAACCCTTTATTTTTATTTTATTTTTAAATTTTGGACAGGGACTCACTATTCACTTGGGTTGTTCAGACTGGGTTTTAACTTGAAATCCTCCTGCCTCAGCCTCCAGGAGTGGTGGGATTGCAGAAGTATACTCCTACACCCTGCTGTATTCCATCTGAGTTACACAAAGATATATCCTCAGAAACTACACTTGTTAATTTAGTCTATGTACCCTTGCATTAATAATAAGTTCCTATCAAAAATAAAAGAAAACCTGACCCCAGGAAATAGTTCAGTGGAGAATCACAATTGCTACGTAATGCATACAGGAATACTTTGAACAACAGTCATCTGAAATCAACTACTATATGATACTTTATTGTTTCTGTTTTCATGGAGGAGTTTTATTGTTTTCATCTTACTTTTGCAGTCTTTAGGAACTAGCTTTGCCAGCTCAATTACCTAGTAGCAACTAAAAACCAAATACTGTTTTCATATCAAATCTTTCTTCCACTTCAGTAATTTGTTTATGCAAATCACAGAGCTCAGCCATAGGCTGGTGCTTTGTGGTAGGTGTATCCATGTAAATACAGATGTGTGTTATCATCATCCTTTTGGTTCCTTTGTAGACCCAGTTATTTTCTGATGAAACCTAAATATTGATTTTTCAATTTTTTTCTTCTCGAGATAGGCATAATTTCTAAATGACCTATTTTCCCAATACCATAATAATATTTAAAGCAAAAATAAGGAGATGATGAATACTTGATAAGCATATATGAAGATCTTGGTCTTATCTGAAAATAGCATTTATTAGTTAAGGAAAACTTAATGATTTATGATCTACCATTATTTGATAAGGGGCTTGAACAAAATTTTTTCTCACACCTCAGGGGTTTGCTTCCATACAGTTAAAAACTATGCTAATATGATCTACATACCACAAAGCCTTCTTAGGAGGATTATAGGAGTTAAAATATTTTACTTGAATATCCTTACCTCTCAAGGTCAATAATGCCTCCCAAAATGTATGGCCATCCACCCCCATGAAAGAAAATCTATAGATGTCATATACAATCTTGGATTCACAAACTTTAATGCAAAACTAAAGGATACAACATCCCTGGATTCAACCACATGAGCTGAGAAGCAGCTATCGGTTTGAGCTGTGACATGTGCTTTCCTGTTTCCTGTGGTCTCCACCATCCCTACTGCTGGTCACTCAGTCTGATTTGCTCACTGACTCTACCTGCCTAGTATTTTAAATATTTGAGCTGTGATTTCTGATTGATGGGACAAAGTCCAAACTTTTTAGAATAGATAAAAAGCACTCGCATTCGTGCCTGGGACCCCTTCTTCCATCTCATATCACTCAGATACAGCACTGAACACTTGCAGATGACTGAGCATCATACTCTTCCAAGCCTCTGACTTTAATATTTCCAACCCCCTTCCACACAGACACCTCCACTACTGTCTCATTACAAACATGTATCTTGCAGCACTCTGCTTAAATGACACTACTTCTGTGAATTTTTATTTTGGCATCCCAGAGCAACTACATTCTCTTAATTTTATACATGTGAAAACATTTATTGCATTGCTTTTTAATCAGGTGGACACACAGTCTCCAACAGAAAGTCCTGAGCCTTCTGCCATTATATTGTTAGCCTTTAGCACAGAACCTGGCATACATAGATGTTAATAGATGTTTGCTTTTAAAAGTTGTTAAAAGGTTTGTTCACCATTCAACATATAGCAAGTGCTAAAAATTGGTTTTGAAATGGAGTAAACAGTATTAGGTATCAAGAACCATAAATGAACTCCACTTCAAAAAGCATTAAAAAATTATAATGTCATACCATAGTGAATAAGAATATAGGCTCTGACTGGGCAAGGTGGCACATCTATAATCTTAGTACCTTGGAAGGCTGAGGCCCAAAGATCGTAAGTTCAAGCCCACTTTGGGAAACTTAATGGTTTAGCAAGATCTTGTCTCAAAATAAAAAATGAAGGGGTAGGGTGAAGGTCCTGGGTTGAATTCCAAGTATCATAAAAAAAGAAAACAGAATGTAGACTTTGGAGTCAAGCTTTCTACTTTAGCCACTTGCTCATTGCTTAGTACTTTGCAGGGGCTCTTTTCCAACTTAGTTTATTCCATAAACAGGAATTTCATTTGCTTCAGTGGTTATTAAGATAATCACATACTTATAAAACCCTAAACATCAGTTGTCATATAGCAGTAAGTAAATGTAGCTGAGATTACTATTACTGTTGTTGTTATATAATGGTTTCTTTATCAAGAAATCACTCCTGCAGAAAAAAAAATAATGCCACAGAGTGAACCTATAAATCAGCATTTTATTGAGATGACTATATTGTGAGGTCTCAGATCTTACTAACATAAAGAAAAAAATACATATCCAGACCAGTTGCACAGCCCTCTTTTCCCAGTCATTTAAGAAACTCCTTTTTTCATTAAGCTTCAAGTCACCCTGTATAAATGAACTTAATTAGGGCTGAGGGTGCAGTCAGTGGTAACACACCTACCTAGAGTGCATGAGGCACCAATTTGCATCCCCAGTACAACAACAGCAACAACAGCAACCAACAAACAAAGAAAATCTTTCTTTTAAACAAGTCAAACTATAGATACTATATCCCTAAAGCAGCAATGAAATATCATCTATTTATACCATTTGTAAGTATGCATATTCTTAATAAGATAATAATGTTCAAAGGTAAAAAGTGATACATAATTTTTACCTTGAAGGTAAGTTAAAACAGCTGTTTGAAAGGTTATATATATATATATATATATATACATATAAAACTTTTATGAATGTACTCTTTGACCAAATAATTTTGTGAATCCTTTCTAAAGAAATAATTTTTAAGAAGTAAAATGTCTTAGACATAAAAGTGATAAAAGTTCTAGCCTCATTATTTTCATAGCATTATCAAAAATGGTAATAACTTAAACACTTAAATAGAATAATAAACAATAATAGAGATACACAATAGAGCATTGGATGGGTATGAAAACTGTGCTAACAAAGTTGCTTAACAACATAAGAAAGTTACAGAACAAAAATGGAAATGCAAATTTATACAAATAAGATAACCTTAAATATTAAGGGTAAAATGAATAAGAAACTATACGTCACTTACGTGTACATAGGCATTTAGAACTGCAACATTCCTAGGGCAGCAAAATTTTCTTTCTGCAGTAGTAACTAAATATTTCAACTTTACAACAAATGTATTTAGAACGAGACAGTGTATATTAAATCGATAGCCACATCATGTGATAAAGATCAGAGTTTGAAAGATTGAGATCTAATCAGAACTGGGTGGCCAATTTGAAAAAAAAAGACACAGTCATTTCTCGGCACAGGGATCAAATTTTAAGGATATGATCATATTTTAGATGAAATGATTTTCATCTGTTAATAAATAAAGATATATGATTTTAAAAGTGTTTAAAGGTCTTGAGACTCACCTAAGTGAAAACTGTTTAAAAGGGAGAAGAATGGTCTTGTGAGCTGGGCTCCACTGCTGTAGCTAAAGAGGGGTACCTAACAAACGATTTCTAAAACACTACACCTCTGTATCAACTAAGACTAGGAAACCAGCAACTTTGACTTAGGAATGCAAAAATGAATTTATATCCCTTGGATAAGCTAAAGAATAACTTCCAAGGGACAATAACTTCCTACTAAAGAAACCATGACAATTTGGTATACGGCATGGAAAAGTATACTACAGAGGGTAAGAAAGGAATCTCACAGGTCAGGAAATTCTTGCATAGAGAAAAAGTTACTGCCTTAGACAATGGTGAGCAAAGGAATCACTGAGTAGAACATGACCTCACTCCTACTAATATTTTATTCCACACCAGACAGCCCATGGAGGGCCTTACTTGTTTCTCCAAACAGCAAACAGCACGGATTTTTCAATCACTCATACGAGACTGTCTCAAGAGCTTTGCTTCAATATCCATTCATTTTTCACCTTGTATAGGTAACATTATATTGCTTTCTTAATGCACAGTTCAGACAGCGGTTCTTATCCATCTTCTGACAATCAAATGCAGTCCCCAAATGAGAATGCCTATCAAAGTCCACCTTGTGAGGTCCACGACAGTATCCTCAGAGTGCGTGGTGAGACAAATGAGTGCTCCTGCCTTCCAAAACAAGCCTGGCTACTCTGCCATGGAGCTTCAGTTTCCCTTTCACTGTACTTCCAACGTAATATTACTTCATGAATTATTGCAGTGGAATGTAAGATGCTAACAGAGACATCTAAAAAAAGTGTTAAGTGCCTTGAGGGTGCAGATGAGTGCAGATTGGTAATAATAATTGGTATTTAATGACTACTTACGTGCCATGCATTTTGTATGCATAATACCTTTTCAATGTTCATCAGTTCCACTTACTGACAAGGAAACTGAGGCACAAAGAGGCCACTTTGAATGGAAGAGCTGGAATCTGACTTGGAGTGCTTGATGCTGAATCTTTCAACCCCAATTCTATATTGTCTTCTAGTGACTACCACCCTGATCACAAATTTCTCTAGAGCTTTTCACTGTCCCTCTCTATAGAGTTCTAAATCCCTTACTGTTTGTTATATCTTCTCTGAAAAAAAAATGTATCCTTACAAGGCAGTAGAAATAGGAAAAATCTAATTTCTCCATGAAGAGTTGGGGACATCAAGATCTTAGTGGTTCTAGAAACTAAACTTTATATTGTTTGCTGAGAAAAAATTAACTATAAACAATAAACAACTGTCTATAGGATCTCAAGAGATTACTCGTAGCCAAGTGGGAGGACATAGAATTCTTATGAATTGCAGGCTAAAAAAGAAAGCAATGGCTTGAAAAAGCCTTAGGAAAATAAGGGTTCATAGCACGCAATGTCTTCTATGTCCCTGCATGTGTTATGCTGACATGAAAGGTAGGGTTTTATTTAGAAGGTAAGTAAGCAAGCAGGAATTCAAAAGATGCAAAGTAGGTGAGGGTTCTAAGCCAGTCCCTCTCTTCCAAAATGGAAAATGTATTGCACCATCTGTATATCAGGGTTCTAAGAAGGTAGTTTCAGATAATACACATCTTAAGCATACACTAAAGAAATAAAGTCTCACATTTTTCACTTGTTCATTCACCTATTTTATTCAGTCATTCATTCATTCAAAAATAAGAGTCTTTCCTATCAATTTTTCTCCAGCTCCAACATGCATAAAAGGTCTGTGGAGAGCTGGTTTAGAAAGTTTGCATTTAAAACAAGCTGCTAGGTTATGTTAATGCATCAGAGTAGCTGGAATGAGCAGCAAGATTCTACATACCCTCCTGAGAAGGACACCAATGCTGTAAGTCCTGGAAGGAAAGGCAAGGCCTGGCTGCAAAGAGAAGCAGGAAACAGGGCCAGGAAGGAAAGAGTTCTGCTGCTCCAGCCCAACATTTCCACTCCAGTAGCACTGAGCACTCTGGAGTTTCCACATTTATGAAAACAGGCAACTGACAAGTGCATCCAAAAGTCCCTTCACAGTAATATGATAAATGCCTAACAGGATTTCCCTTTTTGTTTTCTCAATCCTTCTGTAGAAATGTTTGTCAATATTTTCTGTTTAATTTTGTCTTCTTGCTTAAATAAAATGCATGGGGTTGGTTCCAATAGAAATTTAGCATCCTTGAGATAAATATACATCTATAATTTATATGTATATGCTTTATACACCTGGTTTATACATAAAAACATACATTATACCATATACATGCAAACATATATATGGTATAATGTATGTTATTGACATACATTGGTATAATGTATGTTTATATGTATTTTATATACATATAAATTATATATATATATATATATATATATATAATCTGCAGTTTCAGTTCACTGATTTTGAAAATCAATAAACCAGTTGCTAAAATTGCATCTCAGATCTCAGGTTATTACATTCCCAGTCCTTAATAGGAAAGATAAATGACCAGCAATGTTAGATAGACACAAATCACAAATAAGTTCGTGTGTGGCATTAAACATCTGCCACTTTGTAGTACCCTCTTGAATGTTTTGTTTTCTCAGGTCAAAGGAACAATACAGGCAACCATAGTTTGCTTTAGAGTTAAGTTCAGTGCTCAAGAGATCGCTACTAAGGCCCTCGCCTGTGGCATAAATATTTTCCTCATACAATTTCCATTTATATCTTAACTTTATGGATCCACTTTACCTGTTTTTCATAAATTGATTTGAACTCTCTTGGTAAATAGATAGGAAATATATAAATATTGATCTATTAGTCGGGTCAGCCAACAATTTCCAAGTGACTCTTAGATGGTAGGCACTGGGAGATGAACAAACTTCTGTTTCACAAAGAGGCAAAAAGAGTGAGGAGACAATTGTGGTACAGGTTTGTTAAGCACTTTGTGTCCTCAGCTTGTGTCTGAATTGGTGGGGTATAGTACATAAGATATACAACTTGAGGGTTTTCTGTAAAGTTGCAGGGATTTTTTTTGCCAAAGAGTTTGCTTAAAAAATCAAATTAGAGATTTTCTGTAGCTGTGTGATTTAACTGAGAATCAGAATCAGAAGTAGGAGTCCATTACTAAAAAATTAATATCAAAACCTGTCCCTTTCAATGTAAAATAAACATCATTTTATCTCAGTGAATTGTGACTTCAGGAGACAGAATACCCCAGAAGGTATACTGTCACCAGTCCTATGATCAGACAAAGAGTCTGTGCATGTCATACCTTTCTGCAAACAGAAGCAAATATGAAAGAAGAGGCAGCTGGTGCTACACCTGCTGGGGAGGGGTGAGAGAGGGGGCAGCACCAAGCATCACTGTGGAAGGGCACTGTGCCAGCCACACCTGCAAATCACCTCCTTTCAGACTTGTTTCAGTGACTGAAATCAGAGAAGCCATGTCACTTTCAAAGGTCACAAAGAAATAGTTGGCCAAAATTCCATCCCACTTAGCTCCCGCTGCTACAGTCAGAGGTCTCACATCCAGTGCTAGCTGAATGTCTAACGTCCAGCCTCATGGGCCTGTACCTGCCATGCTTATGAAGTGGTATGACCCCCCAGTTTTCACAGTGCTTCAGAAACACTTTGCTAGTTTAGTTAACTGGGAATTTCAATAGTCCTATAAACCAAGTTCATAGAAAACTATGCCAGTTTATTTGCTGAACTTGGACCTCAGACTAACTGATCTTAGAAGGAAATCACTTACACAGCAGTATGGGTAGATTCATTTCAGATGGAAAACGTTACTTGAAACTACAGATGTTGTTTATAATTTATATGGTTTATAAATAACTTTATCAGATTGGAGGATACGACTTAGTGTGTCACACAGATTTCTTATTGACCAAAAAGACAGTAGCGATGAAAGGTAGGGGACTTCATCTTATAGGGAAAATTTGGGGAAAAGTTTGGTAGAAAGAGAGAAATAGCACACATACTTCTTCTCTGATACTTCAGCTCAGAAAAGAAATAAGTATGAATGGAATCACTTATTCATTCATTCAAGGGTTATTTACTGATTGCTTTTCTGTCCAAAGTAAGAGAAAAATCTCTTCTGCACATATATGATGCTTTATAATCTATCAGTCAGCTGTTGCTTTTAGACATAGAAACAGCTTTACCAAGACTTATTTCCTAATGAGATGTTTATATTACCACTGACTTATACCCTCCATTCTACTCTAGAGCATTATACTTTCTTCTAAAACTCCTAATGAAAAAACTTTTAAAATGTACATGTACCAATTCTCCATGAGGAATGAAATAATGTACATGTGATATACTGTAAATATGTACTAATAAAAATAAAGCTGGAAAACAAAGGTAATACTAGCCACCACATTTCAAAACTTACCTTTGGGCAATATTTACATTACATGCAAATTTTATGTGATTTTTCACCTATTCCTTTTAACTTTCTTCATTTCAGGCTATGCATATATAAGGGATTTAAAAAACTAGAATTTTGCTAAAATACACCATCTTTTATATATAAGTAAACCTAGTTCCCACTTGTTTGACTAAGTGTATACAGAGAAAGGTGAACTTCCATACCAGCTTTCTGGAAATAGCAGCCGAGTAAGTTTTGGATGCACCTACTTTTCTTCATTCCCACTGGCATGGATGATCCTATATGAGCAACAGTTCTATAAACTGCACAGACTAAAAATTTATACTATAATTTTTTTTTTACAATTTTTCTTCTCTGTCAATAAATTTCAAAATGTTGACCTCGAAAGAAAGAGAACTAGGTTTTCTGTTTTGACCAGTTTCCCAGATGAAAGATTTTAAAGTCATACTCTTCAGGGATTTGTGATTTTTTTTTTCAAATGTCATAGTAAGGAGATTTTAACACCAAGAGGGTTTTGGCCATCTTGTTTTGCTTTGCATTGCGTTTCAAGTTCCAATCTAATCACAACTGATTTAAGTAGGGCTAACACCAGAGCCCCTGAAAATGGACATTTACTCTTTAACTCTGTGCACTTAGAGAATCATACATATTTGATTCTCACTTTAATCCTAGTACGATGCTCCCTGGTCCACCAGTTCTAGTAGGTTAAAAATGGTATGAAGACATGGGTCAGAGTTTTTCTTAACTTTCCATGGATCTTATTCATTTGATGGAGGAATCCATGAATAAATGACTAAGTCTACAAATTCAAAGAGAGGTAGATCTCTATGGTTAGAAACCAACTGCAACATCCTTAGCCCAGCTGATGCTACTTGCTGAATTAGAAATACCAACAAAATGTACATAAACCAAGATAAAGATTTAACCCTGAATCTGACTTAATTTTTTCTTGAAATCAATTCATTGTCTGGAGAAATCTGCCTTAGTGGGACATCACATATAGCCAGTGTTCCACATACACTAGCTGCATAAGCAGTGAAAATTCTGAACAGAACCCTCTTGGGCCATTTGCCCCAACCCCAGTACACATGGTACTGCATCTTCCTCAGAGAATGTATCCTCCAAGTAAGTTTGTTTTCATGCAACTGGCTAAACTGTTCTTGGAAAGTGACTATATTTGACCTAAAACTCTTCTTGAATTGAATAAGTAAACGTTCCCAAGAAGCATTTAAATGAGCTATATCATCTTTGCAGTACAGGAATCACTGAGGTTTGTATCATTGTCCATTTTCACTTGACAATATGCACACTTTGCTATGTTAAAACAGAGCAAAAATGCAACACTTCTTAGAGACTTCCCTACATTCTAGTAAAAGCAAGAGCTCAGATTTCTTTAAATTGAAGATCTGCATGTTTATTTTGCTTTCACAGCTGTCACCATTTCTATGTTTAATTTTCCCCAATTCGTTGTTATTCATCATGCTTATTATTTAGGAGAATTTATTGATAGCAAAATGTGCTTGTTGGCAACTCCAAAAGAGGAAGTTGTCGACATCGTCAATTTGTGGTGGATGGAATTGTTCAAAGCCATAAGAAAAAAACAAAACAAACAAAAAGATGATAGAAATATGACTCCAAATTCAGGCCAACTTTTCTCATATTAAATGGATAGGTTTTCTTCCCCTGGTCAGGGGATTGTAGAGCCCTTATGTCATTCAAGACCAGGATATATGTGTGTAATATTAAATACCTCATCAAAGAATATTCTTGAAATACTTTCAAGGCCAGAAGTCTCATTGAGAATCATATTATCAAGTGCAAGATATGTAAAACAAAATTTCAAAACCTATCATCTCTTCACAGATTGTATGCATATGGATAAACAGGGAGACAGAAATTTTATTCCCACTGTAGCAACTGCAGAGTAGAAGACACACTCACCAAAGACAAAAATTATCCAGGTTACAGGAACAGAATGAAGCCACTTAAGAAAATGTTCAATTATGGAATGTTCTGTGCATAAGTATGTCCATTAATTAAGAAATGAAGTGAAATTACTAATGGATTTTATAATAGCCACTAACCAACTGCCAGTTGGCTGTATCTTGGTGACAGATGGTAGTGACTGATCTGGACTAGATTTGACCTAGAGATAGACCATCATTTATTAAACTGCAGTCCCAAATAAAATTCCATGCATTGCAGCATTTCACCATTACATCTCACAGTGAGATGCTCTGATAAAATTCCTGATCTGCCACTCCTGTTGCAGATGGCAAACTATTCCAAGGACTTAAAGATAACACTCAGTGAAGGAAAGTCTATAATCTGTCTAGAGAGATGAAAACATGCAACTTAAAAGAGTGTCCCTTGAATAAGGCATAGAAGAAAATGGGAGCTCTGTTCCATGCTAATTCTGTTTAATTTAATCCTCCTAGGACTGAGATATAGCCTCCTTATTAATCACATGGTTCTCATTTATATAACAACTAACTGGGTTCTGCTTTAATCCATCAGCACATCCTCAGCGTGTGGAGAACTGCTGCAGACTGGCTCCAGAATCTGCCTTCGTAGGCTTTTGCATGAACAAGTCCCTGGAGTGAGGACATCAAAAGCCTCAATTACTGTCACCAGGCCCTGTTTCCTCATTGTTAGAGTATTTGGAAAAATTAAACTAAGCTGTGCTTTTGGAAACTAAGTATCATGAAGATCAAAGAGGAAGTCCTACTGTTATAAAATCCAGATCGAGAAAATAGAGCTCAACATATTAAAATCTTATAGGTAACATGCTGTGGAGCTTTCTGTAGGTTTTCAGAAAGAAACCATTGGCCATTTCAAACATCACGACTATTGTATTTTATTACAAAAAAAACACATATTAAAAGAGCAAAACTATGAGATACATAAGTGACACTGGATATTCTTAAAGTTATTACTGTATTACTTATTTCAAACAGAGAGAATATTGTTATTAGTAAAGTTCATATTTAGCACATTAGACTCATCTTATTTTTAAAAACTTCTTGTTTTGGCTAGAATGAGCCAAAGTAATACTGTAGCTACTTCTTCTGAAGCAAGTTCAACGAAAAGTCCCAAAGAGTAGTAAGGAATTGGTTAAAGATTTCTCAGAGATTTAGGAGAAAATCCTAGAGGTCTGACCAGGAATGAAATTTCTTTGCATTTTCATGAAAAACCATTTCATGTGAAAACTGTGTTCAGTTTTAGACAGTATATTTATATTTCTATGCAAAAGGTGATGTTGAAATTGTCCCATTATATAAAATTAATGCACAGCAAAGATGATACATTTTAATCCCAGTATCCCTCTTGTACCTTCAGATATTTGTATGACCATATTTTTTAAAAAAATGGCTCTAACTCAAATTCCTGAGTTGATGGATAAGAATACTCAGGCCCACAGAGTTGGCAACCTGATTACAGCACATGATTCTAAAGTCTCAGAAGATTAAGTGTCTTAACCAAGATCACACAGGGCAGTGAAGGGATGGGAACCTAAGTTTCTGACTGTCACTCTTGAAACAAATATACTTTGCACTATGCAGAGGTTACCCAGGACATTTCCTCTGAGCTTTCCATATTCTCGCTCCTGTCCAGCAGGCTAGTTCATCCAGCTTTGCTGCCTCTTACCTCATCTTGTCGATCAGTTTTTCAGCTCTATTCTAATTCACTGTTTGTGCTGAATCCTTTCTCAACTTCATTTTGCTTTTGAGTTTTCTGCTGTGGGCTTTGACAATCTTTGATCTGATCTACTTTTCAGTTTTGCTATTCTTGAGTTGGTGGCTTGTAGAAGTTCTATATATTTGAGTTCTACTGTAGCATGTGGGCTTCCCAGCACTGGCTACAGCCAGTGTGTGCAGAAGAAACCAATATGGGAAAAACAAGCTAAAGTGAAAGGGCCTAACAAGGAGAGAAGTTGACCTGATGCAGACCCCAGAGAGCCAGAACAGCAAAAGAGACAAAAGAATGCAATAGTACCCCCCTATCTGCAGGGGATACACTCAAAATTCTGCATTTGTAGAGAAAGGTGATTTCTAGGAGGAAAGTTTCACGAGATACACACATGACCCCTTTGCTTAATCATTAAGCTAACTCTAAAGCTCTCCCCCTACACACTTATGCATCACAAAGGGACAGGGAAATATCAAATGGTCAAAAAAATATAAACAGAGGTTCCCAGGTTAAAATCAAAACCATTTAGAGAGCCAATCAGATTCAGTTGCCCACATGGAGATAAACTACTTTCAGTTGCCCACATGGAGATAAAAACAAAACACTGGTCCTAAATAAGAAGGGACAAGGGTAAGAGTTTCTGATGCCCCCTACTCTTCCAAAACAGTTGCCTATCTTCTCTTTTTCAACCTTTTCACAAATAAACCATCTTCCTTTATTTTAAACTCTGTCTCTTTAATTCATTAATGGTGCTGAGTTTATGATCCCTATTGGATCCTGACAGGATCCCGATAGCTCCCAGTTCCAACGCAGCAGTGCCCTGGTGAAGTATACACCCCTAAACATGACACTTGGGTGCCTGAAACCTCAGATAGCACTGAACAGTCAGTTTTTTTCCAAGTGAGTAACAGGCAGGTGGTGACTGCACTGTAGATATGCCGAAGAGAGGCGTGATTCACATGGATCTCAGAAGGGATGTGGCAGGATAGAGACTAGATTTCATCATTCTACTTAGAAAACTGGCACATGATTTAAAATATGTGAATTTTTAAATTCTGGAATTTTCCATTTAACATTTTCAGGCTGAAGTAGACCATGGGTAACAGAAGCCACAGAAACCAAAACCCAGGTTAAACAAGGAATACTATAAAAGTAAATTAGAGATGAGCCTAACAGCCTGAAACAGGACAGGAAATAAAATGGGCTATACAGGACTAAGAGGACATGAACTGGGCTACAGAGTGCCAAGGGGAAATGGTTAGAAAGTTTAAGAAAGGAGAACACGTACAGAGGTTCACGTGCTAGGTTGCTGAGTATGACTGATCTTCTGAAGCATGCGAAGGGATCCATAGGAAAAAATAAGCCCAGGGTGATTGGCAGGCACCAGATTATATGTGGCTTTGTAAGCCATACTAGGGGTGTTGAGCTTTATCAGGAGGACACTAAAAAGATGCCACAAAGTTTACCACTCAATAACATGACAAACTTTACATTTTAGGGATGCAATGGAGGAAACCTCCAACCTGGCTTTGTTAGCTACAGGAGCCATGTTAGTGAAGTTTTCAAAGTGGTCCAATTCAATGTCTGCTTTTACCATTCTATATTAAACAGTCTTAAGGAAGGAAAACTATAAATAAATATTTTTCCCTAGCTTCTGATATTATAAGAACTTGTTCCCAGAGTTTGTGGCAAATACTGTGGACACTGGCTCAGGCACAGGTATGTGAAACCTACATCAATAACCATCCCTTAAAATACACAAAGTTCTTCTGCAGAAAAAAAAAATGCCACTGTAGAACCAGTTTTAGATGTTTACTTATATTCTTAAAATCCCCAAACTGCTGATAGCAATTTGAGATGGAAGGTCAAAAGCTGTTTCTCTTCCTTTTTATTGTACTATTATTAACCAGTAAGAAAGCCTAGCAGTTCATTTATCAGAGAAAAAAAATGTATAAATGCTTGACAGATGAAAGCAATAGCCAAAATGCTATGATTTTATTTGGATTACATTTTACAGACAAAGCATGCCAATTGGTCAACCTCAAGTTACTGCCCTGTTACCTATGGCAACAGTAAGATATTTTCCTCATTACTTAACAATACCAAATCTCAAATAAGTATCAAACATGAAAAACAGATGTTAAAATGCGACACTCAAGGTTGGCTTACACTGCACACTTTTCATTTTTAAGTGCCTTCTAAAAAGTTGTTTCTGAAATTTTTCACAAGATTTTATTGAAGTGGTTGCAGGAATGAGAATCTTAATATAAATGTGAGACCCAAATAGGAACCTAATTTTTTATCAAAGTAGCAGTAAAGGGGAGAAACTAAGTCCCTTGCTATAGTGCTCATTACTTTGTATGAAATATGATTTCATACAAGCAATCAAAGTCAAAGCATAGTTTCCATTTTTCTTTCAAAGATTTTAACTTGTATTCTATCCTTATCATGGCAAGTATTCTTTTAAATCCACCAAGGGCAAATCTTTAATTTTAAATAGAAAACAATTTTTCATTATTGTGTTATTAGGAATTTTTTTAAAAACTAAAATATATTAATAAAGAAATAGAAAAAAAGAAATAGAAAACAGTGGTCATCATGGCACCACCCTTCAAAATCACTTATAATATAAACTCAGTTCAAAGTGGTTTTTCTTTGTATGTTTTTATCTACATATCTATAACTATTTTCTTGGGTAAAATTTGGAATCAAAACATACACTGAAGATCTTCCCATGCCAATTACTCTTTATTGGCAGCATGGTATTTAAATACTGAAGATGAGGCCCTGATATGGAGATGCTATAATTATTTCAACTAATCACTGATTTCTGTGCATGTAAATTGCTTCCAATTTTTGGTTTTATAAATATTGTGGCAAAGAACAAATATGTAGCTTAATCTCTCTACACATTTTTTGTTTACTATTGCCTCAGTTTAAATTCCAAGAAGTAAAATTTCTGGATCAAAAGGATGCAAGTTTGAAATTTGGGTACATAACTGTTAAACTATACCCGCAAAGATTGTACTAAATTACATGTCCTTCTGGAGGTGAATGGATGACATTTTCTGCCACATTGTACTTACTTTTGTTATTATACTTCTTCAATTCCAAGTGACAAGTATTTCCTCCATATATTCACATCCTTAAAATCAAGTCACATTTGACACCTGCTGGCATATCGTAGCTTAACTGGTGGTACATTTTCTTTCACACTGACACTCACAAAATAGCATTATATCATATAATCAATGTTGTAATTCAATAAGATATAGCATTTACTTTTCTATATGTGGATGTTCTAAATAAACAATTTCTCTCTTTCTCTCTCTCTCTCTCTCTCTCTCTCTCTCTCTCTCTCTCTCTCTGTCCAGCACTAATGCTAGACTGATGACAGGAAAATGTTTCTGACCTCAGAATAACAGCCAGTAAGGAAGACAGATAAAGTCAGTAAGTACTATAAAATCCAACCCTGATTTTACTGATTCACACTGAATGGGGTGCAATAGGGTAACAAAGAAGAAAAACAAAGGTCCAAAAGGAAGTAGGGGAGGGCAGAAAAACTAACAGAAGAGGTGTATGAAGAATCGCTTGGCCAATACAGAGTTGGGGGTTTAGAAATATAGGGAATAGAAAGGGCTCAATAAGCATATGATGGAAGGACAGAGTGCAGTGTCCAAGGACACATTTGGTGAAACTGAAAAGCAGTCAGATAGAAGACACAGAAAGAAGCTGGAATGAGGAGTTAGTGAATGAATGAAGGTTAAAACAGGACAAAATTTGGGCTGATTCTCCTTTGCAGCTCATATATTGTGCCCATCCATTGGGAGGGGGGAACCAACAAGAGGAGGAGGGTCAAAGAAAAACTCAGCTGTAGACATGTTTCGTTTGGGCTACTGTGGGTGGAAATATCCTGGTGGACACATGCCCAGCTTGAAGTTAGACATGAATTCTGGATGTGGAGGGAAGGCTACTTACATCCAACTGCACTTTACTTCATTTGCCTTCCTAGTAAGAGTATTCTTGATGGGGAATGAGAATTGATTGTTTGTTTATTTGTTTGTTTTATGGGAAATAAAAGAGTTCACTGAAGGATCATTACCTTCTTTTTATTCTGTGTATTCAAAGACACAGGACTCTTGAAAGAAAAGAGAAGGGACCTTAAGAAAACAGTAAAGGCAGATGGACAATCAGATGTCCTCTGTGTGGGTCACAGTAACAGAAGGTCAACCCCACATCAATCCCTCTGCTGGGTTCTCTGCACTGGTCATAAACTACTTACTTAACCCTTGCTACATAGGTGGAATGAATAATGTGCAAGAATGACCTGTCTGTACTAAATTGACTGGTTTTTAAAAACAAAGGAGAAACTATATGTTTTTTTAAAAATACTATTTCAGTGGAATTGAAAATATGTTTTTTTATAATCCAAGTCATACCTTTAAAGTCCTTTTTCAAACAACCTCAACTCCTGGCCGTTGGTAGGCAGAGATACTCCCAGGTCTCTGAGGTTGCAGACCTGTGATTTGCATATAGATTTCTAGAATGAGATAGAATCTCAATGTGAATTAGATTTTACTACATGTACACCAGGATCAGAAGGTGCACTACTCACGGTAGAAATTCAGACTGATTAGTTGCCTACGTGGGGAAGGAAAAGGATACGCAGGAGTTGGCGTAAGTACAATACATTTCACCTATATACTATTTTCATGTATTGTTTTGTACAGTCTGATGGGTAAACATTCAAAGAGTTTCTAGTTTCTCAGGGCTGTTACAATCAGCTTGAAACAACCCCTCAGTTAAAAGGCTTCTGAGAACCAGTGGTTGTGTTAATGTGACTTAATTGATAACAGCCAATGTGAACCCTACTCTTTAAGATCTATGCCTCACTAAATGGTTACATTAAATAATGGAGAAGAATTCTACAAAGAAAAACAAAGAAAACCCTCAGGAGCACATGGTTTTCATTTGGGGGTGAGGGGATATAGTGAGGCTCTGCTCTGAGGTTGACTAAATAGCTTCAGGCAAAACCAGGAGATTAAACAGAAAGTACAGCAGAATGCTTGCTCGGCACTGTTAGCAGCATTCAAATCAGTGTGTGGGAAAACTCAGGGGTTCTTTTGAATTTGGGAAGAATAGTTAAGTAGGGAATGGTGAGTAGTTATGTTCCTTTTGTTTTTATTTTGTTTTGTTTACAATAGTTGGTGTTAGTCAAATAATTTTACCACGGAAAGTGACATAAAGTTTAAAATGATCTTTTAGTAAATTCAGATTGCTTACTATGTGGCAAATCAAAAGTAGATGCCAAATAATGTCTCCTAATGTGGTCAAAATGCCTCCTCTGTGTCAAACTTAATGAGATGAGCAGTGGAGAGGACAGAGGGCTGGAGATAAGGAGAAGTGTAAGTCAATTCTATATAAAACTTATACTTCCCAAATACTCAAATGGACCACCACTAGATATCCATGTGCAAAGCAGGATTTACATGTGCTTTAGAACATTAAAATAAAATTACTTCTGCCTCCCTTATGGTTAAGGCCCAAAGGTTAAGCAAGAACATGTGGCTATTGTTCTAGGTTATCTTTGTAGAACTTGCAAGGAATTAGTGAAACTTAGTTTTGCAACCTTGGCTCATGGTACTGAAGCTATTTGAATGTGGTGGCATTTACTGTAATAACATCCCTGGCCATGGAAACAGGAAAGAACATTTCTTCCTGCCTCACACTTAATAAGAGAGGTTTCAAGACGTAACTTAAAGAAGAATGGAGGTTGATTCTACCTAAAGAAAGGGCTGAGAAAATGCCAACATGCTAAGTTCTCATTTTAAAATAAAATGGAGACTTTAGTTCACTGGAGTTGACACATGAATTATGTTTTAGATGAATCGTGTCACAGAAAGTGATGTGGAAGGCTTTTTATTGCCAGACCATGGCAACAAAAGCAGATTCCTAAGATCCAAAAGGAAGAAAAACCCCAGTGTGTTGGTCAGCTTTCCATCACTGAAACAAAATACCAGAGGCAATCACCTTCTAGTAGGGGTTTATTTTGGCTCACAGTTTCAGAGGTTTTGACCCATGGCCCACTGGCCCACTGATTTTGGGCATCATGACAGAAGTGTGTTACTGAGCAAAGGTGCTCACCTCATGTGGTCAGAAACTGAAAGAGAAGAAGAGGGGTAATGGTTCCAATACCCGCTTCAAGTACCTGCTCTCTTTCTTTCTTTCTTTCTTTCTTTTTTTTTTTTTTTGGTTGGGGGTGGATACTAGGGATTGAACTCGCAATTTTGTGCTTTCCAGGCAGGCACTTATGGTGCAGAGCTAAACTTCCAGCCCTATCAAGTGCCTGCTTTCAATAACTTAAGTTCCTTTCTTCTACTAGACCCTAGCTTCTAATGGTTCTGGCGACTCCCAATAGTACCACTGTCTGAGGCCTTAGCCATCAATGCATAGGTTTTGGGGGAGTTATACATGGTCCAAACTATAACACCAAGAGTTTATGAAGAATAAAATTGCGCCAGTATCCTCGTAACTCTAGGTAAATGTGAGAGCTGTGTATGCCAAGGTATCCTGGGGGGGAATCTACTTCTCCAGGAATAAGACTTAATCCTTCTCTGAGATACACTAAAAGGCTGATGACTAAACCCTTGATTTTACATAGTTTTCTCAAAGGCGGCACATGATTCTAATAAATTCTAATAAATACAACAAAATAAATTTATTCTAATAAATACAATAATCTAATAAACATACTAAAAGAAAACATATTCCTAGCTTATATGTCTGGCATTTTTTATAAGGTACATACTCAGAGCAAATTATACATTATCCTAAACTCTCTTGAACTCTACAGAGGTAATTGGCAGTTTTCCTTCCACACTGAATTACGCTTTGGGAGATTTGTGTAGTATCTTTCAACCAATTATATGGAGAAAATCAACTTGCACTATCAGGTATAATGTGAGATACACTGCTTTCCAGCTCTGTCTATTGAGATACAATATGCCTTAGTTGACTAGGAAACAGCTGAATCTGTTTCTATACAATGTTCTGTGTTTTTTAATCAGACCTCACCTGCCAGTTTCTCTATTAGAACTTCCCTTTAACAAATACCATGTCCAAAGAGTTATGCATTTACAAATTCTAATTTGAATAGTCATTTATTCATCATTTAAAATCCCTATTTACCAAACAAAGAAGCTGTAATTGATGTACTGCCAAGGTCAGCAAAATCCAGAGTCAGTTTCTACTGTCAGTTGCATGCCTTATTTGACCACCTTATTCAGTCTTCAGGCTTGAGGAACCATGATTTCCCCACATTTAACATGGGGCTTGGTTGAGGGTCATAGTAAAGCCTGAGAATGAGGGTACTGAACCTCTGCACTCACAGTAAGTACCACCTAAGTGCAGGCTGGTGATCAAGTCAGTCTTCAGCATGGTTCCCAAAGTTGGCTCCAGTGCCAGCTAGCATCGGCAGACCCTGGGAACTTGCTGGAATCAGTTTTTGAGCTCCATAACAGATCTACTATGTTAAAAGTTCTGAGAGTGACTGAACCTAAAAATACATATTTGAAATCATCCTCTAAGGGATTCTGATGTTCACCGAAGTTTGAGAACTGCTGCTGTTACCTCAAGTGAGTCACCATTTCTGAGAAGCTGTCTGCAGCAGAGGCTACCAACATCACCTCTTCAGATCCCCCAGTTTACCCTTTCATTCCCTGGATGCTCTGAGTCACACAGCTGGGGGTTTGTGCTTTTGTTTCTCTCCAGAGACATATCCTGGGTCATCATAATAAGGGGAGATGCCTAAGAAGCTACCCACCTACCACATCCCACCCCCAGAGCAGTCAATGACCAACTGACAAAGCAGTTAAACTCCTAGCTCTGGCCCTAGGAGTTTCATGCCTCAGGCCAAGGATAAACTTCACCTAAGACCACATCCTCCTGATCTTAAGAATGCTGGCTCTTCCCTGCATGGCTCTTTTCACTCTCTTACAGGGTGTTATTAAAGACTACTCCCTCACTAAATCCTATCTATGCTCCTGGATTCTGGGAGGGAAACACACTAAGACATTATTAATACTTGCAATAATTATAAATAATTGCAATGTTTTGTCAGAGCAATGATACTTTGGGGGTGGTTACTGTTTGGTGGAGAAGATTCCTAAATATGGAAAAACAACCTTCAAAGTCTTCTCAATGGTCCATTAGACAACATTGTATTTCAGCACAGTGAAAACAGAAGTTGAAAACTGCTAGAGCAGATGATCTCTGTTGAAACTTCAAGATCTAAAATTTACATCACTACAACTCCTCGTGATGAATAATAAATACTTATGGTACAAGCTTATTTGTGGCTAACTGTATGAAGAGAATGGATTACAACTGTATGAATTTCATTTGTGTTCCATTTTATGAAAAGAAAGAATCTCCAGAGGAAACTCACATCACTAACCTAAAATAAGATATTTTTATTTTATATTCACTAACATGAAATAACTCATTAAATGTTTACTGTGCCCCTGGGGGACAGTAAACCTGGGGGTTCAATGACAAACACTGCTCTACTCTTGGGAGAATTCCATCCTGATGAGAGAGGCAGGCAATAAAGATAAGTACATGCAATCTGATACCAAAGAAATCTTTGAGAAATATTATGAATGGAATACAGCAGAAGGAAAGAACAGAAGTGATTGCTGGAATGGAAGAGAGACAAGCACACCAAAGTGGTGGTGTCTAAGCAAATAATCCTGTGCCGAAAGCAAAGCGTATGGCAATAGCTAGTATGCACTGCAGAAGCAGCAAGTGCAAAGACCCTTAGGTAAGCTTGCTTAGCCAGCTCCAAGCATTGGGACTCAAGTGTGTTGTGAGCTAAGAGTGCATGATGGGAACAAGTCAAGGAGATTGCCAGGTTCTGATTACAGGGACTTGCAGGTCACAGTGAGAACAGAGTGAGGGTTTATACTCAGAGGGCTCTGAGTAGATGCTGGAAGGGCCTGCCTGCTAGGTATGGCAAGAGAACCAAAGACCACAGATAAGAGGGCAGTGCAGTGAGCCACATGATGGGAGTGATGTAGAAACTCACAGCCTCCAAGAAAGTTTGCTACTTGTGTCTAGTTTCAATCCAGACCTCTGAGGAATGTGCTCACACCACACACTCAGTGCAACTCACATTTCTTGTTTGCTTGAGTCCAACCTGGAGCAGAAAGGAAGAATGTAGGAAGTTCCAGACTTTCAGAGTACAGTACATACAAAACTTCACTAAGGAACAAAGAACCCGAGAAGTACTTCAGTGCTCCTGCCTGATGCTGATATCAGCTCTCTGCTTCCAGCCTCTTTATATGGTACTGAGACCCTGTTCTGTTCTCTACAGTCAAATGGTAAGGAATACTTTCCACTTTATTTTATTCAGAGTGTATAAATATGTTGCTAAATACCATAAAAGAAGACATTTTATGTCATCTGCACTAACTAAAAATCTTTACTCTATTGTTCACTCCCAATAAAATTTTCTAATTTTTAAGATCTCCTTGTCTGTATTTAAATGTACAGAAAAAAGACTTCAATTATAATTTATGCACACAAGCAAGTTTTAACTTAGGAAGTTAGTTCTTTACTAAGCAAAAAACTCCCCTCTCTGGAGAGCTCACTTGGAAATAGTTAAGGTTTAAATCTGTGGAGATCCCTAATACTTCTTTTCTAAGTGGAATTCAATTTTCCCATTTGTTAGGTTTTCCAATGCTGGCAATTGTGATGTATGTGCTTATAGTCAGGTTTAGGAGAAGTAGGTTATGGGAAGAAGGAAGGTGCTGGTTTTAAAATTAAACCTGAATCTTTCACATGCCTTAAGGATTACATCCAAAAGAAATTGCTTTCCTCGGGACCAAAAGTACTATCTCACCACTCAAATGCAAAGGGCCAGAAATCTATTTATACATTCTCCATGATTTGTTTCCCAGATTTAGTTTTCTACAAGCACTTCCTTCAGGGAAACACATACTTTTCCTCTCACAGCCCAATTTCCTGTAGGAGTGCCTCTTTAGGAAATGATAATCACAGTGTCATTCTTGAGTTTATGGTGACAACTTAGAAGTAAAACATGCATATACACACATACGAAACACCTTCCAAAATGAAATGAGGATGAAGCCGAGAAAGGGGAGTAAAGAAATGTTCTTCTTTTTTCCAAATGGCCTCTTCTCATTATTTATTTTTTTAAATAGTAGCTTCTGTAGCATTTTCTGAGCTTATTTTAGAATTCCAAATCTATACCTGCTCCTTTAAAAGCAGATTCTTCTTTTGGCCAAAGGTGTAAATTTATGCAATCTGAGGCTCCATCAGAGTTTATTCAGACAGTTCTTTTCTGGGCAGTTGTGGAATACCAGACCTGCTGCTGGGACACAGCAGCACAGAGGCACCCTGGTGGTCCCAGGGGAGGGAGGGCCTTCAGGGAGTGTAGTTCTCTCCCTTAAGTGATAAGACTTATTTATCCTGAGCTGAGTGTGGGTCTGTGGAGCTGCACCCACAGAAAAAGAAGGGGGGTGAGTGAGCTCTATAGCCACCCCTCCTAAACACAAAGCTCTCACATAATGCTGCCTTGAAACCCACTGGCAGTTTGGAGGTTTCCTCTACATTATGATTCCTCAAGGTCTCTATTGATGGCTATCCCTGAAAATGGTGCTAGGAACAAGGCTGGTCACCCCTATACAGGGTACCCTCCAGAAAGGTGCCTAATAGATTTCATGGCCCCCTGACAAAAGTGCTCCATGAGACTCACCAGAGACCAAAGAGCACACTTCCATTTACTGGTCACCAGGCCTACCAGCTGGTGACCACCACATGTGCGCCACTCAAAGGCTCCACCAGGCTGACTTTTCCAGTGAGAATAAGAAGCACCATCCTAACTGGACTCACATCCTGCTATACATTAAATACAATGATGATAGAAATACTAGACAAAGTCAGAAGCTCGCAGGCTATGCATTTAAAGATATTATCTCATTTAATTCTCATAAAAATCACAGCTCTCTGAGGTAGATACATTTTTACCTCATTTTACAGAAGAGAAAACTGAGGCTAAAGACAAAGAATAAGGAAATTAAGACAAAGGTCCAAACCTGGATTTTGTATCTGGGAAATCATCCCCTCTGTATCTCACCAGTCCTCCTAGTGTGTAAGACACACTGCCATGGAGAGAGCCACCATGGGTCCGGTAGATGTAACAATCTCCCCCACAGCCCCAGTGAGACTCAGGGACAAATGTTAAGCACATAGACTAAAATTCCACACCATTACCAGAATTAAGTGGTCCAAGACTTTGATTTAAGGTCTAACGTGTCTAATAGAAAACAACCAAACCCCACCTCTGATGTGACCCAAATTTTAGGATGCAATGTAGTGGATCAGAAAGGACAATTGCCCTGAGGTCTGAAAGATCTGGGCTTACTAAGAGTGCTGTGTTGGGACAAAAGGATAGATTTTCTAATTAGTGTTGAAATGGTGATTGGTAAAACAAAAGACACTGAAAAACTTAGAAATTGTAAGATTAGTTTTCCCACTTCTTAAAAACATGAAAAATAAATTCCAAATTAACCTTCAAATTTTAAATAAAAACAAAGGCATAAAGACTTTCGTACACTCCAGGGATTTAGCTCAGTGGCTTAAGCACTTGCCTGATAAGCACAAGGTTGTGAGCTGGATCTCTAATATCAAAAAAAAAAAAAAAAACAAAACCAACAACCCTTACTACTGACAAAATACTTTCATGTCTTGATTATAAGTTATGTAAATCTATACATGGTAAAATGGCATGAGACAACACACACACGCATATACACATTGCACTAATTGTCCAAGGTCAATTTCCTTTAATATTGTACTACAGTCATGTAAGATGTAATCACAGGGGGAAACTGGCTTAGGCATATGCAGGACTTTCTCTGGATGGTTTTTCCCACTTCCTGTAATTTTTTTAAGAGAAAAAGAAAACAGGAAAAAGGTAGAAATATTACAGAATTTCAAGAAAAGAAGATAAACAGTAAGAAATCACTAGTTGATAAATTACATATTGTTCTTTTAGCAATAGTTATTCAAGTTACAGAATTAAAGCATACAAAATGGACACTCAAGCAGTGGGAGTGCAAACAGATCTGTTCAACAATCCAACAAGGACCTAGAAATATGGTCATCAATCCCACACACCCAAACATACATGCAGCTATATCTTTTATAGCGCTTTCTATTTCCTCTTTTTTTACAATAGCAATTATACATTTTTAAAATTTTATTTAAAGAGAAGGAAAAAAAGCAAAACAAAAAAGGGTATCAATAATACAGAATTCTAAAAGAAAGAAAGAAAGAAAGAAAGAAAGAAAGAAAAAAGAAAGAAAGAAAGAAAGAAAGAAAGAAAGAAAGAAAGAAAGAAAGAAAGAGGAGAATGAGAAAAAGCCCCACTAAGAAATCAGTAATTTATAACTTATGTACTGTCATCCTGGATGTAGTTGTTCAAGTTACAAAGTTAAAGGGTAAATAGTAAATATTCAGACAGTCAGACTACAAACAGTTCTGCTCAAAGATCCAACAAAGATTCAGCAATATGGTCATCTATTTTACACACTCAAACATACATGGAGTTATATCCCTTAGAGCACTTTCTTTTCCTCTCTTTTTTACAATAGCAATTACACATTTTGGTTTTATTACTCTTGTAGTTCTTATTTACTTTTTACACTAGAGACACAATATGGTATTTATAAATATGATTCTTATTTATTTCACTAATGAGGATAGTCTCAAGTTGACTGCATTTGCTTATGAAGGACTCAAGGCCATCCTTTTTTATAGCTGAGTAATATTCTGTTGTATAAAAATGCCACATCTTTTTCATCCACTCTGCAGTTGATGGGCATCTTGGTTGTTTCCAGGATGTAGCTATCATAAATTGTGTGGCTATGAACATGGGTGCACATATATCACTGTGATATGAACTTTTCAGTTCTTTGGGGGAAATGCCCAGGAGAGGGATAGCTGGATTGAATGGGGCTTCCAATCCTAGTCTTCTGAAAATTCTCCATATGTATTTCCATAATGGTTGCACCAGTCTACATTCCCACCAACAGTGGAGCAGTGTTTCTTTTTCCCTGCAGCCTCATCAACATTTGTTATCAGTTGATTTCTTGATGGCAGCTATTCTTTCCAGAGTAAGGTAAAATCTCAATGCTGTTTTAATTTGCATTTCTCGAATGACCAGTGATGGTGAACATTTCTTCATGTATTTATTTGCTATTTGTATATCTTTCCCTGAGAACTGTGTGTTCCTCTCAGATGCCCATTTTTGGAGAGGGTCTTTAAATTTGGGGGGCTTGAAGCTTTTCAATTCTCTATATATGCTGGACACAAGTTCTTTGTCTGAGGGGTTGTTGGTTAAAATTCTTTCCCACTCTGTTGGTTTTCTTTTCACTCTGTTGGTGATTTCCTTTGAAGTGCAGAAACTTTTCAATAATGTGAGATCCCATTTGTTGATTCTTTGAAGTGTTTCCCATGCAGTTTGCGTTTTGTTCATGAATTCTCTGCCTACCCCTATGTCTCCAAGAGTTCTACCTACTTTGTCTTCCAGTAGATTTAGTGTTTCTGTTTTAATATTGAGGTCTTTGATCCATTTAGACTTTAGTTTTGTGCATGGTGATTTGCATGGATCTAGTTTCAGTTTTCAGCATGTAGAGAGCCAATTTTTCCAACACCATTTATTTAAGAGACTATCCTTCTTCCAGTGGATATATTTAGCCCCTTTGTCAAATATCAGGTGGCTGAGTGTCTTTGTAGTTATGCTTGCATCTTCTAATCTGTTCCATTGATCCTCAGGTCTATTTCTTTGCCAGTACCAAGCTGATTTGATCACTGTGGCTTTATAGTACTGTTTCAAGGCAGGAATTGAGATGCCTCTTGCCTTGCTTTTGTTGCCTAGAATTGCCTTTGCTATTCTAGGTTTCTCTTGTTCCCAAATGAATTTTAGTAGTGTTTTCTCTAGATGTGTGAGGTAGGTCAATGGTATTTTGATTGGGATTGCATTAAATCTGTATAACAGTTTTGGAAGTATGGCCATTTTCACAATGTTGGCTCTTCCTAACCAAGAGCAAGGAATGTCCTTCCATTTTCTAATATCCTCTTCAATCTCCTTTTTCAGCATAGTATAATTTTTAGCATATAGGTCTTTTACATTTTTAGTTAGGTTGATACCTAAGTATTTCATTTTCTTACATGTTATTGTAAAGGGCGATATTTCCATAATTTCTCTCTCGGTGAGTTTTTTGTTTGTGTACAGAAATGCTATTGATTTCTGAGCATTGACTTTGTATCCAGCTACACTGCTGAACGTGTTTATTACCTCTAGCAGTCTTTTCATGGAGTTTTTTAGGTCTTCTATATAGAGTATCATGTCATCTGCAAATAGTGATAATTTAACTTCTTCCTTTCCTATCTTTACTCCTTTTATTTCTCTCTCTTGTCTGATTTCCCTGGCTAGTGTTTCCAGAACTATGTTGAAAAGGAGTGATGATAGTGGACATCCTTGTCTTGTTCCTGATTTTAAAGTGAAAGCTTTCAGTTTTTGTCCATTTAGTACAATGTTGGCTGTTGGTTTGTCATAGATGGCCTTTATAAAGTTGAGGTAAACGGTGTGTATCCTGAGTTTCTGAAGGGTTTTTATCATGAACATGTGTTGGACTTTGTTGAAAGCTTTTTCTGCATCTATTGAGATGACCATGTGGTTTTTGTTTTTGGCTCTGGTGATGTGGTGTATTACATTTATTGATTTACATATGTTAAACCATCCCTGCATTCCTGGAATGAACCCCACTTGGTCATGATATATAATCTTCTTGATGATTTGCTGCATTCTATTTGCCAGTATTTTGTTGAGAATCTTTGCATCAATGTTCCTTAGTGAGATTGACCTATGGTTTTCTGTTTGGTTGGATCTTTCTCTGGTTTTGGTATCAGAGTAATACTTGCCTGCAAGAATGATTTATGGAGGATTCTTTTTTTCTCAATTTCATTGAAGAGTTTAAGGAGTACTGGCATCAAATCTTCTCTAAATTTCTTGTAGAATTCAGCTGTGAATCCATCCGGACTTGGCCTTTTCTTTGTTGGTAAGTTTTTATTTACATTTTCAATTTCAATAGCTGATATTGGGTTGTTCAAAATTGCTATATCTTCTTGGTTGAGCTTTGGTAGTTTATACGTTTCTAGAAATCTGTCCATTTCCTCTGTGTTTTCCACCCTATGTGAGTAGAGATTTTCAAAGTAGGTATTCATGATCTTTTGAATTTCCATGGGATCTGTAGTAATTTCTCGCTTTTTAGTTCTTATTGCATGAATTTGGGTTTTTTCTTTCTTTCTCTTGATAAGGTTAGCTAGGGGTTTGTCAATTTTGTTGATTCTATCAAAGAACCAGCTTTTTGATTCATTAATTCTTTGTTTTGTTTTTTTAGTTTCATTGCATTGATTTCTGCTCTAATCTTTACACTTTCCTCTCTTCTAGGAGCTTTGGGTTTAGCTTGCTCTTCTTTTTCTAGAAGCTTGAGATGGAGCATTAGGTTGCTTATTTGTGCTCATTCTGTTTTCTTGACATGACAGTTTATTGCTATATATTTCCCTCTGAAGACTGCTTTCATTGCATCCCACAGGTTACAGTATGTTGTTTCCATATTTTCATTGAACTGTAGGTATTGTTTTATTTCTTCTTTAATTTCATCTGTAGCCCACTGGTTGTTCAAAAGCTGTTATTTAATTTCCATGTATTTATGCAGGTTTTACAATTCCTTTTGCCATTAATTTCCAATTTCAGTGCACTATGGTCAGATATTATGCATGGTATGATTTCAACACCTTTGCATTTACTTAAGAATGTTTTATGGAATAATATATGGTCTATTTTGGAGAATGTCCCATGTGCAGCTGAGGAGAATGTGTACTCTGGTGTGGTTGGGTGGAACATTCTATAAACGTCTACTAAGTCCAATTCTTACAGGTATGATTCAGTTCTGTTATTTCTTTGCTGACTTTTTGTCTAGTTGATCTATCTCTTTGTGACAATGGGCTTTTAAGATCTCCTGTTATAATTGTGTTCTTAGGTATTTTGTTTTTCATGTCCATTAGTAACTACTGTCTTATATTGTTGGGTGCTCCTGTATTTGGTGCATATATATTTATAATTGTTAGTTCTTCCTCTTGAAGTTTGCCATTAACAATATGTAGTGACCTTCTCTATCTCTGTTAATCATTTTAGGTTTAAAGTTCATGTTGTCTGCAAATAGAATAGCTACCCCTGCTTTTTTCTGGGTTCCTGTTGCATGGAATACTGTTTTCCATCCTTTGACTTTTAAGCTATGAGTTTCCTTTTGGGTCAAATGTGTTTCTTGTATACAGCATATTGTGGGGTCCTGTTTCTTGATCCATTCTGTCAATCTATTTCTTTTTATAGGTGAATTGAGGCCATTTATATTTATGGATATCACTGATATGTACTGTCTCAACTTTGCCATGCTATGTTCCAGTTGTTTCTTTCTGCTTTTCCTCTTATTTAATTGCTTAACCTACCTGGTGGTTTCTTTTTGTTGTTGTTTTGGGGATTGTGGTCATTTTTATCTCTGTCTAGTATGTCTTTCAGTACTCTTTCTAGGGTTGGTTTGGTGGACATGAATTTCTTCAGTTGTTCTTTGTCATGGAAGTATCTTGTTTCTCCATTAAATTTGAATGAAAGTTTTGCTGGGTACATCAGTCTGGGTTGAAGGTTGTTTTCTTTCAGGGCTTG
>PVLA01002386.1:0-273193 GCA_004027455.1 Hydrochoerus hydrochaeris | reverse complement strand
ATTTTCTGCTATTATTTCTGTAAATACTTTACATATGTCATTTGCCTGGACTCCTGTATCTTCGCTAATGCCCATTATTCTTATATTGTTGCTCTTGGCATCATCATGAAGCTTCTGGATTGTCATTTCATGCTGCTTTGTTATTTTTAAAAGTTCTATCCTTTCCTGATCACTAACTGTGATCCTGTCCTCAAGGTCCGAAATCCTATCCTCAGCTTCCTTTAGGCGGTTTTGCATGCTTTCAATAGAATTTTTCTTTCTTGTATGTCTCTTTGAGTTTCATGAATTCTGCTTGTTTTCTATATTGTTCATTCAAAGTTTCAATCAGTTTCCCATGCTCATGTACTTTTTTCTCTAGTTCTTCTTTAGCTGCATTCAACAACTCCTTTACTAAATTTTTTATTTCTATCTTTACATGGGAGACTACTTCTAATTTGATTTCCTCTATAGCCTGATGCAGTTGTTTTTTTTTATTTCACTGGCTATGTTTTCAGAGATTCCCGGTGTGCTACTTTTGGGGTCCTCTATTTCAATGTTTCCTATACTTGCTTCTGGTGAACTACATGTTTGAGACTGCATTTTGCTTTTTTGTTTTGTCATTTTCACTCTGCCTGGTGTTTTCTATGTGTAGGAGGGGATCACACACACTCTTTTCAGACACACCAAAGTCTTACAGTTAGTTGGAGTGGGTTTTACTACTGGCCCTATTTATCCCCTGTACACCTCTATTTTAGGGGTATACTCACCACATTCATACAGTCAATCCGGTGTAGTCCAAAGTTCACCACCTGGGAGCAACGTTCCAAATTTTCTCACTCTAACTGGATACCGCTGAGATCTTCTGCTGTTCCAGGTGGGAGGGTGGGCCCATCTGTAGCAGTCCAGGGCAGTTTTCAGTCTTTGGCGGGCCTCCTCAATGTTCCTGGTGGCAGGGCAGGCCCACAGGGGAGGTTCAGGCTAGCCTACCCCTGAGGCGGGCTTGTACTGAGTTCTAGGTCTCACGGCAGGCCCACAGTGGAGGTTCTGGGCAGCTTACCCCTGATGCAGGCCTCTGCTAAGTTCCCAGTGGCAGGGCAGGCCCATGGTGGAGGTTCCAGGCAGCTTACCCCTGATGCCGTCTTCCGCTAAGTTCCCGGTGGCAGGGCGGGCCCACGGTGGAGGTTCTAAGCAGCTTACCCCTGATGCAGGCTTCCACTAAGTTCCCGGAGGCAGGGCGGGCCCATGGTGGAGGTTCTGGGCAGCCTATGCCTGATGCAGGCTTCTTCTCAGTTCCCGGAGGTGGGGCAGGCCCACGGTAGACGTTCTGGGCAGCTTGCCCCTGATGCAGGCTTCCGCTCAGTTCCTGGAGGCAGGGTGGGCCCACCGTGGAGGTCCTGGGCATCCTATGCCTGATGCAGACTTCCGCTCAGTTCCTGGAGGTGGGGCAGGCCCACGGTGGAGGTTCTGGGCAGCTTACCCCTGATGCAGGCTTCCGCTCAGTTCCTGGAGGCAGGGCAGGCCCACAGTGGAGGTTCTGGGCAGCTTACCCCTGATGCAGGCTTCCGCTCAGTTCCCGGAGGTAGGGTGGGCCCACTGTGGAGGTCCTGGGCCTGTACTGTGTTTTTATATGACTTTTTGGTTTCATGTTTTTCTAGGAGCTTGTTTTGTTTTGTCTTGCTAAGTTTTTTTTTCCCTCATTGCAATGCTTGAGGGTGTCCAGGGATCCTTTGCAGCCCTCAGTAAGAAGTCACAGAAACTAGAGGTACACTCAGCTCCAGGTTCTCAGCACTCATTTATTCTTTAGAATTGTGTAGTTCAATTTCCTCATATTTATGAATTCCCTAAATTTGTTTGTTATTAAATTCTAATTTGTTTATTTTGTGGTCAGAAAAGATACTTTGTATGATTTTGATCCTTTTAAATGTTAACCCTTATGACCTAGCACAGGGTCTATTGTGGAAAATATTCTACATGTTCTTTAAAAGGATGCACATGCAGCTATTGCTGGGTAGAATGTATCTGTTGGGTCTCATTGGCTGTTCAAGTTGTATGTCCTTGTTGATTTTCCATCTTGTTGTTCTAACCATCATTGAAAGTAGAGTATTTGTTACAGTTTGTGTCTGGATGTCCCCCCAAAGCATCATCTGCTCATGGGGGTAGGCTTTTTGGAAGTGGCTAAATCTAGATTTTGGTGCTGGGATTGGCGGTGTGAATGCTGCATCTGCCCTAGGGTGGGTAGCCTGCATGAAATATAAAGGAGGGAAAGAGGCTTGCTCTTGTGGCATTTGCTGTCTTCCACTGCCATGAACTATTGCCCCTCAGTCAGGCCACTCTGCCTTGTAGCTAGCCAATTATGGACTGAAACCTCTATAAACTGTGAGCTAAATAAACCTTTCTTTCTTTAAGTTTTAATGTCAGATATTTTGTTTCAGTAATAAGAGAAAAGTGACTAAAATAGTACTGAAGTCTTTGGCTATCACTGTTGAGTTGTCTATTTCTTCAGATTTTGGTTATGTCAGATTTTGGTTCATGTAGTTTTGGGCTGTTTTGTCAGGTTTATATGTTTATAATTGTTTTGTTTTCTTCATTTAACTGACTGTTTTATCACTATGGAATACCTTTTTTATGTCTAATAAGAGTTTTTTTTCCTAAAGTCTATTTTGTCTATTAGCATGGCCACTCTAATTCTCTTATGGTTCTATTTGCATGGCTGGTCTTTCTGTCTGTCTCTTTCTCTCTCTCTCCTTTCTTTTTTGCCTTTCAAACTCTTTGTATCTATTCATATATTATGCCATTGTTGATATGGTTGGATTTACATCTGCCATTCTTTTTCTTTTTTGATATACCATTAGCCATTCAATCTGAGGGTTTTGCATTGAAAACATTCAAAAATATTGTCTGTTCTGAACATGTGCAGACTTTTTTTTCTTGTCAACATTCCTGAAAAAAACACAGTATAACAACTATTTACATGGCATTTACATTAAGTATTGTTAGTAATCTAGGGATGATTTGAAATATACAAGAGACTGTGCATAGGTTATATGCAAATACTATGCCATTTTATATAAGGGACTTGGGATCTATGGAGCTTTGTATCCATGTGAGATCCTAGAACCAGTCTCCCATAGATACCAAAGGATAATTGTATATTTCATAACTATTTTGTTCCTCTTTATCCTTTATTTAAAATTAAGTTTTTAACTGATTTGAGGTACAATTTAAGTCCAGATGGTTAGTTAACTGTGTTAGAAATATTTTTAAAATAATCCTTTTATATCCAATTGTAATACTTCTGTTGTCATTCTGAGCTGGTCTTGAACTTGCAATCCTCTTGCCTCAATCTTTCAGTGTGCTGGAATTACAGGTATGGGCCAACATGCCCAGCTCAACAGTTTTCTTTTTATCATTCCTTCCTATATATTAGACCCATATATAGTTGGATATATTTGTGAAATTTTTGTTTATGTTCTAGTAATATGTGTGTGTGTATATATATATATATATATATATATATATATATATATATGACTTGTCTTCTGTCAATACTTATTGATCTGTTTCAGTAACATAATGTTAAATTTCAATATTAGGTATAGCCAGTCCCTTTTTATTTTCCCTATGAATTTTTGATATCCAAAAAGAAAACATTATCTATAGTCCTTATAAATTTCACAGGATGTACATGCACGTGCTCACACACATGCATACATGCATTCACCATCTAGTAACGTGTTATGTGTAAATATAGACAATTTGCTTAAAGTGGAAATGGGTAAGCAGTAACACAGCAAATTAAAATGAAGCAAACAGGATGATTTATATAACTTTTGCCTAACTATTTTTTTAACATAGGGTGAGTGTTATGGAAAGCAGTGCCATCAGGATATTAAAAGAGAGAATTATTTCACGAAAAACTGACCTCATTCATGCTTTCCAAGTTCGAGACCACAGTAAATCAGGTAATCAAACTATATGATGTTTACTATTTTTTAACCCATCAGGTTACATACGGATCATTTTCTTTGCTTCATTATTGTTTTAATTCTCCATTTTTGCTAGGAAGGAATGATAAAAATAAAACTGTTGAGCTGGGCATGTTGACCCATACCTATAATTCCAGCACAGTGGAAGATTGTGGCAAGAGGATTGCAATTTCAAGACCAGCTCAGGCAATTTAGTGACTTAGCAAGACCCTGTCTCAAAATTTAAAACATAAAGAAGGCTGGGAATGTATAAATGCTGTGGGTTCAATCCCCAGTGCAAAAAGGAAAAAAAGAAAGAAAAGAAAATTAAAAATCCATTACTCACTCAAAAGTAGGCATACATCTCCTTTTCAGTAAGATTCTTTCAATTTAGAAGACTAGTAACAACCTTGAATTGGACTTCTATTCTGGTAGTATGTTGAGAAACAACTAGATCCTGGAGGACACAGAATTTTAATGCATTTATCATCCTCACAATATGGTAGATTTCCTCACTAGATCCCAACTCCTTATGAAAGATGATTTGAACCATGTGTGGGAAACTGGAGTACAAAAGGCTAGATTTCCTTGGGGCAAGTGCTACTATTGGTGTAGCAGTCAGTCTTGAAACTGAATTGCAGTATAGTAGATAGATGGAAAAGTTGAATCTGGGACTTCCACATTATGCCTATAGTCCTAAATCTGTAGGGCTTGCGGCAAACAAATCCATCCTTGAGGGAAGATGGCCACTAGTATATTCAGAGATTAAGATCAACTAAAATGAGTTCACAACCAAAGATTAATAAACAAGCAATAAGATGAGCTAGCATGAGTGAGAATCATTAGAAACAGCAACCACCAGATTTAGTTCCCCAAGGACATCAGATATTCATATTATCAAATACAAAATATGAAATACTTAGTAAAAAATATTTAGAGAAATAGAAGAGAAAGCTGCAGTGACACATGCCTGTAATCTCAGCTGAGACAGGAGGATCACAAGTTTTGGGCCAGTCTGATGAGACCTTGCCTCAAAATAAGAAATAGAAAGGGCTGGAAATATAGACAAGTGGTAAAACTGCTTGCCTAGCATGAATGGGGTCTTGTATTCAATCCCCAGTACTGAGAAAAAAAGAAAAAGAAAAGATGGAATTATAAATGTGTATTTGAAAATTCTTTCCAGAACAAAATACATGTATAAGTAAACTTATTAAAATAATGAGTAAAAACAAAGGATAGGTTAAACATAATATTAGATACACATCAGGAAAGAATTAGATTAAGAGTTACAAGCAGTAAAATGAGAAGATTTAATTTACATGTAATCATGGTACCAGGAGAAGAGAATGTAAAAAGGGGTATATTTAACATAATATCTGAGACTTTTCTGGAACTGATGAAATATTCAAGGTGATAGGTAAAGAGGAACAGTAATTCTCAAACAGGATAAATACAGTTAAATCCACACTTACATACACTTTAGTAAAACTACAGAGCACCAATAGCAAAGAAAATCTTAGAAGAAATCAGAAAAAAAACACATTCCTAAAGTCAGGCGTGATAGTGCAGGCCTATAATCCCAGCACTTGGGAGGCTGAGGCAGGAAGATCACCGGGAGTTCAAGGCCAGTTTGGGCTACATAGTGAGTCCAGGCAAGCCTGAACTATATAGCAAGACTGTCTCAAAGCAAAACAAAACACAAAACAAAACAAAGCAAAACCTTACATTGCTAGTAAGATACAAGAGCTGCGAAAAGGAAAGAGTAGAATCACATACACAAAACATCAAAAGTTAAATTCAGAAAAATACCATGAAAATACTGACAGAAACAAAGCTGGAACCATTATATCAATATCAGACAAAGTAGACTCCTAAGCAAATATATATTACTAGAGATAAAAAGGATAGTTCACATTTATAAAATATTTGATTTGCTAATCAAATCCATTTTAAATGCATTATTATTTATTTATACCTCAAAAATTTATACCTCTATTATTTATACCTCAAAAATTTGTAAAAGAAAACCAGGCAAAATAGAAGGGAAGTAGAAAAACCTATCACACTGGGACTTTTTTTTTCCTTTTGGAGTAGTGAAATCAGGGCTTCATGCTTGCTTGGCAAGCAGCTCTATCAATTGAGCTGCATCCACAGCTATTTTTTAAAAAAATTTTGAGACAGCGCTTTGCTAAATTATCCAGGTTGGCCTTGAAGTTGCGCTCCTCTTGCCTTGGCCTCCCAGATAACTGAGGCAGTCTTAATGGTTAATACCACATATCCCAATCCCATATTGAGCCAGCTGAAATTGCTAGCATGTGCCACTACTCCCAGGAATAGTGGGGGGCTTTCATATTCTTCTTTCAGAAACTAAAAGAATAGACATATGGGATATTAGCAAACTTCTTAAAAGAAAAAAAATATATATGTGACATTTTAGAATATATATTCTTATCAAGCAAACTGGAATATTCATAAAATTTGACCATAGAGAACAACAGAAAGCAAATCTCAACAGATTGTGAGGAATTGGAAACATTATATAATACATTAATTCCTTGACATAGTGATTGGAGCTGCAACTTAACCACATAATCTAATCATAAAATCCTCTTTTGGCTTAGAAATAAGAAATGCGCTTCTGAGATTAGAGCACTGAAATGGAGTGAGAAAGAAAACACAATGCTTAGAACTTAGGGAAGATAAATTTGAGAGGAATTGTTGAAACAAATGCATGCATTTTAAAAGATGAAACTATGATCGACAATGTAAAAAAATTGTTTCTTGTTGAAACTGGTAACATTGCTAAAATTCTGATAAGAAATGAAAAGAGAGCAAACAAGCAAGTGAGAAAGCACATGTGCACAAGCACAAATAACCAACATCAAAATTGAAGGAGCTATTGCTGCATACCTTATGAGCGTTGGAAGGTCATAAAATATATTATAAAACTGTTGTTCTAATTATTCAAATTTTAGATCAAATGAACACATTCCTAAAATACATACATCTGTACATGTAAATGTTTGCAGACTAAATTTGACAGAATTATAAATAGAAAATTTGAAAAACTCTATGTTTAAGGAAATTGCTTAGGTGACTGAGGCAGGAAGATCATCATGAGTTCAAGGCTAGCCCCGGCTACATGAGACCCTGTCTCAAAAAATGCAAAAAACAGAACAGAAGAGAAGAAAAGAAAAAAAAAGAAAGAAAGAAGATGGAGAAAAAAAGAAACTGCATCTGAAAAATTTCCAGGCATGGTGGTTCATGCCTGTAATCCCAACATGCAGGAGGCTGAGGCAGGAGGATCACTGTGAATTTGAGGCCAGCCTGGGCTACATAGTGAGTTCAAGGCCAGCTTGAATTACAGAGTGTTACTCTGTCTCAGAAAAAAATTAAAAACAAAACAAAGCAAAATAAAAATTTAAAACTTTCCTTGAAGAAAGCTCTGGTCTCAGACATAACCTTTACAATAACATTTCAGAAATAAAACAAGTTTTGCCTAAACTCCCAGAGAACTGAAATATAATACTTTCTGGATTATTTTAGCAAAACAGCATATCTTTAATATAAAAACATAACAAGCTTAGTATGAAAAAGGAAAATTAAGGGCTAATTTCATTGATAAATTTAGATGAAAACAGTCCTAAATTGAAACATTAGCAAAAGATTAATATATCACAACCAGGTTTGGCTTTTTCTAGGAATACTAGGCATTCTATATTGTTTTAACATTCCAAAATCAAGTGGTATAATTCACTATTTTAACAAAATTAAAGAAGCCATATAATTGTCTCAAAATAAGAGAACAATTATTTGATGTATTTCACCCTGTTTTCTTTTCTTTTTTTTTTAGAAGGGATTTATAATTCAACTTTATTTTCAGTGAAGGAAGATGGGATTTTATTTAAAGATATTATATGTTGTTGTTTGTTTGTTTTGGTGCCTGGGATCAAACTCATAACCTCACACTTGGGAGGCAGATGCTTGCACCTCTCAGCTAAATCCCTGGCCCTCACCCTCTTTTCATGGATTTAGAAAACATTTAGAAAGGCTGGGGAGGTATATTTTAGTGGCAAAACACTTGCCTAGCATTAGGAAATAAAAGGAAGGAAGAAAGAAGAAAGGGAAGGAGAAAAGGTTTTAGAAAACTAAGAAAAAAGTGAATTTTCTTAATCTCATAAAGTCTCTAACTACAAAAGCCTGTAACAAATAACATACCTAATAGAGGAAGACTGGAAATGAAAAGATGCTGTTGTAGATTGAATAATGTCCTGTCCCCCAATATGTCTGCATCCTAGTAGCCAGAACCTGTGTGTATGGCAAAGAGGACTTTGAAGATTTAATTAACCTAAGGATCTTGGCCAAGCAGAGTCTCCTGCATTGCCCAGTGGGCCTGATGTGATCACAATGGTCCTTTTATGAGGGATGTAGGAGACACAGAGAAAGATATGATTGCAGCAGAAGATATTGAAGCGACACCTTTTGAAAATGGAAGATGCCGCAAGCCAAGGCATACAGGCAGCCAAAGCTGGAAAAAAACAAGGAAACAGATCCTCCCCACAGAGGTTTCAGAAGGAACCAGCTTGCTGAACCTTGACTTTTGCCCAATGAGATTGATTTTAGACTTCTAATCTCCAGAACTGTAAGAGAATACATTTCTGTTATGTAGGACACTAATCCTGTGGAAATTTGTGGAATTTGCAGAAGCAGCAGAAAACTAATACAGATGTGCCCACTGAGAAGCATCTATTCAGCATTGTACCAAGAATGCCAGCCAGGGCAATAAGGCACATTAAAAAATTAAAGAATTAAAACGGGTCACTGTGTAGACAGCATGATTGAATATTTAGAAAATCCACAGGAATCCACAGAAAAGCTACTAGAATTAATAAATGAATTTAGCAAATTGTCAAACACAAGGTCAGTACATATAGATTGATCACATTTCTGTATATTGGAATATTATTCAGTGCCTATTTAGGATTCCAAAACGACATCAGTAATTTCTTTTTTTTTAAAGAGAATAAAACAAAAGAGGACAGATCTAAGCAGATCAGAACAGAACAATGTAAGCAACAGCACTTCACAACAAGACAATTGGATATTAACAGTAGCTATCATGTCTCTTTCTTTGAAATAGTTGAGCTTAGCTTTACACACAATAATGTCAAACATAACAAAGTAGAACAAACAACTCAAGAGAATGGAAGTATTCCAAGACATTCTGAACCATATAACCCAAGATGAAGAATGGCTGCTATATTATCTCATTTTCCTTAAAAATTTTTTTAGTGTCATACATATTAAAATCCAATAAGACACAACATGATAGAACCAATGGTAATAGAAAACTAGAAGTATGGTAGGACTTCAGAGCAAGATGATATTAAATCAGCACTGGCTACCATACTGTCTTGTCTTCAAAGTAACTATTCATATGAACACATATATTAAGATCAAACAAAACAGAATAAAACCATTCAAACCAATGAATGAAGCCATAAGACATCAAAGCAGTATAATGGTGAACCATGATTCCCATAAAATCTTCTGTACTCTTACCATTTTTTACACCAGGGAGACTATACGGTATTTATACCTGTGATTTTGATTTATTTTACTTCTTAGTATAAATTCAAGATGCATCCATTTATTTATAAATATCTCAATGTGATCATTCTTTATAGCTGAGTAGTACTCCATTGTATAAAAGTACCACAATTTTTTTATCCATTCCTCGGTTGATAGGCACTTAGGTTGTTTCCAAGATCTGGCTATTACAAATTGTGCCGCTATAAAGATGGGTGCACATATATCACTGTGGTAAGATGTTTTCAAACCTTCTGGGAATATGCCTAAAAGTGGAATAGCTGGGTCAAATGGGACCTCCAACCCCAGCTTTTTGAGGAATCTCCAGATTGACCTCTATAGTGGTTGCACCAGTCTACACTCCCATCAACAGTGCAGAAGAGTTCCTTTTTCCCCACAGCCTCTCCAGCATTTGTTGTTGGTAGTTTTGTTGATCTTGGACATTCTTTCTGGAGTGTGATGGCATCTCAGTGTGGTTTTAATTTGCATTTCTCTAATGACCAATGATGATGAACATTTTTTCATGTATTTATTTGCCATTCGTATTTCTTCATCTGAGAACTGTGTGTTCATCTTGGATGCCCATTTTTGGAATGGGTCTTTGAATTTCAGAGGTCTGATTTTTTTTTAATTCTTTGTAAGTTCTAGACAGAAGTCATTTGTCTGAGGGACAGTTCACTAAGAATTTTTTCCCAGTTTGTAGGTTTTCTTTTCACTCTGCTGGAGATTTCTTTGGGCATGCAGAAACTCTTTAAATAAGATATGATCCCAGTTTTTGATTCTGGGAAGTATTTCCTGTGCAGTTTGGTTCTTGTTCATGAATTCTCTACCTACCCCTATGGCTTCAAGATTTTTACCTAATTTGTCTTGTAACAGATTTAGTGTTTCTGTTTTAATATTTAGATCTTTTATCCATTTGGATTTTAGTTTAGTACATGGTGATAGGCATGTGTCTAATTTTAGTTTTTGGCATATGGGTAGCCAATTTTTCCAGCACCATTTATTAAAGAGGCTGTCGTTCTTTCAGTGAATATGGTTGGCCCTTTATCAAAGATAAGGTGGTTGAGTGTGTTTGTAGATGTATCTTCTAATCTATTGCATTGATCTTCAGGTCTGTTTTTATTTCAATACCATGTTGATTTTATTACAGTAGCTTTGTAGTATAACTTCAAGTCAGGGATTGTGATGCTGCCTGCCTTGGCTTTGCTATTCTTAGTCTCTTCTGGTTCCAGATGAATTTTAGGAGTGATTTCTCTAGATGTATGAGGTATGTTAGAGGTATTTTCATTGGGATTGCATTGAATGTGTATAACAATTTTGGGAGCATGTGCATTTTCACAATATTTATTCTTTCTATCCATGAACAAGGGATGTCTTTCCATTTTCTGAGGTCCTGTTTGATTTCTTTTTTCAGGGTATTATAATTTTCCCTGTAAAACTCTTTTACATCTTTTGTTAGATTAATTCCTAAGTATTTCATTTTTTTGGATGCTAGTGTGAAGGGTGTGGCTTCTCTTATTTCTCTCTCGGTGATTTTGTTGTTAGTGTATAAGAATGCTATTGTTTTTTGAGTATTGACTTTGTATCTAGCTGCTTTGCTGAATTTATTTATTATATTAGGAGACTTTCAACGGAGGTTTGGGGGTCTTTTATGTAGAATATCATGTCATCTGCAAATAATGATAATTTAACTTCTTCTTTTCCTATCTTTACTCCTTTTATTTCTCTCTCTTGTCTAATTTCTCTGGCTAGTATTTCCAGTCTTGTATTGAATAGGAGCAGTGATAATGGACATCCTTGTCTTGTGCCTGATTTTAAGGTAAAGGCTTTCAGTTTTTGGCCATTTAATATGACACTGGCTCTTGTTTTGTCATAGATGGCCTTTATCATATTGAGGTAAAGACCATCTATTCCAATTCTCTGTAAGGTTCTTATCATGAATGGATGTTGGATCTTATCAAAAGCTTTTTCTGCATCTATAGAAATGATCACGTGATTCTTGCTTTTGGCTCTATTGATATGGTGGATTACATTTATTGATTTACATATGTTGAACCATCCCTGTATGCCTGGGATGAATCCCACTTGGTCATGGTGTATAATCTTCTTGATGATTTGCTGCATCCTGTTTGTCAATATTTTACTGAGAATTTTTGCATCTATGTTCATTAGGGAGATTGGCCTGTAGTTCTCTTTTTTAGTTGGGTCTTTCTCAGGTTTTGGTACTGGAGTGATATTTGCTTCCAGGAATGACTTAGGGAGAATTGCTTCCCTTTCAATTTCATTGAAGAGTTTGAGGAGTGTTGGTATTAAGTCTTCTTCATATTTCTTGTAGAATTCCGCAGTGAATCTGTCTGGGCCTTGGCTCTTCTTTGTTGGTAGAGACTTGATTACATTTTCAATTTCTTTCATAGAAATTGGGTTATTCAGCAGTTTTACATCTTCTTGATCCAGCTTTGGTGGTTCATATGTTTCTAGGAATCTGTCCATTTCTTCTGTGTTATCAAACCTATGAGAGTAGAGGTTTTTGAAATAGTTGTTGATGATCTTCTGTATTTCCACAGGGTCGGTAGTGATTTCTCCTTTTTCATTCTGTATTGCATGAATTTGAGTCTCTTATTTCCTTTTTTTAATTAGGTTGGCTACGGGCTTGTCAATTTTATTTATTCTTTCAAAGAACCAACTCTTTGATTCATTGATCCTTTGAATTGTTTTCTTAGTCTCTAATGCATTAATTTCTGCTCTGATCCTTATAATTTCCTCCCTTCTTTTGGCTTTGGGGTCGGCTTTCTCTTCTTTTTCTAGATGTTTCAGGTGTAATATCAGGTTGCTTATTTGTGTTCATTCTGTTTTCCTAATGTGGGAACTCAGTGCAATAAATTTTCCTCTGAGGACCACTTTCATTACATCCCACAGCTTCCAGTAAGTTGTATTTGTATTTTCGTTTTTCAATGCGTAAGTTTAATACAAAGAATTATTAACTAATAAAGGACAAGCACTAAAAGGGATAAAAGAAACCTAAAAATACAGGAATAGCAAATATAGGGAAGAACTACTCTTGCCTCTTACCAAACTGAGAAGAGTCCCCTACTTCTAAAGAAGCCTGAAATTCTTTGGAAAGTGAGTGGCTTGTGGCCCACTGAATGGGGCAAAAGTTCACTGATGGGCACCCAGCTAGTGGATCAGGACTAGAAAGGCTGCAGCCACCCATTGGGGTACCAGTGAAATCCACAAGAAAGGTGGATACCACTGCATTTTCCACACCAGTAAAACAAAATATTGTAATAGATATTTGAAATATTTGAAAAAAATAGAGTATCTTCTTAACATGTATAGCTGTTTTTGTTGTCATTCTTTAAATGATACACAATAACAGTTATTTACATACTATTTTGTGTTTATTATTATAAGTAATTTAGAAATTATTTAAAGTATGCAGGAGGTTGTGTGTAGCTTATATGCAAATACTACATCATTTTTTATAATAGACTTGAGTATCTGCGAATTTTTGTATCCATGGAGGGTTCTGGAACCAAGGGATGACAGTGTATACCCAAAGCCTTAAAAACCTGCATACCATAGTCAAGTGCAGTAGTGAAAACCTATACTTCTAGCACATTGGGGTGCTGAGGCAGGAGAATCACAAGTTCAAGACTAGCCTGGACAAGGTAGTGACTTAGGGAGACCCTGTCTTAAAAATAAAAGTAAAGGAGATCTGAGGATGTATCATACACCCTTGAGTTATGACTGGCTTGGCATATGAACAACTTGGCTTATGACTGGTATTTTAGTTTCAATTTATGACCAAAGTCCTGAGTTATGACCCAAAACCTGTCCACTTGTGCTTCCACATGGTCTCAGATACAGATGTAACATTTTAAGAGTTCTAGAATGAACATTACAATATCCTTTCCTGTATGAGGTTCATTGAGAAATTCTGGGCCAATGTCTAAGGCCAATGACATACAGGACACTCTCTCTGTATACAGGAGAGAGACTTGGAAGGCTGTGGAGAGAAGCATGAGCCTGCAGTTGACAACTTGAGTTACAAATAGCCCTCAGGAACGAATTGAGCTCATAACTCAAGGGTCCACTATGACTCAATTCAATCCTCAGTACTGAAAAAAATCTGTATACTCCTTGATCTTGTAATTCCACTGTTACAAGTAATCCTAAGGAAATGATGGAATCCATGACCATTAAACAATGATACAGATCTATGTTCTTTTAGATGATTTAAAAAACACAATAAACATTTGTATGCATGCGTAATTGTATATGTGTGTTTTGCCACATGCAATACATGTATATAAAGCATATGTAAACAGCTGGGCATGATGACGCACACCTGTAATTCCACCACTCAGAAGGCTGAGGTATGAGGATCACTGAAAATTCAAGGCCAACCTGGGCTACATAGTGAGCTCAAGG
This sequence comes from Hydrochoerus hydrochaeris, assembly GCA_004027455.1. NCBI lineage: Eukaryota > Metazoa > Chordata > Mammalia > Rodentia > Hydrochaeridae > Hydrochoerus > Hydrochoerus hydrochaeris. Next base: position 259,229 of record PVLA01002386.1, on the reverse strand, counting down.
CCAGCCCGAACTGCATAGTGAGACCCTGTCTCAAAAATTTAAAAAAAAAGAATAAAAGGCAAAGCGTGTTCTAGAGATTTGATTTTAAGAAAAAGAAACTATATACATACTCATATAAACACATATTTATATACATAGAAAAAAATAAAGATAATTGTTAATAAGCATACCTTACTTGGTTAATCAGAAAAAAGAAAAAAATCTAATATCCAAAATGGTATTTCTTAAATATGACAATAAGGGCTCAGTCTATGGAATATGACTATCCTTAGTTATTCCTTCATTGGGGGTCTAAGGCTTGGTAGGATAGATCACAGTGGAGAGCAGCAAAGTCCCAGGCCTCAAAACCCCAGGCTGCCCACTGACTCTACCAAGGGTCTCACAAGGTTTTTTTTTTTCCAAATTGTAAACAAATTATGTGGACTGTGTTGTTGTCATTATTGTTAGGAAAAATTTCAGTGACCCAGTGGGCTTTTTCTATGGAGAGCATTTTGGGGCTGAATTTACCATGGAGAACTCTGAGTTCGCATCTGGTCAACATAGATAAAAATGGATATGCTGACTACATGTCTAGCTTCCAGGATATCCACATTGAAAAACCAGTGAAAGAGGTAAGTAACACATTGCCCAGCTACAAGCTAGCTGGGGCAAAACACCCTTTGTATGACTTCTAAGTAACTTAGTCGTTTGAAAATTTGGGAGTAAAATCATGCAAGGGATGGGAGTGGCAATCTAAGGAAAGACCAAAAAAGGAATCTCCCAAGGACATAAGATCTGTTCAGGAAATTCATGTATTATAAATTTAGGCAAAAAGAAAAAGAAGATAAAGCTTCATCAAGATAACCACATCAAAAATGGGATTCAGATTTTAAATGCTGTCCAGCTGAAGGACATGCCATCCATTTTTCATGCAGCACACCATTTAAAATACTCAATGTTTTTCTTGACAACATATCGGCTTGCTGACATGACCGAGAATATGTCTTAAGAATTTAAACATGTAAAATCCTTTATTAAAATGGAAACTTGCCAGGGAGAGCTATCAGACCCCAGCATTTATTAGTTAGCAGTTCATCAGCAATTAATTATAACATTGACTTGATTGAAGTTAAAACTTAGGTGATGGCAAGGAAGATGAGAACAGAGTAGGAAAATAAGAAGTGCTGGTTGGAATCTAAAATGTCCATAGAAAGGAGGATTTTTACCTCACTTCAGAGGCAGTTTGCCGTGGTACATCAGATCATAAGTCTTGGCTTCAAAGAACTAAAATCAAATCCCATTTAATAGCTATGTGACCTTAGAGAAAGTTACTAAGGAAAGTTGTCTTTTTTATTTCTAATCTATAAAATGGATATAATACTGAGTTCTGTTCTGGTACCTTAGGGCTGTAGAGGACTAAATGAATTAATCCACACAAAGCTTGCTGTATAAGTTGGCAGTTGTTACTTACTGCCTCCTTACTCATTTTGAACATGAAAGCAGATCTTTTATCTGATTACAAATCATTGGGCCAATAGAAGGCCTGTATTCTCCAATTTCTATCTAAATCATATACTTTGAATTGGTAATGTTTTTTGTTTGTTACATTTGCTAAAGCTAATGTCATTAATTCTATATATTTTAACACTTAGAAATCTTTATTTTAGGCTCAATCTGTCGTAATTGAAACTCTGTATAGATATCGATCTGACTTGCAAATGATATTTAACATCATTGATTCTGATTGCTCAGGTAAATGAATTTTGATTGCTTCAGTAGTAGTAGAAAGCAAAAGCCAGTCTGTTTCTCCAAAATGAAAATTCCTTTCATACATTTCATTTTTCATCCAAACCTGATGAAACTCTTAGGAGAAAGATGAATGCATGTTTAATATTACTGTTATTTTAGTTTGACCACAAACTCTGTATTCACGAGGATAGCAGTCTATAGAAGCCCATGTAGCCACTGGTCGAACTAGGGTATTCTCTTTGATAAATCACCAGCACAGGTACAAAGATAATTCACTTTCCATTTTAATGTATTAGTTACTCTGAAATAAAAATGATTTGTAGAGTACTGATTCAGCTTTAAGGACTGAGAGCTATGGAAACTCATTTTTCATTTAACTTTGATGCATACCTATTTTCAAAGTTAAAAAAATATATTGGGCTGGGGATTTAGCTTCAATGGTATAATGCTTCCCTACCATCCACAAGGCACTGGGTTCAATATCCAGCATCATAAATCAGATAATTCCCCACTATAGAGACTGTTGAACACACACACACACACACACACACACACACACACACACACACACACCAGTAATTGACCTGCAAAAGTAAGTATTGCCTATTTAAAAAAAGACAGCACTATTGATTACAGTCCTCTTACTAACTCCCAGCATACTGTCTTCCTCTGCTTTGATGTTATTCTCTTCTTTGCCATCCTTCCATATTCCTTACTCTTAGATTTCAGTTCTTATAATTTTTAGATCACATTTAGCGCTACAGACAACATTGCATCACTGTTTATTTATTCTGGCTTTAGAATAACTGAGGATCACTTGGTAGTTGAAAGTGGCATGCTATTTCTTACATATATGATCTTAATTTTTCGTGTCCTTCGTTGCCTGGATGGTTAGGCATACTAATGAGCTTCTTACTGGGACTATTCAATTAATATTCCTTTCTTCCCCCTCTCTTAAGTGTATCTTGACATGAGCACTCATTGTCTTCTGTATTCTTTTAGGCCAAATCTCCATGGAAGAATTTCGGACCATGTGGAAACTTTTCAGTTCTCACTACAATGTTCAAATTGATGATTCTCAAGTTGATGAGCTTGCCAACACAATGGACTTAAACAAAGATGGAAGCATTGACTTCAATGAATTTTTAAAAGCTTTCTATGTAGTGCATAAGTATGAGAAGTTGAACAAATCAAATACCAAGTAGTCTCACTACTAATGAAGACTTCCACTCCAGCTCCTTATAAACAGCTGAATTCAAATCATGGGTTTTCCCAGAACCCTTGAAACTCATAGTAATAGACAAAAGAAGACTCCCTATGCATGCCACAAGCAGATATACCAACTGAATGTTTGAAACACCTAACAACCTGTTTTGGTAAGACAAGATTAAATGTCAGCTGATAAGATTTGCCTCCAGTGTTAGGACTCATAAGTCACCAATTACAAACTTCATTTGAGCCTAGTGTTGATTTCTTGGAAAGCACTGAACTGGGAGACCAGTGCAGATTAGAAACACACTGAAAGGAAGCCGCAGAGTACCAGAAAAAGCCATGAAGTGCAACATCTGGAAGTGACTGAGGGATGGGAAGAGGAATAGCAAACTATTAATAAAATAAACTGCTTCCATATTCAAATTGTTATCCTTCTTTGCAATTCCATAAACTGCTGATTCCCCAGTGGAGGAGTCAGCCTTCAGGGAAGGGGGCTATATCAGTTCCTATGGGAAACAATGGAAAAAAACTATTTTTTAAATGTCTGTTAGAGATCAAAGTCAATATATTTAGATTGAGTCCTATAATTAATATCATTTAACATCATTGATAAGGTGAAGCATTGATTATATAAATATTGGACAATTATTTTGTTACTCTGATTTAATATCAAAGAGATTTCTGTTTAAAGGTAAGTATAGGTTTCATTTTTAAAAGCTTTAGAACTTTAAGAACTAGAAACAAATCTACAAGCCCCCTACTACACATACCAGACATAATGACTAAAATATAACAAATATCTTTTTTAAGAGTATAACTGAGCTTACAGAAAAGTAAAAGAAACCTTGGGGTTTGGGGTAAGAGTACAATGAAAACCATAGCAATATTAACACAAGACAGGTCAGATTTTTTTTTTTTTTTTTTTTTGGTATCGGGGATCGAACTCACAACCTCGTGCTTGCCAGGCAGGCACTTAAGGCACTGAGCACTAAATCCCCAGCCCAACAGGACAGATTTTAAGGCAAGTATGTCATTAGGAGTAAAAAAAAAGTCATTAATCACCATGTACAGTGGTGCATATCTCTAACCCCAATACTTAGGAGGCTGAGACAGGAAGATCCAGCCTGAGCAACTTAGTGACTTAATGAGACTGTCTCAAAATAAAATTTAAAACAAGGCAGGAGAGAGTAAAGCTTAGCACTCTGTTCACTCTTCAGTACTGTAAAACAGGTGTGAGCGCGCACACGCACACACACACAATCATTACTATACTTTGCTGTATTTTCCCCAGTCCCTAGCCCTTGCATTGCTGGAGATTGGACCACCGGGTTGTGTGTGCCCTAGTTAAGTATGCCTTAGCACCAAGCTAATCTCCAGGTCCAAAAGATCATTACTGAATGTGAAAAGGAATAATTTACCAGGAAGACACAAAAATTGTAAATACATTTAATGACAAAGCTTTAAACTTTTAATGCAAAAATTGATGCAACTACTAGACTAAGTTACTAAAAGGAGATATTAAATACAACACTGTGAGTAACAGATTAGGGATGTAAGAAGTTAGTGTATAGAAGACAGGGCAGCCCAATTAGTTCACCTGATGGTGTGTAAGTATTTGCACACTGTTTGCATATAGATGTGTGCTTGTGATAAATATAATCACAAACAACTCTGCAATCAATTTTAGAGAATACATATTTATAAAAACTCACTGCAAATCTCCAATACCAAAAAATCAGTAACAAAATTATACATTCTTTGATCATAATGCTATTAAGCTAAAAATCAATATAAAATATAACCATATTAGAAAGTCAGAAAGTACAAAAGGCATATAACTATAGATACACCAGAAAATATTAAAAAGTTCACAAGAAATCTATAAATAGCTTTTTTGCTAATAAGTTTATTTGTAATTATTTAAATTAAAATTTTAACTGTTACATAAAACATAAAAATTGCATATATTTATAGAGTGCCACAAGATGCTATTAATTTTTAAGAGTGCAAATGCACTCTTAGAGAAAACCAAATTTACTAAAGCTAATTCAGGAACAAAAGGATGATTTGAAGGGACATTATCACTGGAGAATGTGACTGCCTTATAATGGGTACTTTGGCCAGGAATGAACTTCCCATCTCAGAATTGACTTTCTTGAGTGTTCCTGCTAAGGATGGGCCACAGGAAATTTGGGAGAGACTGGAAGGCAAGAAGGAAGCACACACATGCTGCTGCCCATCTACTGATTCACCTTGTTGGCATGAAGCAGCAGGTAGGCCTATGATTCCTCTATCTTCCCCTGGATCCTCTGCCAGCCTCTTTGATTTCTGAGCTGCTTAATGCCATTGAATCAGTATATATCAGTATACACAAATATAGAATATATATACAGTCAACATACACAGAATCAGTATACACAAATATAGAATCAGTATATACATACATGTACACAGCCATGTATCAGTTAAAATCAGGACATCTGTAACAGGGTTCAATAGAGGAACAAATTTAATATCATACATAAGTATGATTAAAAGGATTTAATATGTGGGCTTACAACAGCTGCCTGTAGGATCATGGGTAGAAAACTGCAAATGACCATCTGCACACTGGAGAGCCAGGGAATACAGTTGAAGGTTGAAGGCTTAGAGCTCACTGCAAAGTCTGATGCAAGTCTGTGCAAGATTTCCTTCTAAAAAAAAGATTTCCTTCTATCCCTTTTCATTCTATCCTGGCTCCAAGCTTATTAGTTGGTGTCACCCATATCTGGGCTGGGTCTTCCCTCCCCAGGTTGCGACCTACATGTCAGTCATACACAGACACACCCAGAGCTTTACTAATCTGCTAGGCCGTTCTTACTCAAGTCAAATTGACATATCACAATGATCACAGCTGCATTCTGATAGCTGCATCATTAGGTGATTTCATCATTGTGTAAATATCATATTCTTACACAAACCATGATAGTTACAATGTCATGAGTCAGTATAATCTTATAGGACCACCATTGTACATGCACTTCCAAAATGTAGTTATGGAGTATATGACTGTATACATTTCCTACTGGTTCTGCCTCTGGTTGAACACTGACTGATATGGAATTTGGTACTGAGTTAGTTCCAGAACAACAAAATCTTTAAGAATGAGTGCTCTGAATTTGTCCTGAGTTTTCTGTAGTTTTCTAATCTGATTAGATTTAAAGGCACTAATAACCTTCCTTTCAGTGAGAAAGAGGATACTTGTAGTCCATGGGATGAAGTAGCAAAGCAGTTACTCAAATTATCACCTTTAATCAAGAATCCCTAGAATGCAAAACTCTGGGAAACCAAATACAGTATTTTCTATTTTAGAACATTTTAGTCAAAATAAGTATATTAGGGTTGGTTGGTTGCTGAAGAACTTGGAGAAGCAAAATTGTCACCACAGAAGTTTAAATTCTCACCTCAAGGCCTTTATAGAGACCTGAAAATTTCTAGACTAGCCTGAAAGGAACCATTATCCCTGATAGCCACCAGGTGGGGATTTCCAAAAGCCAAACCCAAAGTCTAATCCTGGGAATGGTTGACAGCACAAATTTCCAACCTCATAGAGTTTCTGCTCTCTGGAAATCATGTTGAAGTTTAATTGCCATTGTAACAGTGTTTAGGGGTGATTAGTTCATAAGGGCTCTGCTTCCATGAATGGGTTAATGCTATTACCAAGGGAAAGTGATGAAAGGAGGAGTTTGGCCTGATTTTCCTCTGTCTCAGATGGGCTTATACCTTTCTACCATGTTTTGAAGCAGCACAAAGGCCCTCACCAGATGCCAGTGTATACTCTTAGAGTTTCTGGCCTCCAGAACTGTGAGCCAAATATACAGCTATTGTTTATGAATTATTCAATCTGTGGTTTTCTATTATGGTAGCACAGAAAAAAAAACTAAGATCCTTTTTTGTTGAGGTGAGGGATCATTGATTGGGAATGAAGGGCGGCTTGAAAATTTGAATAAGGATTTATGGGCAGATTCTGATTGACATCTTTTTTCCATTAGAAACATCCCTTTTAACTCTGCCTGAGGAAACTGCACTTTCCCCTTTCCTGAAGAACCTATAATGGCCTCCCTGAAGTCATCATCTTGTAGTCACTACTGATCCTTGTCAACTCTCTCTCTCTCTCTCTCCATCTCTCTGTCTCTTCCTCTCTCTCTGTTTCAAATGAGGGTGTTTATTGAAAGTCAGGAGAAGAAAAATAGTTCCTGGATTTCCAGGAGGGATCTTGAGTGGGTTAATGCATGTCGCCTGGATCCAGAGCTGCTTATGGATGAGTGGAGTATGAGAATTGCTCAGTTGTTTAGTGGCCACCTATGCTAATCTGACTCTATAGGGAAGATCAGAGGTGCTTGAAAGAATGAACAGTGTTGAAATGGTAAATGTGTGGGTAAAATCTAAATAAATAATAACCTGTTATAAGAATTAAAATGCACAAAGATTAAATAATAATAATTGTCTATATATTGAAGAGGGAATAAGTGGAGTTAAAGCATTCTGAAGTATTTTCATTGTCTAACAGCAGAATAAAAGCAACAACTAATTTTAGATTATGATAAATTAAGAATGCATATCATACTCACCAGGGAAACTGATTTAAAAACAGTAAAAGTATATAATTTCCAATGTATGGGGGGGATGGAAAGATAAATTTTAAAAGAAGTCAAAAGGGAAAACTGAACAAAGAGATTTAAATCCAAGCATGAAAATTATTACTTTCATTATTAACTGATCCAATGGGGAAAAATTTGGCTTTGATGGATTAAAAGAACCTCTAACTAAACAAACTCAGAGCTCTGGAGGAAGAACTGTAAAGAATTTACTATAAAGTAACCAGACCCAGTACACCTATCAACTAACTGAAACTCCATGAGTAAGTTCAGCTCTGTTACCTGAGCGCAATCCAAGCTACAAAAACGGCTCAGCTGTACCTTGCCCCAAACGCTGATGTGCAAAACTGTCTAAATAAATGTTTTAAAATGCAGCATAAAATTTTAGTTCAATTTTTAATGTGTCAGAACCTACATGATTAGGAAATTGACATGTATAAGTGGAGTGTTGTCCCAAAAAGACTGAAATGTGAGTCATTGGCTTTGGGACAAGGCATTAGGGCAAAAGCTGTAAAAGCAGTTTAGAAACAGCATAGCTGAAAAATTAGCTAGAAACTACTATACTTGGCTACAAGAAGATTATGTGGTTTTGAAACAATTTCCAAAACAGTAGTCTATGGTAGCATGGAAGATGGTAGATAAGGTGATTTCGGGCAAAAGGTTGAAAATGGTAGCTGACTGGCCCTGGTTTTGTAGCATACAAAAGAGATGAGATGAAACCAAAACTTAGTTTACAAGCAGAATTTAGGAGGACTATAAAGGGCCCAGTTCTGGCTGAGTTTGAAAATGAAAGTATTTTTCATCTTTATTATCCAGCTGGCAAAAGCTTTACAAAGTAAATTAAAATCAAAAGGCAACTTCTGGCCAAGATGGAGTAACAAGCACCAGATTTATCCTCCTGCCTGAAACAATTTAAACAACAAAAACAAAAAGACAAAATATATGAAACAGTAGTTTTCTAAACAGTGGACATCAGGCAATAAAGGACAGTTACCTAGAAAGATAAGAAACAAAGGAAGTGAGCCTCACATTGCCCCAGCTTACTGCCTTATGAGGATTCATAGGCTGAGGCATAGTGGGGTAAAACTCAGGCAAAGCCCAGAAGAATTCCTAATTTGGGAGACCAAGCAGCTAGACTCTGGAGAATTTTCTCTGTGCAAACAGAAAAATCTGGAGTCCTGAAGAGGGTTCCTCTTCAGGTATTCAACAGAGGAATGAGCCCTATGTGCATGCAAGTAAACTACCTGAGGCCAGAGAAAGAACCACTCAGTGCTCCTTTAGGGCCTGGAGTAAAACCTTATCCCACTAATGAATATGGAATATCTCATAATTTATGAGACATTAGGTGGGCTACTCCACAGTGCCTTGCCTCAGTGTTGGGGAATAATTAATGAGTAAACACTGCTCTGATCCTATGTTACAAATTTCATTGTGCTTTTTTTAGATTTTAATTTTATTTTACAGAGAATAAAACAAAAGAATACAGAATAAAGCAGATCAGAACAGAACAATGCAAGCAACACAGCACTTCACAACAAGACTACCGGACATCAACAGTAGCCACTGTAATGTCACTTTCTTTGAAATAGTTGAGCATAGCTTCATACACAATAATATATAAAATAAAATATGGTCTGATTGTACTTTTATAAGCTATCCTGAATAGTCAAATTCCTAAGATTATAAAGCAGTAGTGGTAGTGTGAGTCTGAGGGGATGGAGGAAGGAGTTGGTGTTTAATGTGTACAGGGATTCAGTTGGGGAAGATAAAGTTCTGGAGAGCTGTGGTACAATACTGTAATGTACTTAACACATATGAAACTGGTTCAAATGATCAACTTATGTTACATGTGTTTTTTGTGGTATTTTTGTTTGTTTACCATGGAGAGAAACAGAGACAGAGTAAGAGAGAGACAGAGAGAGAAGCAAGATTACCCCTGGGGGCCTGTGCCAGGCCCATGGAACCACATAAAGGGGGACACTGGGCAGTCCCATAAGGCAAGGTTCTTTTCTTTTATTGGAATTCCTGGTGTGTGCGGGGGTGGGTAGCTAAAAGAACCCTGGGGAAGGGCTCATTTCTTTTTCTTTTTCTCTTTTTTATTTTAAAGAAAAAAAGCACAGAAAAATAAAAAAGCAATCAAGCAAACAAAAAAACAACAAAAGCCAAATGACAACAACAAAAACAATAGTGATATAGGATTTCAAAACAAGATGATAGGAATTTAACAATGGTTGTTATATTGCATATTGTTATCTTCAAAATAGTTGCTCAGGTTTCCAGATGTAGGCATAGAAAATTGATCAAACAATATGATTTCCCTTTGAGGAATTTCTTTCCCTTACACTATGTCTATTGTAACTTTTGGATCTAATTGCTTTCATTTTCTTACACTAGTGAAACAATACAGTGTTTACACATGTGAGTCTGATTTATTTCACCTATGAGTATGGGGTCTAGTTGCATCCATTTAGTATATAGTTCATCCTTTATAGCTAAGTAGTTCTCCATTGTATAAAAATACCACATCTTTTTTATTCATTCCTCAGTTGATGGGCATTTAGGATGTTTACAAGAGCTGATTATTATAAATTGTGTAGCTATAAATATGGATGCACATATATCACTTTGGTATGATGTTTTCAATTCTTCTGAGAAAATACCCAGAAGGAGGACATCTGAGTCAAATGGAACCTCTAATCCTAGTTTTTGAGGGATATACACACTGATTTCCACAGTGGTTTTGCCAGTCTACGCTCCCACCAACAGTGTAGAAGGGTTCCTTTTTTGCCCCACGGTCACTCCAGCATTTCTTATTCATTGATTTCTTGATGTTAGCCATTCTTTCGGGAGTGAGATTGTATCTCAGTGTTGCTTTACTTTGCACTTTTCAAATAACCTGTGATGTTGAACAGTTTTTCACATATTTATTTGCCATTTGTATTTCTTCATCTGAGAATTGTGTTTTCATCTCAGATGCCCATTTTGGATTGGGTCTTTGAATTCGGGGGCCGGATTCTTTTTTCAATTCTTTATATGTTTTAGATAGAAGTCCTTTCTCAAAGTGACAGTTGGGAAAAGCTTTTCCCAATCCATGGCTTTTCTTTTCACTCTGTTGGTGATTTCTTGGATGTGCAAAAACTTTTTAATAAGATGAGAGCCCATTGGTTGATTCTTTGAGGTACTTCCTGTGCAGTCCCTGAACTCTTTGTTTTTGTTCATGAACTTCTGTCTACCCTTGTCCTAGAGACATCTGCCTTCTTTCTCTTCCAGTAGATTTAGTGTTTTTGTCTTAATATTTACATCTTTGATCTATTTTGACTTCAGTGCGTGGTGATAGGCATGGGTCTAGTTTAAGTCTTCAGCATGTGAAAAGCCAATTTTTCCAGCACCATTTATTAAAGAGGCTATCTTTCTTACAGTGAACATTTTTGGCCCCTTTGTCAAAGATAAGGTGGCTGACTGTCTTTGCAGGTGTGTATGTACCTTCTATTCTGTTCCATTTATCCTCAGGTCTGTTTATTTTCCAGTACCATGATGATTTTATTATAGAAGCTTTGTAGTATAATTTCAGGTCAGGGGTTATGATGCCTCCTGCCTTGTCTTTGCTTCCCAGAATTGCCTTTGCTATTCTAGGTCTCTTCTGGTTCCAGATCAATTTTTGGAATTTTTTTCAAAGACTTTTGAGGTAGGCTAATGGTATTTTGATCAGAATCACATTGAATCTGTATAACAGCTTTGGGAATATGGCCATTTTCATAATGTTGGTTCTTTCTATCCATGAGCAAGGGATATTTATCAATTTTCTGAATTCCTCTTCAATTTCTTTTTTTCAGAATACTGTAATTTTCAGTGTATAAATCTTTTACTTCCTTTATTAGATTGATTCTTAAGTATTTCATTTTTTGGATGTTATTGTGAAGGGTGTGGTTTCCCTAATTTCTCTCTCAGTGAATTTGTTGTTTGTGTACAGGAATGCTATTAGCTTTTTAGTGTTGATTTTGTATCCAACTATGCAGCTGAATTTGCTTATTATGTCTAAAAGTTAGTGAATTTTGGGGGGCCTTCCATGTAAAGTGTCATGTGAGCTTCGAAAATTAATACTTTAATTTTTTTTCCTTTCCCATCCTTATTTCTTTTATTTCTCACTCCTGTCTAATTGCTCTGGCTAATGTCTCCAGTACTATATAGAATAGGAGTGGTGGCAGTGGACATCATTGTCTTGTTCCTTATTTGGGTTTGAAAGCTTTCAGTTTTTGTCCATCTAAGAAGATGTTGGTTATTGGTTTTTCTTATATGGCCTTTATCAGATTGAAGTAAAGACCATTTACTCCAATTTTCCCTAGGGTTTTTATCATGAATGAGTGTTGGATTTTATCAAAAGCTTTTTCTGTATCTATTGAGATGATCTTGTGATTTTTGTATTTGGCTCTGTTAATGTAGTGTATTATGTTTATTGATTTGTGTATGTTGAACAATCTTTACATTCCTGGAATGAATCCCACTTAGTCATTATCTTGGTTACTTTTCTCTCATTGTTGAGACAAAATACCTGATGCCCAAAATGAAGGAAGAAAAGATTTATCTAGCTTACAGTTTTTGGAGGTTTCAGTCCATACTCAGCTGGCTCCAAGGAAAAGTGGCATAGCTAAGGGGCAGCCATTCATGGTGGTTGCAAGCAACAAAAGTGAACAGGGTGAACAAAAAGAAAAAGCTCACCTCCTTCCTTCCCTTATATTGTATGCTGGCTACCTGCCCAGGGTCGGGTGTAGCACTCACACTGCCATTTCCAGAGCTAGAGGATGAAACAATCACAAATGCTAGATTCAGCTGCCTCCATGATGCCATGAGGCTTTAGGGGAAACACCTGACACAAACCATAACCATCATCATGGTGTACAATCTTCTTTTATTTATTTATTTATTTATTTTAATTTTTTTTTTTGAGACAGGGTCTCACACTATGCTATTCAGGCTGGACTTGAGCTCACTTTGTAGCCCAGGCTGGTCTTGAACTTGCAATGATCTTCCTGCCTCAGCCTCCCAAGTGCTAGAATTACAGGTGTGTGCCACCACACCTGACTAATCTTCTTGATGATTTGCTGCATACTGTTGCTAGTATTTTATTGAGGAATTTTGCATCTATGTTCATTAGGGAGATTGACCTATACTTCCCTTTTTTGGTTGCGTCTTTTTCTTTCTGGTTTTGGTATCAGGGTAGTATTTGCTCCAGGAATGAGTTAGACAGAATTGCTTCCCTTTCAATTTTATTGAAGTGTTCAAGGAATATTGGTGTTAAATCTTCTCTAAATTTCTTGTAGAAGTCAGCTGTGAATCCATCAGGAGCTTGGCATATTTCTGGTTGGTTGGTAAGATTTTAATTATATTTTCAAATCTAATAACTAATATTGGGTTATTCAGGATTTTTATATCTTGATACAGCTTTGGTAGTTTATGTTTCTAAGAATCTGTCATTTTCTTTGTTTTCCATCTTAGGAGAGCATAGATTTTCAAAATATTTATTGAGGATATTCTGAATTTCCACAGGAAATAAAAAGGGTATAGTGCTTTCATTTTTTCATTTCTTATTGCATGGATTTGATTTTTTTCTTTCCTCTTTTTGATAAGGTTGGCTAGGGGTTTATCAATTTTCTTTATTCTTTCAAATAACCAACTCTTTGATTCATTAATTCTTTGTATTGTTTTTGCAGTCTCAATTGCATTAATTCCTGCTCTGATCTTTATGATTCCCTCCTTCTTTGGGCTTTGGGTTTGACTTGCTCTTCTTTTTCTAGATGTTTTAGGTGCAACATTAAATTGTTTATTTGTGTACATTCCATTTTCCTGATATGGGAATTCACCACTACAAATTTCCCTCTGAAGACTGTTTTTATTGTGTCCCACAGGTTCTGGTAAGTTGTATTTGTATTTTCATTTGATTGTGTAATTTCATCTGTGACTCACTGTTGTTTAGGAGAGTGTTATTTAATTTCCATGAGTTTGTGTGTGGTTTCTTTTGTCATTAATTTTCAATTTTATTGCACTATGGTCAGATAATACAAATGGGATATTTCAATTTCTTTGCATTTACTTAAGCATGTTCTGTGGGCTAGTATATGGTCTATCTTAGAGAATGACTCATGTACAGCTGAGAAGAGTGTGTATTCTGATGTTGTTGGGTGTAGCACTCTGTACACATCTACTAAGTCCATTTATTCACAAATTTGGTTCAGTGCTGTTTTTTCTTTGTTGATTTTTTATCTAGTTGATCTATCTCTATTTGGCAATGGAGGGTTGAGTTCTTCAATTGCAATTGTATTTTATGTCCATTAATATTTGTCTAGTATACTTGGATGCTTCCATATTTGGTGCATAGATATTTATGATTATTATCTCTTGCTCTTGAAGTTTTCCCCTGACAAGTATGTAGTGACCTTCTTTATCTCTTTAGATAATTCTTGATTTCAAGTTCATATTATCTGCAAATAGAATAGCTATCCCAGCTTTTTTCAGGGTTCCTGTCATATAGAGTATTGTTTTCCAATCTTTGACTTTCAGTCTATGAGCTTCCTTTAGAGTTAAATGTGTTTCTGTACACTGCATATTGCCGTATTTTGTTTATTAATCCACTCTGCCAGTCTGTTTCTTTGGATTGGTGAATTGAGACTATTTACATTGATGGTTATAACTGATTTGTATTGATTTATCTTTGTCATATTATCTTCCTGTTGTTGGTTCTCTACTTTTTCTTTCTGTTTAAGAACTTACTCTGCTTGGATGTTTCTTTATGTTGTTGTTCTTGGAATTGTAGTCATCTTTATCTTTCAGTACTCTTTGTAGTGTTGGTTTGGTGGTCATGAATTTCTTCAGTTGTTCTTTGCCATGGAAGTGTCTTATTTCTCCGTCAATTTTGAAAGATAGTTTTGCATCAATCTGAATTGGAAGTTGTTTTCTTTCAGGATTTGAAATACTTCACTTCAAGTTCTTCTTGACTTGATGGCTTGTGTTGAGAAGTTTTCCATGATTCTGATGGTTTTTCTTCCATAGGCGATAGGTTTCTTTTCTCTGACAGCTGTTAGTATTGTGTTCTTGAACTGAATTTCTGGGATCTTAAGAATTATATGTCTAGTATAGACTTATTTAGTTATGGCTAATGGGGTTCTATATGCCTCACCTATCTTTATGTCAGATTTTCCCCTCAAGGTTGGAAAATTTTCTGCTATAACTTTTGAAAGTCATCTTTTTATGTCATTGGTATTGATGCCTGCTTTTTTGTTGACACCTATCAATCTTATATTGTTTTTCCTTGCATCATCTTGCAGCTGTTGAATTGTTGCTTCCTGGTTCTTTGTTATTTTTAAGAGAACTTTTCTTTTGTGATCTTTAGCTTCCATCCTGTCTTCAAGGTCTGAGATTCTATCTTTACTGTCATTCAAACGATTTTGCCAGCTTTTGATGGAATTTTTACTTCCCTGAATATATCTTTGAATCTGTTTCATGCATTCTAATTATTTCCTATATTGTTCATTCAAGATTTCCATAATTTTCTTATATTCTAATATTTTTATCTATATCTTCTTTAGATATGTGCTCAACATTTCTTTCATGTTTGTCATTTCTTTTTTTACCTGAGAGTTTATTTCTGATCTGATTTCCTCTATAGCCTCATGGGTTTTTTTTTTCTTCAGTTGCTATCATTTCAGACATTTCAGTTGTGTGATTTCAGTTTCTTCCATGTCAGTGTCTCCTGGACTTGTTCTCAGTTGGCTGAAGGTCTCAGACTGCATTTTGCTCTTTCGTTTTGTCATTTTCCTATGTCCCTCCATTTGAACTTACTAAGTCCAAGACACTTCCCATGCTGACTGACAGTTCTGTGGTGTAAAGGAGTGGACCAAGCATCTGGGTTACTCTGAACAGAGGTTCCTGGGATAATGGAAAAATAATGGACAGGGATTCTGCCCTCCTTCAGCTCACTGGGGCTCCCTCCTGATGGTGGAGGGTTTCTGGCTGGGGCTCTTCTAGACACATGCTTGTCCCTGGAGTGCTCCATGGATGGCTCCTGGGTGCTGCACTGGGATGGGTGGGGCTTGGCTCCTCCAAGACCTATGAAGTTAGCCAGGGTGCCCCCCCAAGGAGTGACACCAGGATGTTGCCCTGTACTGGGTGGAGCTCTGACCCTCTAGAATCCACATCGCTAGCCAGGGTGCACCCCCAAAGTATGGCAACAGGGCCTTGCATTTGGATCTGCAGGACTTGGCTCCTCCAGGACCCATGTGGCTAGTTGGAGCACACCTGCAAAGTATGGCACCAAGGCCTGGTGCTAGGCTGGGTAGAACTCAGATCCTCCAGGATCCTTGAGGCTGGCCAGGGTGTACCCTTGAAGTATGGCGTTGGGCCTTCCACTGGGCTGGATGGGGAACAAATCCTCCAGGACCTGTGCAGCTAGCTGGGGCACACTCCCAAAGTATGGTCCTGGGGGAAATATTCATTTCATCAAGGCTGGAGTATTCACTTGTCTAAGCTCCTGGACCTAGGGTTCATCTTAGGGTCCCATAAAACACATAGGAATCTCCTTAGTAAAGCCCCTCTGTGATAACTATTGAGAAAATGGGCACTCCACCTTCTCATTGTTTCCAGAACTTTCAGGCAGCCATAAGAACAGCTGTTTCTCACCTCCATGACAGCCCTTGTGAGTCAGTTTGTAGCAGAAGATGCCACCACCCCCAGCCAGTATACTTCAGTTTCTTTGTTGCCCAAGTAGTAGTTTCAGTTCCAGTTCCAGTTGCTTCTGGTCTCTTAGAAATGGCCAATGTCACTGAATTCCAAGCACAAGAAACTTCAAGTATTCTGACACATCGTAAATTTATCACAAATCCTAACTAAAAATATATTCTAAAACATACATTATGAGCCAGGTGTGGTGGTGCATGCTTATAAGCCTAGCACTCTGGAAAGTTGAGGCAGGAGAATGTTAAATTCAAGTCTGACTTGGGTAACTTAGCAACTTAAGACCCTGTCTCATAAAATAGAGTACAGTAGAGTACAGGAGAATAGAATAGAATACAATAGAATAGTACAGAATATAATATCCTGAGATGCAGCCTAGAGGAAAGGGTAAATCTCCAGTACCCCAAGTAAAACAAAGCAAACACACATTATGACTAAAGTGAGGTTTGTCCAAAGAATTAAAATTTGGTTTAATATTTGAAATTATTAAATGTAATTCACTTGACTGACAAACAAAAAAAGAAAAAAATCATGATTGTTTTAGTAGACACAAAATCCAACATTTATTTCTTATAACCTTGAAATAGCAGGGGAAATTCTTTAACCAAATAAAGGGTATCTCTGAAAAACCTATAGATTTGCCAACATAAGCAAGAGAAAGAAAGGCATCCAGATAGAAAAGGAAGAAGAAGAACTATTTTCATTTGCAGCTATGTTAATCTATGTAGAAAATCTTATGGAAACTGCAAAAGAGCTACTAGAACTACAGGTAGTTTAACAAGTTTGTAGGATATGAGATCAATATGTAAAAATCAATTTTTACTTTGATATACTAGCAACAAATAGAAATTGAAATTAAGAAACCAATACCATTTAAAATAGCTTCAAAAATAAAATGTTTTGTGATAAATGTGACAAAGCAATTACAAGTTTGATACAAAAGAAGCTAGAAACTATTGCTGAGGAACATTGTAAAACATCTAAATGGATCTGGAGATGTCCCAGGTCCTTGGGATAGAAGAGTCAATAATGTCAAGATGTTAGTTATCCCTAATTATCTCTACTTTGTTGATCTATAGATTCAATATAATCAAAATCCTAGCCAGATTTTTTTAAAATATAGGTGGGCTAATTCAAAGTTTATATGAAAATGCAAGGGACCTAGAATAGCCAAAACAATGTTGAAAAAGTAACCAACTTAGAGAGCTAACACTACCTGATTCCAAGATATATTATAAAGCTCTAGTAGTTAAAACACTGTATCATTATAAGAATAGATACATAGATCAATGGAATAGAAACCAAAAATAGATCATATATGTATTGGAAACAAATTTCTGTGTTCTTTCTTTTTAAATAAATCTTTGACTTCAAGATAGACTTCAAAAAGTTGTGAAGATAGTACTGAATTCTCATACCCAGTTTCCTCTATTATGAACATCTTACATCACTATGGTATGCTTGTCACAATTAATGAATGGATATTGATGCTTTATTAGTAACTAAAGTATGTACTTTATTCATATTTCCTTAATTTTTTAAAAATTTTATTTAAAGAGAAACAAAAGCATGTAAAGGGTAGAGGTAATACAAAATTCCAAAAAAAAGATAAACAATAAGAAATCACTAGTTAAAATTACATATTTTCCTCTTAGAAATAGTTGCTCAAGTAACAAAATTAAAGCATACAAAGTAGATAGTCAAACAGTGAGAGTGTAGACAGCTACGCATGCATGAATATCTGCATGTATTTCTATACTTTCTGTATTAGAGGGAAAAACAAAACTTTGCAAGACAAAACAAAATAAATTCCTATAAAAACATGAAACCAAAAAGTCATATAAAACCACAGTACAAGGTGATCTACAATGATTACTGTGTTGTTTCTTATTATCTTCAATAGAATATCTATATCAACAGGCATAATTGAATATAGCAGTATGATTGAGTATAGCAGTAAATAACAATATTAGTAAAAATAAAATATTGTAGACAGTATAAAACTTCAAAGGCAGGTAATAATCAAACCAGAGTGGATATTCTAGTGGATCTTGTCATCTTAAGTGCAGTTGCCTATACTCTCAGACTTGATACTATCGATCATAACAGCTTTGAATAAAACCTATCAATACAAAACAGCGATCCAACAAACCAGATTCGATTATGATCAGTCATGGTAAAAGAGTGTAGGTTTTACAGAGCTTTAGATTAAGTTAATAGGAAATTAAGGATGATTACCATACTATATCCTGTTATTTTCAGGATTACTGTCTGTGCCCTCAAATCTAGTACAGGTAGATTGACTGGAAAAGAATATAATACATCTAAGCAGAGTAGTGTGAGTAATGTGGGTTTTTAAATCCTGGTGCACTAATAACAATATAGTGTATCAAGGCCATCTATGTTAGAGATTATAGCTAACCTTCTCTGCCTCATTTCTGCTATGCTATTTTTCTGCCTTTGTTTGTCTAGTTTTCTCCTTCATTCTACTTCCTGCCCCACTCATTGAGGCCTTTCTGCCACTGTTTCTAAAATCCTGTTTTTTTTTCCTCTCTCTAGAATGTCCTTCAGTATTCTCTGTAGTGTTGGATTGGTGGTCACAAACTCCCCCAGTTCCTCTTTGTCATGGAAGCATCTTGTTTCTCCATCAACTTCTAGTGACAGTTTTGCAGGGTATATCAATCTGGGCTAGAGGTTATTTTCTTTCAGGGCTTGTAACACTTCACCCCAAACTCTTCTTGATCTGATGGTCTGTGTTGATAAGTCAGTCAAGATTCTGATGGGCATACCTTTATAGGTAATCTGTTTCTTTTCTCTGACAGCTTTTAATATTCTGTTTTTATATTGAATTTCTGGTATCTTAATTATTATATGTCTGGGTGTAGATCTGCTTTGGTTGTAGGTGGCTGGAGTTCTGTATGCCTCACACAACCAAATGTCATTTTCTTTTCCCATGCTTGGGAAGTTTTAGTTTTCCTTAATTATTTCCGTGAATAGCCTTTGTAATTCACCTGTATGTTTTCCTGCTTCTTAGTTCACATTTCTTATTCTTAAAACGAAGATTTTCTTGTCATCTTCTAGCTTTTGTATTGTTACTGCCTGTTTCCTTGTTGTTTTTAAGAGATCGTTCCTTTCATGATCACACACAGCCAACTTGTCTTCAAGTTTTGATAGTCTATCCTTAGTTTCTTTTAAGGTGTTTTTCCAGCTGTCAATGGAGTTTTTATATTCCTGGTAGTCTCTTTGAATCTGCTTCATGTATTCTATATTTTCTTTATATTCTTTATTGAATGTTTCTCTCCTTTTCTTGTGTTCCTCCCTTCTTCCGTCTGTATCATCCTGAGAGATGCTTCCCGAGAGCATTTCTCTTATTACTCTACTCATATCCTGCTTTATCTGATTTAATATTTCAATTTTGAGCTCGTCTACAAGGTCCCGAAGATATCTCTTAATGTCCATTGAAGCCATGTCTGATGTTGTGTGTTTGCCGCCCTCAGTCTCCCTTGTTTTTCCTTCTCCTGGATCAGTGATCTCAGGGTTCTGGGCTGGGGGCCTCCTCCTGCCTCTCTCTTCTGTCATGGCCCTGGCTTCCTCCACACAGGTTACAGTGCAGGTCCCAACCCCCTTCCCTGTTGGCCACGTTTCCTCCAAAGCATGCTGGTGAGGGATCTCCGCCCTCTCCTGCCTGCTCTTGTCACTGAGGTTTAAGCAGCCTTTGCATATGCCTGCCCCTCCCCACTGGGCCAGCCAAACTTCAGCTGCCTTCACCCGGTTAGTGCTTGCTAGGTGCAGGGAATCGATTTGGGATGGCTCATTGGGTCCCAGCCAGGGGCGCAGCCTAGTCCAAGCAAATCCCACGAATCTGCTCTGGGGAAGGAGCAACCAACTGAAGTCACTGTCGCTCCCAGTTCAAGCTCCTCCTGCCTGATTCCAACATGTGGCCCATTTGGTCGCACCCTTCCCGGCGGGGGGGGGGTCTCATTCCCAGCACTGACCCGTGGATTAATGAAGGTCCCTTCACCAGCTCCGCTCTCTGTTGGGCTCACCAACCCCTGACTTCAGTGCTGCTGTGCATCCTGTGAGTGGCGGCGGGAATGAGTTTGGGCGGCTTTGCTGGCCGCGTGGATTCAAGCTGGTGCAGACTTGGCAAGTCACCGCGAAAACGCTGTGTCCCTTAATTTTTACCTGTTTCAGTTGTAGTCCCAAAATAGTTGAAGAGTTTTTTTACATTTTAATTTCTTCCTGTGTCAAGAGGATCCGTCTCCCTCTGTCTGGGTCTCTCCAGGGTGTTTTATTCTGGCATATGAATTGTTTCTGCTGGGAGGCTTTGTATTTTGTTGCTCATGATCGGCCATCTTGTCTTCTCCTCGCCTTAATTTTTTACTTAATGTTCTTCTGTTCAGGATCCCATCTCTGACATATCACATTCAGTCATCTTGTCTTCTTAGGCTTCTATACTGTAAGTGGTTCTCACACTTTCCTTGTTTTTGATGACCTTCACAGTTTTGAAGATATTCTGCTACCATTCCAAGGTGGGAATTTGCACTTGAGATTTATTCAGGCAGCCTGAAGAAAAGACATGGGGACTTAAGAATGTCTCACATGCCTTTACTAGCTCAACAGCAAAAAATCAATACTGAAAAAAGAAAATCCCACTCCTTTATTATGTACAATATCACACAAAGTTGGCAAGTTGCTAAAAAGTTATATAACAGACTACTGGTGTACAAGTTCACTGTGCATGTACATAACATGCCAACTCACGTGCAAGTGGAAGGCTGGGAGAAAAGCCTGAGCCCAGCCATCTCATGTATCTGACAACTGGAATTGGATGTTTTTCTAACAATTAGACTGGGGATGTGGATTTGGAGGAAAAAGACTATTGGGCTAAAATGCCATTCTCATTACTCCCATCAAGAACACATACTAGCAACATGACACAATTGTTCCTGTTATCAATTATTCTAAAGTCTGCACCCATAAATCTATTTAGTGGTCACATGTCAGGACCTAGAGAGACCCAGGTCTCTCAACTGAGACAGAAAGGAAGTCAAACATAGAAGCAGACATGGCCTTTTTGTGTACCTACATTGCACTGGCCTCTATACATGAAGAAACTGAAGATCAGAGAAGTTAAAAGTAATTTCTCCAAGGTTGAATGCCAGAACATAATGTCATTATATCCTACCATTTCTCTCACTTGCAGGCAAAGGGAGGCATTTCATCATTAACAGTATGTTAATGACCCAATTTTGATGGCACATCTGTAATCCCAGCACTTTAAGAGGGTGAGGCAGAAGGATTTTAAATTTGAATGCAGTTTGGGTAATTTAGTGATTTAGGCTCTGTCTTAAAATAAAAAAATAAAGCAGGGCTGGGAATGTAGCTCAGGGCTCTCACATTGTCAGCCAGACTGCCAGGTGGTCAGCAGCTGGGGGAGAGGGGTTGTAATAGGGAGGCTCTGGTCACTGAAGGGATCTGTCAAAAAGCAATGTAAGACCCTTTTAGGTTAACACCAGAGCAAAAAGCTCTCAAGAACAACATGTAGTTATGAGAAGAAGGAAACACAGTTCAGAATATTGTTCAAGGCAGTGTCAACTTGACCTAGAGTCAGTTCAGCTCTGCAAGCTGCTTCTGCCTGAAAATGACGCCCTGTTCCTAGGCAGAAAGACCCTGAAGGCCTGAGGACTAAAAGCAGAGGAGCCCTAGGGACCAGAAGCCATGCATGTTATTCCCCTCAGTTGTCTCTTCAAATACCCTTATGCCAGTTGTTTGTTGCTTACTTTCTTTTTCTGCCAAAATAAATTTATTGAGGCAAATCATGTAATTTACCCTTTTAAAGTATACAATTCAATGTTTTAGTAAATGTAACAAGTTATGCAACCTTTGCCATCAATCAGTTTTAGGACACTTTCATCAGAACAGTGTGATATTCACACACATTCATAGTTAATTCCCCATAACTCTTTACCCACCCAATCCACTCCCGAGGCAACCATGAATCATCTTCTGCCTGTAGATTTGCCTATTCTGAGTATTTCATTTAAATGAAATAATACAATATGTGGCATCTTATGTTTGACGCTTTTCACTTGTACATTTTTTTAGGTTTATCTTTTGGAGTATGTATTCATAGTTTATTCTCTTTTATTGCTGATTAGCACCCCATTGTAACGATATACTACATGTTGTTTATCCATTCATTGGTTTATGAGCATTTGCTTTGTTTTCAGTTGTTGATTAATATGAATAATCCTAGTAAAAACATTTATATGCATCTCTGTGTATCAATATGTTTTCATTTCTCTTGTGTTACTCTCTTAAGCTTCTGTTTCTTTTTTCTTTTTTCTAAGTTTTTTCACAGTGCTAGAGATCGAACCCAGGACCTTGTGTGTATTATCCAAGCACTGTACCACTGAAGTCTACCTCCACTCCTTATTTTTTTAATTTTGAGACAGGATCTCTGTAAGTTGTTATGTAATCCAGACTCGAACTTGGGATCCTCCTGCCTTAGACTCCTGAGTAGCTGGGATTTACAGGTGTGCACTTCCACACAAAGCATCTAAGATTTTTAATGGGTTTAGTCTATACTTTTTAATTTTATGATTGTCTTTCTTTTCTTCAGCTTCTTCACTGGCTTTCTATTGTCCTCTGGACAAAGTTCAAACCCATTAGTGTGACCAGAGAAGGTGATTTTTATCTGTTCAACTTTATCTCTTGTGACTCTTTTGAAAGAGAAGTACCTCACAGAATGAAGACACATTAAGACAAAGCAATCTAGAAAAAAGAAATCTTCCTCAGGTAATGTTCTAGTGTTATTTATTGCCAATCACTCATGTTAGAAAATCTGAACTAATAATAAAATATTTTTGATTTGATATAATAACTATATGACCTTTTTGGATAGTGTCCAGTACATAGTAGCCTAATATTTATTAAATATTCAATTTAAATAAATTGTGGTGAGCAGCAGCAGGCATTGATGGGAGTGCTGTAAAAAGACATATACTTACTGTTTCCCTATATAATTATGGCCAGCCAGCCTAGAACAGAATGAATAAGCATTGGAACATGGGTTTCAGTGGCTTACTGGTTGCCCAAGCCTTCATCCAAAGCATGGAAAATAGAATTATGGAATATCATTGCTATTATGTGCAGGAAATAAAGGAAAAGGCAGGAACACCACATCTGTTGCCACTTTAAAGATTAAATTCTATGCTTTGCAAAAGCAGCTGCTGCGAAAAACATGGAGTCTTCAACCTATCCACACAGGACTCCTGCCCCTTTGTCTCACAACTGGTGATCCAAAATAAAAGATAGATAATAGGAAAGAAATAGACCTTTTACAAGTGGGAATGGGTCCAAGGGATGGAGGGAGGGGAGAGGAAAGGGATGTAAAAATAATTAAGATGTATTATGTACATGCACCAATTCCCCGTGATAAATACAACCATTATGTACTGTAAACATTTATTAATAAATATAAATATTTAAGAAAATAGTGGTTTAGAGAAATGTCTAAGCCTTCTGGCAGTACCTGATGAGTCCTTTGATACTTCCTGAATATCATTTGGTTATGTATTCTCAGGCTTCCCTCTGGAACTCTCATTTTTCTCTTTAGAGGTTCTAATTTCCAGAATTAATTATAGGTATTTATTGGAAACTTGATCTAAAGATGCATTTTAGTTTTACTAAGGATTGTTAATGTCCTAAAACTTCTACCTGACATGAATTATGCTAAACCACACTTAAACTTCTTGAAGTGTATGTGCGTGCCTATATCACTGTTAACATTTCTTGACTGCAAATGAGATTGAGCATTTTAAATTAGTTTATTGACCAGTATGTTTTTTCCACCTGTAAAGTGCTTGTTCTTATCTTTTGCTAATTTTTGCAATGGCTATTTGTGTTTCTTTTACTGATTTTTTAAGAATTTTAACTCTCCTTTTCTTTTTCTTCTTCCCCTTCCTCTTCTCCCATTCCTTTCTTCTTCCTTCGCGCTTCCTCTGCATCCCTTTACCCTTTCTCCTTCGACACTAACCGTGCTGCTCACCATCTTGGGCAGGATGATCATGTCCCACAGGTGTGTGTGTGCCCTCGCGGGCTTCTCTTCGGCGGCTCCTTCTTGGATTTGCGCAGGTGCTTCTGCAGCCAAGTGCTGTTTGGCCTTAGGCCTTGGTTGGGCTGCCCCCTTGCCAACTGCTATGCTAGTTGCCCTAGGACACATCCAGCAGCCGGTCTGCTCCCACCACGGTAGGTGAACTTGCCCAGCATCCACTGCTGCTTCCGCTTATCTTGCTGCCTCCTCGCAAATTATTCTTGACACAAATCCAGGTTTCTTTATTTGTGAAGCAGAGATCTTCCAGCCTGTGAGTTGATTTTTCACTTTGCTTCTAGCATTTATTTTCAGGGAAAATTTTTAAATTTTTGTTTGTTCAATTTGTCAGATTTTTCCTGTATAGTATGTGCTTTCTGTATCTTCAGGAAAACCCTCTCCAGCCCTGGAGATATGTACAGTCAGTCCCCATTATTCGTGGATCCTATATTTGAAAATTCACTTACTCGGGTGGGGGATTTAGTTCAGCGGCATAAGTGCTTGCCTGGCAAGAGTTAGGTCATATGTTCCATCTCTGGTACCAAAAAAAGAAAAAGGAAAGAAAAGAAAATTCGATTACTCACTAAAATTTATGTGTAATCCAGAAACAATACATGCAGTGACCATGTGCAAAGGTACTGAAAACTTGTCACATATATTCTCAGCTGAGATCAAACAAAGTAACATTCTGGTCGTGTTTCAACTCTAAAACTGTAGACAAGTGTCCTGCAAATACAGCTAATGCCATGTTTTTCACATCTCTGTTAGTGGTTTTTCTGTTTAAAATGTTTTCCAAGCATAGTGCGGAAGTGCTGCCTGGTGTTTCTAATTACAAGAAGGCAACGAGCTACCTTACAGAAAATGTGTTAAATAAGATTAATTTAGGCATGTGTGATAGAGCTGCTGGCCATAAGATCAGGGTTAATGAATCACCAATATGCAATAAATGAGATGTCCTTAAACAGAAACACACTTAAAACAGGGTATGTATTGATCACTTGACAAAAATGTCACCAAGGGCTGTATTTCCCTGAGGAGCAGTATTTCAGCCCTGGCTAATTCAGTGTTCATGGAGAGTTTATAAAACATGACTACTGTGAATAATTGACTGTCCATATTCTCCAGTCCTTTTTTTTTTCCTTTTTGGCTTTGCAAGAGTATTTAACTCTTTGCTCCCACCTAAGGTATGATATGGGAGCACAATTTCCTACTCATGTTTAATGACACCTCTGTCATAGAGTAAGCCCCCACATACATATGGGTCTGTGTTTTAGTTTATTTTTTTAAAAAATCATCCATTAATACCTTTGTTTATTGTCTCACAATTACCTCAGGTATTAATACTACAGGTTTACAATGGTCTTGTTATGTGGTAGTATGACCCATCCCTCAGTGAGGCATCTTTATTTTGCATAATTTCTTTGGCCCTTTAGGTCTCTGTACACATTTTAAGATCAATCAGCCTGTCAAGTCTGTGAAATCCTCTGTTGGATTTTGATGGCAATTGCATTAAGGTTGTAAGTTAACCTGGAGAAAGTTGCCATCTTGCTTTATTGAATCTTCCCTTCTATGAACATGGCACATTTTTCCAAATATTTTTTTATTCTGTCTTTTAATGGGGAATTTATTGTCACCCCTATAATCTCACTAAAAATGATTTATTCCATGATGGTATGATGTTTTTGTTGCTCTATTTTTTAAAAAATCCTGCTTGCTCATTTTTCAGTTAAGTTCTATTTTAAGGATTTGATCACTTTTCTAGTCTGAAATTATTTTATATGCATTTGTAATCTGTTTCTGGTTATTTCTGTGTATTAAGAGTTTGTGGAGGATATAACTATATGTTAGTATGTGCAGACACTTGATCAATTTTGAAAGTTCACTCTTGTGCTTTGTAATTTTTTATTGTGAACTCATTATCAGCACTTGTATTTTTTTGTGCAGTTATATTTAGGATGTGAGATCTCCTCCAAATCTTTGTTTCCTTCTGCCTTGTACCACAGGAATATCACTGTTTCAAGAGTCTTTCTTATATTACTTTTTAGTCTGGGGTATCTAAACTATGTGGGTAGAGAAAAAGCAATGTGAACTGTGATCCTGTGGTTTTGAATTCTTCAAGAGCTTTTATTTTATTCCCACCCAAGGACCTGTGTCCTGTGGTCTCTCTTGTTTTTAAATCCTTTCATAAATAAAATAGATCTTTGAGGGTCTTGGCTTTATGTGAAGTTCTCAGTTAAATTCCCTACCTCCTAAAGCCCAAAGCCTCATTTCCTGTGCCTGTGTGGGCATTAAGTCCCAAACCCCTAGGTTCTGGAGACAAAAACCCCCCATTAGCCCAAGCACTTACCCTTCCCCTTTTTCATTTCCCTCTTTATTACTGGCACCTGGGTATTTGCTTTTATTATTTGTGAGTGTAGTTAAATACCTACAATAATTATGTTACATTTTACCCAGTATTTCTGTGTGATTATAGTAAAAGGATTTTCAGGTTGTCCGAGTCCACCATATTGCTAGCAGGTGTTAGTTTCTTCATCTTTTACTATTTGTTAATGAGCTCAATTCTTTATATTTTTAATTGGACAATGAGTGAATGTTAATAGTAGGCAATGTGCTTGAGTTATGTAACATGTGTAATTTACTGGGCCTCAATTTTTAAAACTTGGTACGACTTATTTCTAATTTCTATAATTATCTTTAAATAAGTTGGATCTAGCTATCTATCTGTATATATTTAAAAACAAGGCCGCATTAATTTTCCTTTTACCTTCTCTTCTCTGACATCAGCATGACCCTCATGTATCCCTTTTCTCTCACATTAATCAACTGTACGGGCTTCCATATTTGTCTGCATGTAAATCCAAAAAGACCCATATATGTCCTCATATATATATATATATATATATATATATATATATATTCACACACAATAATAATCAAGGTGGCTTCATTATTATATGGTATGTAAAATGAGATTGTAATATATACAATTTTCTGCATTCTGCTATTCTCAACTAACAGCATTGTTAAGGTTTAGATCTGGGCTATACCGTTGCATGTGTTTGGAGGGTGATTGAGTCATGCTACACTATACTCACCAGTGGATTAGCTGACTTGCTGTTAGGAGATGTGGCCTAGTTACACACAGCTCACTGTATGACCTAGAAGGGCATATCTCCCTCTCCTGGTCCTCCCTTCTCTCCCTGCTTCTGCCTGCCATGATGTAAACAGCCTTCCTCTGTAGCAAGCCCTTTCCCCAATGTTTGAGCCTGTCAACCATGAACTGGAGCTCCTTAAAGTGTGAGCCAAAATAAACCTCTCCTCTTTTAAGTTGCAATTGTCAAGTATTTTGATCCAGCAATGAAGAAGGTGACTAAGACAGATTTTAATACAAATAAGGTACTGAAACACTGCCTAACCTATAGAACAGGCTTTCAGGTAGAGTTTGGAAAAGTTTGGAGGAGCAGGCTAGATAGGCCCTAGAATGTTGTGAGCAGTAGTTGATGTCCAATACTGGTCAGAGCTTCATAAACCAAAATAATGATAGAGACACTGATGGTAAAGGCCAGGTTCAAGAGGTTTCAGTTAGGAGCAAGAACTCTTGGCAGTTGGATTCCAAACCACATGTTATGTTCTGAAAGAAAACTTGTCTACATGTTGCCCATGTCTTGAGACTTTGCAGGACATTGAGATTA
This sequence comes from Hydrochoerus hydrochaeris, assembly GCA_004027455.1. NCBI lineage: Eukaryota > Metazoa > Chordata > Mammalia > Rodentia > Hydrochaeridae > Hydrochoerus > Hydrochoerus hydrochaeris. Next base: position 231,141 of record PVLA01002386.1, on the reverse strand, counting down.
AAGGAGGTGAACTAATTAGTCTGATTCAAATTTCAAGGCATCCTAACATTCAAGTTGTAGCATGGATATTGCCTATTCCTTTTAGTGAAATTTACAGTGAGAAACAGGAGCAAAAAGCCCATTTAAAAAGTTTTCAGTTTCACCAGAAAGAAGGCACTTGGAAAGTTGGGCTTTTTGCTCCTAACGATCATAAGATTAGGGAAAAAAATGTCAAGTACTTTGCATCAGAACAATAGTAACTGTGGCTGACTGGCCAATGTAAAAGGATAAAGACAAACTCCTTTGAACGAATTACCTTTGAAAAGAGAGCCCCAGAGTGTTCTGCTTAAGAAAAGTGAATTGTTCTTGACCACTAATGCAAAACTGGATTAGACAATGTATATCTGTTCCTACATGGAGGTATTAATCTATACCTACTGATTAGATAGATTGCCAGACGTCAAATTGCTGATAGTATAGTCTCTACTTTTTACAATTAAAAGCTTTTTTTTGATTATCTTTGTCCCAAAACCTGTGGCAATAGGATTACCATCAGCAGTGTATGAAAATCCCTTCCTTATTTGGATTAGATATTTAGATGATATAGTTTATGGTTTATGAATCTGATGGGCGTATAAAATGACATCTCATTAGTATCTTATATTCTTTGACTAGAAGAGAATCAAACTATCTTTTCTGTGTCTTTGGATTTGTCCTTCTGTAGGTTGTATACCTATATTTTTGTTTATTTCTTTTGGGCTACATGTGTTTTTCTCATTGTTCTATAAAATTCATATACACTGTAAAAGTTGAACCTTAATCATTAGCTTTACAGAGTTTTTCCACATCTATTGATTATCTACTGTTCATGTTACTTTTGCTACATAAAAGTTTTGTTTCAAATGATGATATATCGATATATATTTTTTATAATTTCTGGTCTTGCAGAAGATTTTACAAACCTCCCTAGATGATACTTTTACTCTCTTGGATTTTCTTGCAAGATTTTTATTTTTTGCATTTAAGCCTTTACATCCAGGAATTTATTTTTATATAGTATAATGTGTGGTTTATTTTTATATTATTCCATATGGATACACTGTCATGCCAATCTTATTTATTGAATAGGCCATGTTTTCCCTCCAGGACTGAATGACTGCACTTGTCATATACTGATTTCTTTAGTATTTAATTTAATTCTAGATTTTTCTAGATGTAATCACTAATTTTTGTCTGTTTTTGTAACTATACATATTGATTTTAGTGGCTTTATAGAATTTCTCAATGTCTAGTAAGGCAAGTTCCATTTCACTTTCCATAGTTTTCTTAGCTATTCCCTATCGGGGACCTGTGGCCAAGATTCCCAACTGCCTGTACAGAAAGGATGAAATAAGAGACAGAGACAATTTAGTAATGCTTAAAGGGGAGCTGGGAGGTCAGTTCCTCAGGATGAGCAAAGATTAAGACTCTCCAGGTAGCCACCATTTTATTAGCCAGTGCGTGGGGAAGGGTAGCAAATGATTCCAGGAACAGTAATGGCGGTTGTTGTGGCCTAGTAAGAACAAAACATTCATACAGGGATGAGAAGGGAGCAATAAGGAAACTGTAGTTTACCCAGCTGAAACTTTTTGGTATACTACATTGCTTTAAAGATCCTTATTGTGCACTGGTGATTTAGCTCAGTGGCACAAATACCTGCCTGGCAAGCTCCAGGCCATGAGTTTGATCCCTGGAACCAAAATAAATAAAAGATCCTTATCACCCTCAGCAGTTTCATTTTGCCCTGTGAGCATCACAATATCACTAGCCTTAGGGCTTCAACTGTGACCAAAAGGTAGGAGGAGTTTCCTCAGTCCAATCTAGCTCAAAGACAAGGACAAGGGCAACTTCAGACACCCTTTAGATTTAATTTATAATCTGTGGTCCCTGACAATTCCCCAGCATTTATTTCTCTATAGGAAAGTTAATTTAAATTTATGAAATTTCAAGAAAAGCCTCATTAAGGCTTTTTACTTGAGGGCATCCCCAACAGCACACAAATAGCCCCCAGACCATAATACAACTTATCTTCAAGCACTTACACTCTCTTTTAAGAGTGTCCTTCTTTGATTGTGCTTAATAAATCTGCCTATGGCTCTCACTGATGTGTCCTGAAATGCTTTTCTCAGATGAAATTCAGTGAACCTACTCTCTGGGGGATGGAGCAGATTGAGGTATTATAATATTATTATAGTTTTCCTTTTGTTGTGGAATTTTAAGAGACCAGAGAGAGCAGAGAGACCAATGGGTGAAACAGCACGATTTTATTTAGGTGCACATCAGCTCAGTAGACTTGTGTCCACAGGCTGACTCCCAAACAAAGGAAAGACTCTAGTTATATACATGTTTCTGCGGGGATTGGTCTACTTTGTGGCACTAAACTTGTGGGTGGGAAAGTAGGTTTACAGAACCAAGATACAGGCAGTTAGTTAATCAACCAGTGACAGTTTTGCAACTTAACAGCAGCCATAGGGTGAGGAAAGTCTAAGGGAAAACTGCTTAAGGTTGGGGAAGCTTGTTTTCCTCTTTAAATTTTGCTTCACTTTTATAAGTCTTATCTCACTCATATTAAATTTATTCTTTTTTGTTTTGTTGTTGTTGTTTTAAGACAGGGCACTGTGTAATTTGGAGTAGCCTCACCATGTGGCCCAGACTGGCCTCAAACTCACAGCAATCTTCCTGCCTCAGCCTCTGGAGTATATTTCAATCACCAACAGATACATCCAGAATTTACTAATTTGCTAGGTAATTCTTATTCAAGTCAAATTGATGTATTACAATTAATGAGCACAGCCTGTTATGGTTTGCATCTGGATGTTGGCCTTCCAAAGCCTCATACAGTCATGGAGGGGGAGCTTTTCTGAGATAGCTGAATCAAGAGTGTGTGATTGATTCAGAGTACAATGCTGGGATTAAGGGTGGGGATTATTGGATCAGTCTATTGATTGGCTTGGCACTGTCCTAATATGAGTAAACTGGATAAGATAAAAGGGGCAGAAAGAGGCTTGTTTCTCCCTTTTTTGTTCTTACTTGTTTTTGTTGTCTTCCACCGTCAACTGTTGCCCCTCTACCATGTGCTACCCTGCCTTGGACCCAGCCAATTATGGACTGAAACCTTTACAAACTGTGAGCTAAATAAACCTTTCCTCCTTTAAATTTGGGTATTGGGTATTTTGTCTTAGAACTGAGAGAAAACCAATGAAGACATAGCCCTATCCATCACCTCAGAAGGAAAGGATAGAAACTTAATCACTAGTAGGCAAGATTTTAATCAATCACACATATGTAATATATTCTCCATAAAAACTCAGAAGGACAGGGTTCAGAGAGCTTCCAGATAGCCAAATATATGAAAGGTCCTCTGTGACACAGGACTTGTTCTATTAATTTCCTCATTGATATCCTTTGGAATATCTTTTATAATAAATGAGTAAATGTGTTTCTCTGAGTTCTGTGAGGCACTGTAGAACATTAAACCCAAGGTGTGATTGTGAGAACCCTTATGTATAGATGGTCAGTTGGGAGCATGAGTGAAGCAATCTAGGACTTGCAACTGGCATCTCAAAAGATGTCTTTCTTCCTCCACATGATGCCATCTCTTGAGACTGGGCATTTAACTTATGGGATCTGATCAAATCTCCACAGAGAGAACCTGAGAGTTGAAATGAATTAGAGGTATCTCCTGCAGAATTGCTTAGTGTGTCATGGGAGTATAGTAGGAGAAATTAAATTAGATTTTTTTGCACAGACACAGTAAGACTCTATTTGTTATAACAGATTGTTATGACAATCACTTTGTTTATGCCTTTACTGAGTTTTGCTTATTAGGTGTATCCAATTCTTAAAGAGGTGAAATGAAAGATCTCATAAAAACTGATTTTTATTGTATTTTTTGTATTTCTATAGTTTTGGCTATGTGCTTTTGGCATTTACGTATTTTAGTGCATATAAATTTATGATTACTGTATATGATTCATTGCATATTTTTATCATACATATTGTCCCTTTTGAGCCTGTTTAGGATTGTTTGTTCATACATAGATCTAATATACTTCTTTTAACTAAACATTCAATCATATGAACAAAATTACTTATCAGTTTCTATATTTGGAACAATTACATGTTTTATACTTTTTCACTATTAAATACAGTTCTACAGTGAACATCGCTTGAGTCTTTGCAAGAGTTTTCCTCAAGGAAACTCTTTTCTTCACAACAGGATGAAGAATCACTGTGTCAGAAAGTGTCCTGATCCTCAGGTTTACTAAGTGTATAGTAAATCTTTTAAAAACTTTTAGTTTTTATTAGTACATGTTTGCAGTACATAATGACATTCCTCATGGGAAGTTGGGACATATACATAAAAATACTTTTTATCCTATTTGTATTATCTTCTAATTTTCACTTATTCCAGTTAAACTTATATTAATCTTCTTTGTGCTATCTGGCAGATGTATTTATTTTTATGTCCTCTTGTTTTTAAGGTATGTTTAAATGAGTGATCTCTGGCAGAAGCCCTATCTTCCTCATACTGGGCACTTCTGGTGCCCATACTTTCAGTAGAATTTTTAATCTCCTGAATTTCTGTTTGGAACCTTTTCATGGACTCAAATTCTTTGTTAAACTGGTCTTTCATGTTTTGTATCTTTTTTGTTTACCTCAACTTGCTTATTATTAGTGTCTTCTGTAAGCTCCCTGATTATTTTATTACATCCATTATGTTTAATTGTATCTTCTTTGAACTCATTGAGCACCTTATTGATTTGTTTTTTTAACATTCTCTCTTATCCTTTCAAATAGTTTGCCAGTGTGGCTTTTGTTTCCCTTCACTTTGATTTCCCATAAATTGGCTTTAGGGGAGTTGCAAGGATTTAGAGGCATTTTGTTGCCTTGTTTTTGTTTTTAAGCTGAGGTTTGTGAGTGGTTATAGTGGAAATATTTTGTTGCTAGTGTGGAGATCTCTTAGCTTCTACTTTTTGGTGATGCTCTCTGGGCATGGCTAGCTATAGGTCTTTGTCTCTGTCCCAACATCCTACCTCGTCCATTAACTTGGGAGTAACAGACTCAGCACCCAGGGTTCCGGGGATGGATCACAGTATTGTTAGTGATACAAAGGTAATCTGGATATGGCTTGGATTTTTAAAAACCTATTAATAGAAACAAATGGGTAACCCACTCAAGACTCACTCACTCTCTGGCAGAAGCTTTCTTTCTCCCAATAAATATATTCTGCTCTTAACCTCCATTGTTCCTAAAATTCATTCTTTGATTTTAGAGAACACAAACTTGTACTGGACATCTAGCACATTGGGAGTTTCTTTCCCCTGTAACATTTGGAGGTCTTCCACTGAGATCATTAGGTAGCGGTAAGAGTCAATTATGCTCTTAATCTTATTGGTTGACCATAGTTTTGTCCCACCGCATGCCCACCTTGTGATTTCCCATTTTCCCCACCTTAGACCTACCTCACCTCATGGTTTTGCTCTGTAAAAATCTCGAGAAAAGGTAGGGTCCTTGGCAACCCACTCAGGACCCCTTTTGTCCCTCTCTCAGATAGAAGCTTTCTTTCCTTCAATAAGTATATTCTGCTGTTTAACAAAGTAGCAACAAAACAGCAAGAAAACAAGAACAATAGGTCCAAACAAACTTGATATTGACATACCATAAGGACCAATAATGTATCACCCTTAACAATAGAAAAAGGATCTATAAGTATAAACACTAAAACAAACCAAATATGGGCATATAGTAAATATCTGTAACAACTATACCTCCACTAACATTAGAAAAGCATTCAACAGTAGTAACTTAAAGTTAACTATCTAAAGATTAATAAAGCTTAATGGCTATACTACTAAAGATAGAGGGGATTGGGAATAGGAGAATGAAAAAAGAAAAATTTCAAAAATTAGTAGATGATGAGAAGCAGGAGAGAAAAGTAAAGGATCCTGTTAAGCAGTAGAAGAATACTAACAATTAGATAAAGGTATCAGAAAGGAACAAATAAGAAAAAGATTATAAAAGAAAAAAGGGAAAATGAGAATAAAAAAACAGAAAAATTAAAATGAAAAATGAAAGAAACAGAAAAGAAAAAACAAAAAAAAAGAAAAGAAAAAGGAAAAATTTCCAAACCCTGAGAAATTAGTGAAGAAGAGAAAAAAATGAGTCTAAAAACAAACAGAAATATCTTTCTGAATGAGTGATTTATTTCGAGGATCTGTAGTTTAAAACTTCAGCAAGTCACTTTTCTCTGACTAGCTGTTATGTATTAAAAACTGGTGGTCAACCTAACCCCAGCTGGATTACATCAGCATGGTGCTGAGCATAGATGTCCCACCTGAGGAAAGCTGCCAGTATAAATAGGGACGTGGAGAAGGAGAAGCTGTCACATTAGTACATTGAGGCGTTGAGGCGTTGTTTCTTCCGCGTGTTGCTTTTGAGCCATAGGTGCTCCTGGAGAAGCTCCAGTCCTCATATCGAGCATTGCTTCCTGGCTCCGGAGGGGAAGACATGTGCCTCTTGGTCTCCAGGATGAACTTGTCATGCTGGCTTCCTGGCATGCACTCGATTGTGCTTGTTGTCGGGGCCTCTATGTCGCTGAGGATGGCTGCGGTGCTTTTCAGGACAGCCCTGGTCTTTGTTGTGAGTGTGACTTCTCAGCTCCAGCATAGAACTCTCAACCTACCAGCACAGCTCCTTCACCCTGCTGCCATAGACTTCCTAGTTTCCACTGCTGACCTTTGGGCCTTCCCAGCATGGATCCATAAAAGAGACTGGCGTGAATCCTTCTTGTGGCCTCTAGACTTCCAGCTGGACTCGTGGGAGGCATTGTCATGAGCTCTGGGTCTTTATCTGCACTCATGTGGGACATTGCTGTGGGACTTAGGCCCTTGGCTAATTATTCTGTCTTTGGTTTTGTGGATAGATTTCTTGAATTTTCTTGTATTAACTCTGATCATCATTAAAATATTATAAACTCCATGTCCTGATTTTAAAAAACTCCATGCTGTGTTTGCAACTCACAACAGCTATAGGTTCTTCCTGGGGCCAGTATCACCATCCCAGTCAGCCATTTGTCCCTGGAGCTCCCAACCCCAGAGGCTTACTTTGTGTCTACAGAAACAGGTTCCCCTTCTGTGGGAGCTGGTTGCTTTGTTCTTTTCTGTGTTGTGCTGTTTTTCCAGCTTCTTAGTAGTTTCTAATTTTCCTTTCAGTTCCATCCCAATTCCTGGAGATCTACTTTTCTCTTCTCCTCTTTCTTCTTTTCTCCCTCCACCTTTATTTTTTCTTCTTCTTCGCCAAGTTATTTTCAAGGTATCTGGATTCCAGATCTCAAGAGAGGCTGAATTTTCTTTCTGATGGTAATTTTACCATATTGGTTCTCCTCAATCCTGTTTTGGGTTTTGAGCTTTTAACTTTCTTTTACCTCCACTCTTCCTGCTTTCTTCTTGTTGACATTTTTCTGGCACTTTATTTTCATTTTTTTGTCAGTTTTTTTTCCTCCAAGTAGTATACACCTGGATTTTTAACTCCGATAGACACTTTTTTGGGTATATTCAGTTAAATCATCTTTAATAAATTGATATCCATAATGTTACTTTATATTAGTATCTATCTATAAACTGTTGTTTGGAGATTTCTATGTATTTTTTTCAGGTTTAAATTGCCATTTATTTCATTTCCTACCTTAACATCTACTGTAGACAAACAGACTTAAAATGGAAACTATAGGGCTTTTAAAAAGTCTATCATGAACTTGGGGTGCTAGGAAAACAGGCAGCCAGCACGCTGCTCTGGTAAGCAGCTGTAGCCTCCCAAGCCTCGGCCGCCCCAGGGTGAGAACCATATCAGCGGTTCCTGAGATCCGCACTATGTTGGAACTTGGGGCGCTGGGAAAACCGGCAGCCAGCATGCCACTCTGGTGGGCAGCTGTGAGCCTACCGGCTCACGGGATAAGAATCAAACATTAATCTCATTCCCCCCACCCCTCTAGCAAGTGAGAGCCAGAGATCTGAGCATCTCTTGTGAGTTTGACTATACGCAATATAGCAATTAAGGGGGATTTTCTTCTGCTATGTCTTTGAAGGCAAATATTTTTATCTCTGCCTTGCTTTGTTCTGATCAATGGTATTGCTCTATTCATTATTCTGTTTTTAGAATTTTGGTATTTCCTTCGATATTGCTCTACCTGATTGAAGGAACAATTATTGTGAAGAAAACCAGATATACTATTGTACCTAATGCTGTTATCCCAGTAACCTGCTGTGAGGTTCTGTACCAATTTCACTGCACTGCCTCAACTGGCTTTGTCCTGTCTTGTTCTGCAGTATTTTACTACCTTCAAAATAAATAAATAAATAAATAAAATAAAATAATAAGAAAAAAAAAGTAAATAACAACAAAACAGATCAGTAAGGTACTGAGCAACCTGAAACATGATATAACTAAACAGATAATGGACTTAAAAAGCAAAAAGAGGAAAAGAAAGTGTTCTAAAGGATAGAACTGCAGTATATTTAAGTGTGTAGGATTGATAACCATGTTACTAAGTTTTTGTTGGATCGGTGAATGGAACTGTTTGCAGCCTCACCGTTTGAATGTCCACTTTGTATGCTTTAATTTTGTAACTTGAACAGCTATATCCAAGAAGACAATATGTAATGTATCAAATGGTGATTTCTTACTGTTTATTTTTTTGAAATTGTGTATTGTTTCTACCCTTTTTTCTGTTTTGCTTTTTGCCCCCCTCTCTTTAAATGAAATTTTAAAAGAAATAAGTCTATCACATGAGATTTTAAGTGACAAAGTTGGGAAATTGAACTAATGTCTTTTTGACTCTAATTCAAGTGCTCATTATAAAATGCTAGGGATTCAGAGTGACAGTCAGAATTCTAAATGAAGATACATGGATCCTGTTCAGCCCAGCTTATGGTTACTCTCTGTGGGAGCATCAGTGATGGTTTTTGATGGGCCATACTGAGATAATTAGGTGGGGATGGCTGAGATTCACTGTCTAGTGAGTTGCAAGCTTGCTGGGTGTATTCTTCTGAAGGCCCAGCTAGGAGTCCTGGGCTTCCTGCCCTTCTAGGAATGTGTCCTTGTAGTCTTAGATTCCAAGTTCAGGGAAGGGATGGAACTATGAATTCTATGTCCACAGATCTAGAAATGTGACATTCTGGGATTCTAGCCCTGTTTCCTGTGCCAGCTATTACATGCCTCTCTGGGATTGTTTTGCCCTTGATTTTTATGCAGTCATTATGTTAGGGGTGCTTAGAATGACAGGGTGAGATCTGAGCCACCCCTCCATCGGTCCTTCCTTAGGGGTCCCTGAACCTCCTGGGAGGACAGTCATCTAAACAGGTGCCATTAGGTATGACCATTTTATAAAGCTTTCATGGGGCTCCAAATAAAGTACCTAGGGCCAGTGAAAATGTCATGTTTCTTTACTCTTGGCAGGAGTCCCAGCTCCTCTGCTTGAGAACACAATTTATCCCATGCTAAATGGAAACTTCATTTGGCCATTATGTTCATCTCCAATCAATAAATTGCAGGAGAATAAATTGATTTATTCATTACTTATAGCTTCATAGATAAAATCTTTCCAAGCCTAGGGAATTTGGGAGGCTAGGCAGACCCCTCTGGCAAAAGTTGGGTATCCCTGAAAGTCATTACATGTTGGGTCTGAAACTAAATTGCTCCTCATTAAATAGGGGATCTGCAAATAGAATCAGGGCTCCTAAAATTAGTGGAAGGATCCAAATGAGGTGATAGTGTTGGAATTGCTATGCCTTGAATGTATTGCTGCATGATGGGGGTGTTTGTGTGTCATGATTGTGGGGATCCTGCCTACATAGCACTGATGTGGTTCAATATGGCAGGCCGTTTCCCATCATTCCTCTGTGCTGTACACCCACCCTGCAGATCTCCTAAGGGAGAAACCTGTTCCCTAGCCAAGAATGACATTGTGGCGGGACCTCTCTTGGGGTAGAGCACATGAAAGAACTCTGCAAATGTGTGACGAAGTTGTGTTTCTTTACCTGCAACACAAGTGATCAGATGGGATGCAGGGGGTGGCCCTGGCAGCTTCCCAGGCTGTGACTCTGCCTTTGCCTACTTTCACGACTGTGTTTGTCTAAAAAGCAAACTAAGCCCTGCTCTGTCAGAGCTCACCCATGCCACCAAAGGGCTGGTTGTGGTGACACTGGTGATGAAAACTAGCATGTTAGCAATTTTTCTTAGTCAAGCACTGTTCTCAGCCCTTCACACATCCTTACTCATTAGCCTCACGGCCACCCTATGAGGTAAATGTTATCACATCTGTTCCACAGTGGGAAACGGCAACCCAGAGATTAGGCATGGTGTGGAGTCTGCTGCTAGGCGCTAGGGGCTGTGTGGTCACAAGTCTGTGCCATCTGGTACGTGTCCTGGGAGCTGAACTAACCCAAAAGCATTTTAACTCAGAATTTCAACCTTCTCCCATTCACCGAATTTTACTTAAATTTTTTTTTCACATACTAGCAATAGTCAGAATGGCCAGATTTCATCCTCCTTTTATTTTCTTTGCCCCCTGGCAGCAGGAAAGGCAGAAGAGGAGCCCTAATTACTGACCAGTGTTCTGTTCCCTCTCTGCCTACCCGCCCAGTTGGACCCTTAGCTACTTCCAGCCTTGTGGATTTGTCCTGAAGAGGGAGAATAGGGGAGGGAGCAGAAATCTTGAGCTGAAATCTAAAGGCCTCAAATCCAGCAAATAAAAATGGAAACTGAGCTGTGTGATTCACTTCACCAACATGACTCATGTTCTCCCAAGGTTTCCGTGAACAATATGTTCACAGTCTGGTTTAATTATAGCCTAGATCCGCTGCTGCCTTGGTGAGCCTCCACAGTGCAACCCAGCCTGCACCCCCGAGGATGGCGCCACCAGGGAAGAGGGCACTGGCAATGATTTTCTGCAGGGGCCATCAGTCACCTCCCATAAAGGACCGTCCTTAAGAGCCTGGGCTGGAGGTTACCTCCTCAGGAGGAAGAAGAGCTCTGTTCCCCAGGCTTTGCAAGCTTCTAGGGCTTCCCCTTCATGCAGAAGCTGGAGTTTCACAAGCACCCAGTGTGGGTGGGTGGTGATCGATTGAGAGAAAGAAATAGGATTTAGTCAAAGCTCGCTCAAGCGAGGGTGGAGGGAACCCCAAGGCTGCCTGGGGAGTCGAGGGTGGTTCACTTGTGAGCCTGGTAACACTGGCCAGAAAACGTGCCACTTCCCACCTGCGTTGCTGTTGAAGCAGCACACCCTGGGTCACTGCACTGGATGTGGGGGGATCATTATGCAAACGTGGAGATGTGACTGCAGTTATAGCCTTGTGACAGGATAGAAGCAATAGCTCCCCTCCCTCTGCAAAGCGTGAAAGCACCAGTGTGTATTTCAGTTAAAAAAAAAAAAAGCCGATACCTTTCCCTCCCAGAATCAGCATTATGTGTGATTCCCACCACCGCGCGATCTGTGTTTGAGTAACAGAGTGGTGGGAGCAGGCAGCCTGACACCTTGGGTGCAAAACAAAAATTGATTGCCAGATAGAAATCCAGGATTCCCAATTAAATTTACATTGCACACAAATGACGCATGAGTGTTTGGTCCCAAAATATTGTGTAGGACATGCTTGTACTAAAAATTACATTTATTGTTTCCCTGAAATATCCAATTGTAATTAGTCATCATGTAGTTTTGTATAACTTTGGCAACCTATCTGGACTTCAAAGTCACACAACACCCCCCACCCCATTAAGATGACATTTGTTTGTTTGGCTTCAGATGCTACATCTGCCACCAGGGGGCTTTGAAACTCTGCATAATGACTTGAGCATCTGAAGCTTCCATTTTGCATCCTGCACAATAAGTGAAATTGTCATTATGTCCCAGGACCATGGCAAAGGTTAAAATATGATGTGGACTCTGTTGAAGGCCTGATGTACCCCATTCCTTGGCTTTTGGGGACATTTAATGCCTATGCATAGGGACAACTTTTTTTGTTCATATTATGAAATGCTTAAAGCTAGGTACTTCTAAGGACAAGGGGTTTATTTACCTCACAGTTTTTGAAGCTCAAAGTCCAAAATCAAGTAGTTCCATCTTTTTAGCTTTTAACACTACAGTATAACAATGTTTGCATTGTATTAGGTACTCTGCTGACATCTAGAGATTAAAGTACACAGGAGGATGTGGGTAAGTTATATACAAATGTCATTTTGTAGAAGGCACTTGAACAGCTGCAGCTGTGGATTTTGGTAGCCACTGGGGTCCTGGAGCCACCCCTTTCCATGCCCTTACCTCCCTAAGTGTCCCAGAGGAATCTCTGTCTGCATCATCTGGCTTCCGTATTGGGATATTTTTGTTGGACCTTAGATTTCCAGGACTCCTGGTAGTGTGGTTGCAAAGGAGCCAAAATAAGAAACAAGGAACTTCAGGAAGTTTTAAAGAGGTCAAGCTGAGGATGCAGAAGGCTAAGTGGTCTTGACAGACTAAATCACCCAGCCAGCATCCCTCCTTCCTCACTAGAGCAAGATCCCAGTTTTATTCCAGGAATTTGATGAGGTGATGTCTTAGAAGGTAACTCCCTCCCCAGGACCACAATTGATCTTCCAAGGGGCTCTTGGGAAAGATTTCCCTACTTGGAATCCTGGAAAGTGTTAGTGGGAGGAGAGATGAGAGAGATGGGAGTGAGAAGAAAATAGACTGAAAAAGAAAGCCTTGTATCCTCCTTACCCTGTTGAGAGGTTGTTTCTTTGCTCTGTGGTGCTGGGGATAGAACTCTGGCCCTCATGCATGCTAGGAAAGCACTGTATCACTCAGCTACATCCCCAGCCTACGATATTGCCTTTTAAAGATGTGATGCTTGGTGCGTTGGCAGCCATTTAGCAACCATGAAAGAAAAAAAGATCATGCTCTGAAAATGATTGAGAAGAAAAATGGGAAGCACATATTTCTTCATGGCCTTTTCGAGCCCCTACGCCAACCTTGCAACCTTCTAGCTCTAGACTTCTTGCACGAGATGATGTCTTTTTCGCTTGAGCCGATAGCTGGGTAGTTTTAAAAGACCAGCTGAAGGTATCCCGGGAGATTACTGATTAATTTTTTCCTTATATGATCCTGCCTTCTAGAATTCTGTGTGAGGCAGGTTTTCAGAATGCCCCCCTCAGGCAGGGCAGCCTGCTCTTAGAGAAGACAAAGATGGAGCCACCCTGCCTCCTCTTTCCTGTTGTCAGCCCATCCCAGTGTCTCACTCAGAGGCAGCAAATTCTACAAGTTCAAGCTTTCATCGGCTGACACATGTCTTATGAAATGCAAATGCTCTTGGGAGGTTTCGAAGTGCCAAGTGGCCCATTGCCTTCTTCACATTCCAGGAACATGAGTGTCGCAGAGGCAGTAGGAGTCTGGCTAGCCTGAGAATGGGAGGAAAAGGCATTCAAGGACTATTTCTAAGAAGCATACATTGAATGTTTGCTAGGTTCTGGGACTTCACTTATACTATTTTTAATTAAACATTTATTTAGTCCTATATGCCAAGTGGTATTCAAGCACTACAAAAGTAGTAATACACTGAATCCTTGTAAAAGTGATACAAGGCCCTGGTGTTATTACTAGGCCCTATCACACTGGAATCAGAGGCAGCAGCACCGGGGATTTGGTCTGGAACTGCTGCTCTGAACCATGATGGTGCAGGTAGTTCTCCCAGCCTCAGGTCGTGGTGCAGGAAAGAAGGTTCAGGCAAAGCACCCCCTCACCACATGCCCTCCAGGGCTGCCCACCATGGTGGATTGGGCCAGGGCACCTATGTGTTCTAAGGGTGCCTGGTGGCCCAGACAGAAGCTAAAGTCTGCTTCTTTAGAAGCATTCTCCCTTCTAAGGCAACCATACTGCTCCCAAGGGCCTGCAACCCAGGTCCTTGGGTGACAAGTACCTAGAGCAGTGGTGGCAAACCTATAGTGTGCGTGCTATGGTGGCAGTGGCGGGCTGTTTGTTATCACTGAAAGCTCTAAAGGCTCTGTATCACTACCCTAGAGGAAGAAGGAATGCAGCAGTTAAACATGAAGACAGAACTTATAAGCTCTTTGATTTTCTTCCTCAAAGTGCTAATTTGCTCTTCTCTGTGACAGAGAGCCCTGCCTGGGGTGGAGCAGAAGGGGACTCTGATCTTTCTGAGTGTTACCAACACTTTGGCCTCACCCAGGTGTACCAGTTTGGGGTCCTCAGAGGCTGACTCCTCCCGCCTTTCCCTTTTTATTTATTTCCATTGCCTAATATGTAATGGGCCTCCAAAACCTTCTGTGATGAGTACAGATAGCCTATTGGGACAATGAAGAAATAGGATTTAGACAGTGAGTTGCCATTCCTGGCCACACAGCTCAAGTTACCTACCTGAATCAAAATCTCACTTTCAAAAGTACCCCAGGCTGCCTTTCATGAGTGTGTAGGTGCCTACAGATCCAGATAGATGTCTCCATGGGGTTGGGAGTGAGTGACAGAAGCCTCTGAGTACTGAGCCTCTGGAATGGGCCGGCAGTTCCTATACATTATTGTAGCACCATAATATACATACACATCATTGTAATTACATGCGTAATAAAACAGTTTATATAATCCTTATCCCATCTCACAGAGGAGAAAACTGAGGCACCAAGAAACTGTCTAATCAGAGAGTGCCCAGTTCTAAGCAGCAATGAAGGGACCAGAATTCAGGCCTGTTTGACCCCAGAGTACATAGTGCTGACAGGGTGAGAAGGCCAAGAAGGTGGTTGTTGCCAGGGGCTAGGCCTTAAGCTAAATGCTGGGCTGGAGATGTAGTTCTGCAGCACAGCATCTCCCTAGCAAGCTTGAGACCCTGAGTCAATTCCTGGCACCAAAAAGGAAAAAAACAAACTAAATGCTACCTTAGCTAAAATTATACTGAAGCTCACTGAGCATCTCTGGTTAAAGTTTCTAAGACATCATGTCCGCATTAAAACAGAGACCCTAGTTAAGATCTTTGCAGTCAGACAAGGTGGGATACATCTATAATCCTAACTCCTCAGGAGATTGAGACAGGAAGATCCCAAGTTTGAAGTCAGCCTGGACACTTTAGTAAGAACTTGTCTCAAAGGGGTGGGTGATATAGCTTAGTGGTAGGGCACTAGCCTTGCATGTATGAGCACTTGGGTTCAAGCCCTCTGTACTGGGGGAGAAAAAAACTGCAGTTTGTATCCTTTTTTTGTTTTGTTTTTGTTACCAGGGATTGAACTTGTGACCTTGTGCTTGCCAGGCAGGCACTTATGCCCCGGAGCTAAATCCTCATCCCAAACTGCAGTTTCTAAAGCACTAACCCACATTTCTTCTAACCTTGAAGTAGACCCTTTGAGAAAGGCTGGTGGGCACTGATCCTTCACCACTCTACAGCTAGAGAAATGGATTCAAAGGAGCAGGAGCATCTTAGGAATGAAGCTAGGCCTCAGCCTCATGCTCTCTGGGTGTGCTGGGGCCTGGGAGATGCCTCCTTGCTGGACAAGGTGGGTCTTGAGGCACAGCTTGAGATGGCCTATTTGCAAACATGATTTGCATTGTCCTAGAATGAAGTTAGCTTTTCAATACTGTGTAATAAGCCGAGAGTCACTTCCCTTTGCTGTTTCCCTCCATATCAAATTCAGTGGTTGTGTAAACCAAGCAAACTAGTTTCTCTCCTGAGATGACTTTGTAAAGGAGATGCCATGTTCTTTGCTCACATCAGTAAACATGGAGTTGGGAAGCAGACTTTTGGATTTTAGTCCTGATCTGCCACTAACAAATACTAGTATGTGACACTGACAAGCCCTCTAGGGCCTTGGTTGTGGTCTA
The DNA here is from genome assembly GCA_004027455.1 of Hydrochoerus hydrochaeris. Lineage (NCBI taxonomy): Eukaryota > Metazoa > Chordata > Mammalia > Rodentia > Hydrochaeridae > Hydrochoerus > Hydrochoerus hydrochaeris. The sequence continues at coordinate 215,270 of PVLA01002386.1, read as the reverse complement.
CTAATGAAGCCGATAGATGACGATGATAGCATGCCCCTCCTAGCACCTGAGCCAGGTGGGCTACTGGCCAGAGGTGCGGTTCATTCTGCCTTCCTCTCCAACACACTGAGTGTTGCCCAATGAAGACCCTGTGGGGCTGAATCTTTTATTCCAGGCCCTCCTAACCACCATCCTCTTTGTTCCCACTCCTACTTCCACTCTCTACCGCTGGCGGTGCACACCCTGGCCAGCTTCCTGGAATGTTCCCACATGACCCCATCCTGTGGATGACTCACTGCATTTCTTCTTCTTTTTTTTAATCATGCTTTTTTTCAGCTGAAAGAAATGTATCAATTTTAAAACTCAGCCCAGCATATCTATTTAAAGTGTACAGGAAGCAGCCTTTGAGCAACTTACAGAATGTGAAGCCTTTAGAACCTTTGAAGGACTCACTGCAGAGCCTGTAGCAACTCGTACATGAGGCCCCATCATGAAGGACAGGTGGACACTTGGAAATGTCACAGAGGAGGTCTGATTTGCATCAGGTTAGAGATAAGAATGACATCTGAAAGGACAGGTAAGGGCAGAAACAGCAAAGGGGTTTCTTCTTTGGACAAATTCCCTACCACTGATGGCTTTGTTGCCTTACTACACCATAACTTCAACTACTTCCACTGAGGGACATGTTGTGGGCAGATGTAGGGATGCGGCTGCAAATCTGCACGTGCGTGTAAGTGTGCATGTGTGTGCACATATGGGTATGTTTGCTTAAAGCATTTCTAAGGAGCCCACAGGTTTTTAGGTTTGAGATGGGGAGGAGATTGAAGAAGGGAATGGGAATCGCTCCTCTCCTGCTCTCCTGTTATTCTGCCACTAACATTTTTTAGCTACCAGATTCTTCCCCTACATAGCAAAGCATGGGCTGCTCCAGGAGGGAGCATGGGCTTCTCAGATGGGGTGGAAGTTAAATCGCCATGGGCACCTGTTCCCTTCCTTACTTATCCTCTCACAGACAGCCCCTCTGCCCTTTAGTGAGGTCACAATGGGGCCATAATTCATATGTTGCACTGCTGGGTGGCTTGAACCACCAGTGGTACATGCACGACCATCTGAGAAAAATGGGTGCTGCTGTGGCTGCAAAAACAAAAGCCTAACACTTTATGGCATTTTGCACACTATTTACAAATCAGCTGCATTTACATATAAAATGTTTTAAAGAAATTCAAATATATATTTTTGATTCAGTGAAATAAATTTGATTATTCTAATAACTTTACATTGCTATGAGTAGTATTAATATTTGGATAGTAATTATTCAAATTCAAGCAACTAACTACATTCAGTTCTTTTATAGACTTTCTATTAATTTTATTGGTAAAAAGACTGATAAAATTGATCTGTTTGTACCACCAGTGATATAGGCTGCTAGATGGGCCAGTCTTGCAATGTACCATAAGTGGTTCAAGCCAGCAGGAGTATATTAAAGTAAATTTCTCTGGCAGTAGTCATGCCATTCTTCTGCTCAAAATCTCCCAGTAATTTGGGACAAAAGCCAAGGTGTACATACCTCCCCTTTATGGCTTCCAGTTTTGCCCAAGCCTAACACAAAGGTGTTAGGTGCATTCCTGACTTAGGCTCTTTGCATGAACTTTCCTGCTGCCTAGCTGGTCTTCCCCTAGGTGTTGCATGGTCAGCCCTCAGTTCCTTCAAGTCTTTGATCAAATCCTGCCTCAAGAGGCCTCCTTTCCAGGCCTCTCAAGCAATAGGTGCTGCCCCTGATTCCAGGCATCCTTGCCTTTTACTGGGTCTTATTGTCCACTGCTCTTGTCATTCTCTGACATGTCCCTTCTTTGTCTGCAGTGGGGAAGCATAGGAAGAGTGGTGGTTTTCTCAGTTCCTTTGACTGACCTAGCTATAGGGGGAGACTGAGATGGCCTTTACTCCTTGGCCCAGCTTGGCTTTGACAGTCGGATTATATTCTTAAGAAGCTCCTGCTTGGTGGGCCCAAAATTCCTCATGTGAGGTTTTACTAATCTTTGATGTGCAAGGGAGCAGTCATTCATATGGGGAGGGTTTGATGGAGTCACCATGTTCCCTTGCACATGGACATGCCAGATGGTCCCTCTTTCCCCAGCATCTCTGATCATACAGAGCCACTCCTGGTGGGGGATGGTGAGTGGCAGAGGACACTGGCTCTACTTCAGCCTCTCCACGCCAAGCCTGACCCCAGGAACCTCAGCATCTACTAGGACAAAAGCTGGTGGTTTCCAGGCTGACTTGCAGCCTCCATTCCTGCTCTTGCAGAGCCCCGCCCCACCCACCCCCTGTGCTCATCCAGGGCCTGAGTGAACTCTCTCTGGGGTGCAATTTGACCCCTCACAATGGTGACTAGCTTATTTATATCCCTTTCTCCTACTAGGCATGGAAACTCAGTATTCCAGCCATTCTATCCCTGTGTCAGCCACACACAAATACCTATGCTGATAGCACCAAGCCAGCAGTGGTAGGGACAACGCACACATCCTGCAGGGCTGGGCATCAGTCATCACCCCAGCACCACAGAGCGCTGCTTTAAAGGAAACAAAGCTGGCGCTTTGCAGGGGGAGATTCAGGCCAGAAGGCCGCTGAGCCCAATCCTGCTGCGTTACAATGGTCCATATAGTATGGCCAGTTCATCTCCTTGTACCAGGGGTTGCCTTACCCTGTGTGGCTGCAACACCCTCTCCAGGGAGTCCCAGGTGGGTGCTGGCCCTAGCTCCTAAGCTCCTGTGGTTAATAAGGGAAAAAGAAGTGTGTGGGATTGCTGGTGTGCTCTCCAGAATGAAGGGAGAGCCTGACAACAGGCAGCAGAGAGGGCACCTTGGCCTAGAGGGTTGTGCTTCTCCAGAGCTGAGGCAAGTGATCTGATGCTTGTGAGAATGCAGGGAACGAGCCCTGGTGACAGCTGGGGAAAGTTATTCTCACTGTTAGGAGAGAGGCTTTAAACCATGAATTGGTTCCAGTTCTTTATTTTTAAATCCCCCAGCTGGCTAAAGGCTTAGAAGGAAAGATGTGACAATCATTTACAATGTGCCCCAGATGAGCTGTCACTCAGGGTCCAAGGCAGTCTAATGGGGCTGGGCTAGTGGTCACAAAAAATGTGAGGCCATTTGGCAATTCCCCTGGGCTTTGCTGGGCTGCCTCTTGACAGTTCTTCTGGAGCTGAGGGCTGGCAGGTGGTGGGCTGTCCCCACACAGCAATGTGTTCCAGCCACCATGGCTCAGTAGTTGTACTTCTACTCAGAGAGAACACATAACTGCCTTGCCTTGAGTGGGGACAACTTCTTTGTGCCTGGGAGGGGATGCTTTATGTCTGTCTTTACTCCTGCTGCAAAGGCTCCTCCTACCCTGGTGTACTCCAGGGCACACACCTGGGGGCAGTAGGTGCATTTTGCTGTACAAAGGAATAAAAACTGGACACTTGGGTTTGGATGCTCAGTCTCTGAGTCCTCTTGTGTCTGGGGGATCTCCATGTTATAAAACTGACCCAACTGCTATAGAGTGGGACTCTTTGATACTGCCTTTTCTAATCAATTCTGCTAAAGGCTTCCCCTCAGCTGATGCAGCATACCTCCCTGAGACCTGGCTTTGGCAGTTAGTGGCTGTCTGCAATCTGTTCTAATGACAGCTGGCAGCCACTATCTCTGGTTTCCAGAAAAGCAGAGGTAATGGCCCTGGCAGCAGCATCCAGCACTGGGAATATCTGCTGTACATGCCCCAGCATGTGAGCCTGGCCTGGGTCCCCTGGGGAGTGACTGGCTGGGGGGACAGAGTGGTCAGGATCCTGGCTCTAAACCTGGTAGCATGTGATTTACCCAATATTCTTTAAGAAATGTGTTTCCTATCTAACCCAGCCAGAGTTGGTTTCTGTTATTTGCAAATAAACTTCAACACAATGGGCAAAGGCTGACACTAAGAGCATTAGAGTAGAGCCAGTTACTGGGATTTCTCCTTGGAAAGTCCATGCTAGGTTTAAATACGGAAGGGGCTTTCAAAAACAATGTGGATGCTTTGTGCCCAGTGCAGCTGTAGCTTGCCCTGTGGCAAGCCTTAAACTTTGCAAACCGTGACACCTCAGCTGCACCAGCTGGAGGTAGAGGTGAAAGGCTCTGGCTGCCACCTGCCAAGAAGCCAAAATTGTATAGCGTTTATAGGACTGTGATATGGATGTCTCGTTAGCCATTGTGAGGGATGCTTACTTCATCAGTGTGGTGAATGTCTTTCCTCAGAGGTCTTTGTAAATAAGCAGTGTTGCTTTCATCGGCCAGCATGCCAGTCCACATTTTTGTGTGCCTAGCAATGCTTTAGGCACCTAATAATGCGTTCAGATCCATTCTTTTTGTTTTTTTTTTCCAGAATAGTTTACATATTGCAGTAATGCAAGGGGACAAATCACATGACTTCAGAGTTCACTGGCTCCAATTATTCTGGTCCTTAGAAGGCATTTTTGCCAAAATTGCGCATATGTCCCTTTAAAACAAACTCTTGGTAGTTTTCTGAAGGAAAATTTCCATCTCCCAAACCATCAAACATATATTACAGTACATTCCTTATAGTTTCTGGTCTTCTCATTCCTCAGAGGGCTCTTTAAGGAACTCTAGGTCATGGATTTTCCTCAGTGGCTTTCTGAGGAGACAGGAGCACTGGGCTCTAAGAGATAACAGGGCTGCTGCCTCTTCCTTCACAGGAAGAACTCAGTGGCTATGTCTGGGAGAACATAAGGCATTCTAGGAACATGATGCTCTCCCATCCTACAAAGTGCAATGCTGCACAGAACAGATGGCAGGGACTTCAAAAGTGTAAGAGTCACCTTGAAAGATAATAGTGCAAATGGAGAGATGGGAGACTTTTGTACTCTTTGACAACAAGGAAGCTGAAAAGACAAAAGCTATTTTCCAGACTCTTGTGCAAGTCAATAGGACTGAGAGATGCTTCCGCTGTAATTTACATCAAGGGAGGCCAAGCCTCCTGTCATCTTGTCCAGAATTAAATGGCATCAATCAGTTGACAAGCTGTTTCTCTTGCCTCCTGATCCTCTGGCATTTTTTCTCTTTTTTAATGCAGGGGGCATTTACCCCCATCTTCCTTCCTGTCACTGTGCCTCAGAAGACTGGCAGACCCTGTGATGGGTCTCCTGGAAGATTTCCATCCTATAAGACACTGCCTACAACACCACCACTTGGCCAGCCCGGGGTTGCCAGAGGCAAATCTGGCCACAGGTGAGTCCATGCCTGTTTAGTGTAGGACCCTAATGCCTGTGCCATTGTGTAGGACCCTTTTTGCAGATGGCCAAATGAGGCACAAAAGAGATTGAGGCACTTGCTTTAGATTGTGGAGGTTGACAGTGTCAGTGCTGGGAGGATGAACTCATCTTGGGTGGCAGCCGGCATGGGGGGTTGCCTTTCAACTGAAGATGTTGAGAGGCATGCTAGTTTTGGGCTACCTAGGATTATCTTTTGAAACAAAATATTCTGAAACCCAGCCCAAGCAAAGGTCAGGCTGGCTTTTGGTTCTGTGGAGGACATAGGAAAAAGGCACCCTCCTGAGGCCTCTAGGGTTGTGGAGGAGGCCTCCCAAACTAAGAGGGTTCACTGGCATCCATTGTGGAAACCAAGTCCCCCAGGCAAGGTTGATGTCAGAACAGACCCCCCCACCCCCATCTTCCTCCAACATCTGCTCCTCTCTTTGGCATGGCCCCGGCTGCTTGCTGAAGGGATCCAGCCTCAGAAGCTCATTATCCTTTCAAGCTGACAGCTTGATGCCTTGGAAATGCAGTCCTATTTCAGGACGTTTTAAAATGGTTTCAAAGAGTGACTAGAAGGCTTGTTGAACTACTTCTTATTATGGCTCCTCTCCCACCTGCATCTCACTGGGTGAGTCGAAACCCAGCAGCCATGCTGGTCACCATCACCGTCACCAGCAGGCAGGTGATTGTTCTGAATTAGCACCTGGCTCAGTTCAGAGGGCTCTAAATCTTCTGGAGCCCAACAGGAACAGGCACCTTCACACCCTGTACCGTTTCTACATTATCTATCTTTGAAATGCTCTACCCGGGAGTAGTTGGGTGAATTACATGACTCTCTTATTGATGCCAGGCACATCTTAAAGACATCAACAAAATGAAATGGAATGAAACAAACCAAATTTATTGAAAAAAAATACCTGGAAGACTGTGACCCATGGAGCCTCAGGCAAATGGCAGCACACAGGCTGTTCAGAAGTGGTTTCCCTGGGTCCCTGCAGTGCCCCTGCCATCACGGCTCCAAGTGGCAACCTCATCCTTTTCAGGGCAGGGATTGAAGGGGAAGGTGAGGGGCACTGCAGGAGCCCAGGGAAGGGGTACTGCAGGAGGCAGGCTGACTGCCCACCTGGCCTCTGGCATCTACATTGTCCCCCAGGGAGGGGAAAGAATGCATAAGTCCATTGTGGCAAGGAGAGACTCCAGGAGGTTTGCTTTATGTGACTGCTGTGTACTTCAGCAAGGAGAGTAGTACGGTTTGGAAGAAATAGAAACTAAACCGTTAAGGCCCACAGGAGTGGTGCCCGCACACCACTCTGCTGTTGTCTCCGTGGCCTCTCCCAGGAACAAGCACCAACTGTTTGGCTTGACCTGAAGAGAGACGGGACCACAAGGCACTCGGGAGCACGAGGCCGCCCTCTTTCCTTTGCTTTGAGAATGACCACCAATACTGAAGGGGCGCTGAGCTCTCCTGTGTCCTCTCCAAAGCAGCTACAGCCTTGTCCTCTCTTCTCCTCCTTCATAAAAATGTGAAGGAATGGATCAATAGGCTTGTTTCCATGTCACAGGTAGAATCACTTTGAATCTAACCCGTAATTTTTAACTAGGGAATGCACCCCTTGGCCACCAGGTGACTCTGGCAAGGTTTGTTATTTACAGAAATTGTTCTGTTGTTTATCTACCTCGCTGCTTCCCCATAGGAAGACATCAGCCTGAAGAGAAACTGCTCACCAGGACACTGGCTAAAGATTTGCCAGACCCTGTCACACCTCATCTTCTCTGTAGTCAGTGCCTGAAACCACACTGACCTGAGAGCATGAGGATGCAGTATTTCTGTGAAAAAGGTTTGGGTTCCCAGCCTGGCTCCATGTTAAAGAGGAAGGCATTGTTTCTGTGGGTACACATCACTCATTTCCATCTACTGACTCACACCAATCATGTGACAGTTCCCCTAGAGCCAGGGAGGAGGAACCTAGGCCTTTCCAGGGGACTCCCTACTTGTTTCAGCTCCAAAATGAGTTTTCTTGGCTATCAGAAAAGTCACCCTTTTTTTCTTACATTCTGGAAGATGTGGGATTTTCCATAAGACAGGACAAGCCCCTAATTCATGGATGGCCAGAATACAATCCTTGAAGACCACGAGCCAACATTAACTAGTTTTGTATATCTTGGCAACAGAAAATTATGTTACACATAAGCAGCCAGGCCAATAGAACAAGAGGCTAAAAAAACAAGGAAGGCACAAGATAATCAGAATTCCACAGAAAGCTAGGATTATTCTATTTGGTAAACAGTATGGTTCCCAGACAGGTGGCATCCTGTTAAGATGTTCCCTTGTCAAAGTTTGCTTGTCTAGTCGGTGCTGCTGGAAGGATCTTTCCATCTTTAAAATGTGTCACCAGCTCATGGAACCTATTTCTGTCACTCTGTGAGAGCCAATTTAAGCTGGAGTCTCAGTTCACTCTGCACTCAAAAGAGACCAGTTTCTAATCCTTTGCAGAGTCTATGAGACCAGACACTGTGATGAAACGGTCCAGCGAAATGAACCTAGGAAGTGATCCCAGGGCCTTCCTGGGGGAGGGGGCACGAGTCATCAGCTCTATCAGTGGTTTAAACATACACCAGGTCAAGTGCTGCCATGTCCCTGTGAATGTTTCTGAAGGGACATGATTTTATGACGGCATTGGGGATCTTGGAAGATGCAAGAAAAGTTCCCAGTGAAGCTGGGTGCACATAACAGATTTAGGGGTAGTTGAGGTCATGGTTGCTGGTGAGGTCCTACTGGGTCTGGCAGCCTGAGCTAGGTAGCAGTTCTTGCAAATGAGAAGCCACTGCTTTCGTTAGATAGGTCATTGTCCCATAAGCCCCACTTGGAGCACTGTCATAAAATAAGTGGCAAATTCCTGTGGCTTGGTCATGCTCCAGGATTTCTGTGGCTCCAGTTGATACCTGTGGCAAGAAAAGGCAGACAGAAAGAATGAGCGGAGTCCATCCCCTTCCCTGCCCCTCGCGATTCTTCTGCACGTTGGAGGTGGTCAGTGTGAGTGACGAGTGGGTGCCAGAGCCCTGAGACTAGGTTCCACAATGGGAACCAGTGCCTCTTAGGTGAACATTCTGTCCCTGCTCTAGGTGCTGTACTGTTCTCACAGACTCTAGTTTGCATCTCAGTACTGACTCTATAGAGACAGCTTCTTTGCCTGACTTGATTTTTTGTATAAGGTACATGGCTCATCAGGGCCATGTATGTAGCTAGGGCTGGTATGTGGAGTAAAGGTTCCACTGACCCAGACCTGTCCATACTCAAAGGTCTCTAGATTTCTCAAGGGGCCACTGTGCCATTTCCTAACCAAATGGCTGACATTTTTTCACCATCTGTGATGACATTTTCTTTGTTTGAGTATAGTCTTCCTATTGGACACAGAATCTCTAGCCTCAACAGAGATAAATGCCAGCCAAGCTGGCTTCCCTGCTTCAGCTGGGGGGGGGGAGTAGGCGGCCTGGGCACCCCACCTGGTCCTGCAGGAACAGCTGATTAGCCATCTGCACAATCTGGTCCACGTGGATGATGCCCCCGATATTGTCCATCTCTGTGTCTGAGAGCAGTGTCAGCACCATGATGGCTTCCACCAGCAGCTGCCGATACTCAGGCTGGGGCACACGGTTCAGCACCGACTCCACGTGGACAGCAAACTTGATCTCATGTGGGGTCATCTGCCAAAGAGCACAGCAGGCAGCCAGCAGTGAGAGACCAGACACACACAGCCCTGTGGTCAGTGCTTCCCCCAACACACCACTGGGCTCAACTCAGATGTTGCCTCCCTCCAGGCCACTGGCCTGATTCTGTATGGGAATTCTCTGGAATAGGAAGCCAAGTGCTCTGCCCTGGGAGCCAGTCAGCTTTGTCCTGGGCCTTCTTTGTGTACACACTGGAATGTAACTTCCAGGAAGGGGGGAATCATTTATTTCTCTTCTCATTACTCCCAGAAGCATAAAGCACGGTGTCTTCAGCAAACTAAAACAACTAAAAGCCACTTTTAAATGTGCATAGGCTGGGGCTGGGAACAGATAAGCCAGGGAAGATCACTGCTTGCAGCTGAAGAAGAGAAGCCCAAGGAAGCTGCATGTGGGTCTGATGAGTGTGGGAGGGGGCTTGGCAGGGGTTTTAATGGGTCTTGGGCTAATCAAAACAGCTTGTTAGTCCAGAAATGCTGTTTATGAGGGTAAGGAGAGAGAAAAGGTGACAAACTGCACAATTTGAGGTTGAAGTGGCTGAAAGAGAACTACAGCTGGCCTGTGTGTATATGGAACAGGCTTGAGAGGTACATGAGTGGTCAGGGTCTGTGTAACAAACCCACAGAGGGGGTGGTAGTGGGGTTTGCTCATCCTACCTCTCGGGTTGTTGAGGATGGGAGGACGAAACCATCGATAGAGAGACCGTGGCACTGGAGGAAGAATACAGACATTTCAAATTTCAGAACATGTCAACAAGTGCCTGTGTGTGTGTGTTCACACATACACACACACACATGCACACTTGTGCACATACAGTTCTCCCTGCCCTGGAAATCTGCACATGGGCTGGAACACGCCAGACTGTCAGTTATTTTTAGAGTGCTGTTCTCACTGCCCACAGGCTGTATTTTTGATGGAACAATTCTAGGGAAACCAGTAGGCATCCTTCAGTTTGAGCAGGAACAATGCCCTTGGGAGCTGCTGCGTCCTCCTCCCTGGAGGCTCCATGTTTCACTTGGCAACCAGGCCTTGGTGCCTGCCAGGCCCCCTTTGGTGCTATAATGAAGGGAGATTTTCATGGCTCCTGCTGGTGAAGTGATGCTTCTGTGCCTTTGCAGGCGTCTATTTTCGAGATTTCTATAATAAGCACCAATCACAAAAGACTCAAGCACATGCACAGACACGCACATGCATACCCATGTATATAAATATCAAGTGGGCTCAATTCAAAATGCTGCTTTTTCATAATAAAAGTGTCTTGGTATTGTGCCAATGGAAGTCTGGGTGGAAGCGTGTGATGTCCCAGGAAGAGCAAGTGATTATCTAGGAATAGTTGGTCCTGGTCTAATTGGCCACCTTCAGATTCCCACTCTGGCCTGCAGTATCTGCCTGCTTTCGCCCCAGCCTCAGAGCTTCTGACAAGAGGTGGGGAGTGGTGGAACAGGGACTGTTGGAGGATCTGCTCTGAAGGGTATGGGAGTCCAGCTGCAGATGAACAGACACCACTCTGACCCCCTCTGCCACCTTGCTTTGCAGCTGACCAGAAAGCCCAGAGGCCAAAGCTCCATGACTGGCCAAGGGTGCCTGATGCACAAAAAGCAGGCCAAGCTGCCTTGCAGAGAGCACTGGGGAGTGTTCTCATTTGGGATTACTGCATTTTTCTCTTCTCTCCTACTGTGAAATGAGCTAAAAAGAAATCATTTGGGAAGAAAAGTCTGTTTTGATTTGCATAGAAGCATTTTGCTGAGGCATACTGTCCCTCTGTGGGAGAGGCAGGACAAGCTCTGGTGGGACCTACGAAGCCGCACAAATGGCCTGAGTTGATGTGGGAGGCAGTAGATGCTGGGCTGCAGAGAACAAAGAGCCCCCCAACTACAGTCTTCCCACACTGCCCCTTTTTTTGGCAGGCTCTCCTGCCCTCAGGTATAGGGTGTGGCTGTTTCCAAAGCCAACCTCTGGTGAGAGTCTAGCCCCCAGTCAAATAGCCACAGGAGCACTGGGAAGCTGGCTAAGAGGAGGGGGCTCTAGAGTCCCAGGAAGATTTGGTCCACTTTCAGAGCACATGGGACCTGGGGCTAGACTGGATGCTCTACTTTTTGTGTGCCCTGGGGACCTAAGTCAGTGCTCAACATACAGCAGGTGCTCTATTCTGTCATTAACTATGGGGACATTATGCCTGACTCAACATGCAGCAAGTGGGGTGCTAGCCCCATCCAGACTCGTCCTGAACCATCATTCCAGGCAGAGGCCTGTGAGTGCTGCTCTGGGTTGACTTAAGTTTGTAAAGCATTTTCATCCAAAGCCTTTCCTGCCTCCTGCAGTTCTTTTCTATTTTCTGACTTTTGTGTTTCTAAAATGTCAAAGTTGGTCCCACACAACATGGGCAGCTGATTTGTCTTTCTTGCTGTAGTTTCAGCCAGTGGTTCTCAACCAGAGTCTATCTGCCTTGCAGGCAACATTTGGCAATGTATGGAACCACTTTTGGTACTGTGCCTGGGGGAGGAGATGCTACTGGCAACTAGCAGAGGCCAGGGACACTGCTAAACATCCCACAGAACATGGAACAGCCACTACAGCAGAGACGGCTTGGCCCAACTGGCTGTAGTGCTGAGGTGGAGAACCCCCAACCCCCGCGCTCTAGGCTGTGAGCTGCTGAGGCTATGAGTGTTGGGCTATGAGTGTGCTTTTTCCTAGGCCATCAGCTACTTGATACGTGGTGGTGTCACTGCACCACACAAAGGCAGTAGTGACTGGTCATTTCCCTGGGAGTGCAGGCCAGTGCTGGCTTACCTTCTGGAGAATCTTCCACACCTTCTGATAGAAGCCCACGGGGACCCGGTTGATGGCACCGTCCAGCCTTCTTCTGCGCAACCACTGACCCTGCCGCTCCCCCCAGCTCATGTGGTAGCCTCCTGAGTCTGATGAGGACATGCCTGTGGGTGATGGTGGGGTGCTGGACCTCTGTAAGACAGCACATGGCATTCAGCATGTGGCCCTCGGAAGGCCTGAGGCATACCCAGTGGGCATCTGAGGGAAAAGCTCATAAAGCAGCATAAAAGCTGGCTCAGGGAACTTAGCAGTTACTGGATGCCACTCACCTGTGGAGGAACATGGTTCCTTGATTCTACCTTATCCACTGCTTAATGATGCTCTCTGGTTTGGTTACTTAGCCCTTCCTATCCCCCAAGAGGACCCAGAGGACCCCCACATTCCTGGGGCAGAGGCCAGCAGGGACAGGTGTGGACTTTGAGGTGAGGTCACTGTGAGGTGAACCCCAGTTGTACACCAGCTGCAGTAGCCACCCATCCAGGACTGCCCAAGCCCCATGCTAGCATCAATTGCTACCCCATCCATCACAGCTGCTTAAAGGAGGCACAGTGGTCTCCCTCAGGGCATGCACCGAGCAAGGGCACAGGAGCACCTGAGAATAAGCCTGGTGTGTGTTGAGTGCTTGCAAGGGGCAACTAACTGTCTCTGTAAGTGCTGCTCCCAGAGAACACTGGCCTGGCACATCAAGAGAAGCAGGGACTCAGGAGAGCTTTGAGACACTGGTCCTTGGAGCAGGTGAGCATCTCAGGCCCACAAGCCAGTGAGGACAGATGCCAAAGTACCCACCTCTACAGGGCCATAGAAAGGGAAAGGGACCTCCTGAATGCCATACAGAATGCCACACTTAATACAGGAAGGAAGGACCCAAGGCAGAGACAAAAAGTCAAGGCTTGGAATCATTCAATGGTGGGGACCTTGGAGATTCTGGTACTTCCACCCATGTTTATCAGTCTTGCTTTGTGTGTTCCTGCTCTTTGCTGTCTTCCTTGATGGATTCTAGGCCCTTGACCTGTGGTCTGGGACAGGGATAACCTGTGTCCTTACACATGCCTGATTCTCGACTATTTTGGCACTTTTGTTTCTCAATGCATAACATCACATTTGAAGGTTTAGAAATAAAGTTCAAATAGTGAGTATTCTGGGAGTTCAAGAGGTGAGATTCTTCTCTGTGCATTCATTTTGCTTTTTAACAGATCTTATTTTGAAAAGGCACTCAGGCTGGGTTATTGTGTTGGGCTCTATACTGCCATTTAAATAAGGCCACAATTAGCTAGAGATAAAAGTAATTACAGTCAGCACTCATCAATGACTCAGCTGAATTTCTCCTTCTAGCTTTGGAAGGCAGAGTCAGACTTGCCTTAGTGATTAGAACATTTCCTAGGCCTTTACTTGAGTTGGGGCCTCACACTGAGCTGGTGTGAAGTACTGGTCAAAGTGCCACAAGGGTTCCAGAAACTCCTGCGAATTGGTGAGAACAATCCCCATCTATTGTACCAAAGAGCATAAGCAGAAATCTGAAAGCTCCAGACAGAAGAGAAGGCCTCTGTAGAATCTCCTCAGCATTACAGTTAGAGAAGACTGTCCACATCAGCTGCAAACCCTTAAGCCTCACTCAAATCTTAGAAATCAAGAGATGAGGGCCGGGGGTATAGCTCAGGGCTGCAGCACTCGCCTAGCATGAGCGAGGCCCTGGGTCCCATCCTCAGCACCATACACACAAAAACTAAACCAGAAGTCAGTGATGAGGTGGGGCGATGAGCCAGGCCACAAGAGGATTCAGACAAGATAGACATGGAGGGGAAGGCAGGGAGTGATGTGATGCCGACGCAGGTTTACCGCAGACTTGGAAGAATGCACACTGCTGGACACAGCCTGGCCCACAGAAAAGAACTATAAAACAAAAAGAATCAACTCAGTCATGTGTAGTGACACCAGTGACATCTGTTCATGCAAGAGATGCCAGCAACAAGCAGGCACACAGAGCGTGAAAAATGCCCCAGAAGGAAAGTGTGGAGAGGTGGGCTAGAGTCTCACTCAGCAGTGAGGCCAGGTTGCAGGGGAGCATTACAGCATCTTTTTGAAACAGTAAATATCACCAGGTTCTCTTTGCACGTGCCTAATCAAGCTAGGATACATTTTCCAAACTTGGCCATGAAACGCTAATATTTTCTGTGAGTTGTGAAGATCTGAGATCAACAAAACACCCATAACCATCACTAACCTCTGGCACCTAACAAGCATCCCAGCCCATAGATACTTGTTAAATGCATGAATGTGAACAGGCTGCTGACCTTTGGCCACACAAATATTTCCTTGCCTACAAATCCAGACTGTACCTTTAACTTGCATGGCCATGCGTATCTGTATACGTGATGTTCTTGCAAAAGTAAGCAGAAATGTAAAATGCCATGGCACCTGTTACATTTTGAACAGAGGATAATATATTTCCACACAGGTACCCAAATACAAAACTTACATTAGCTGAATCCAAACCCATCAAAGAAGAAAGGTGATCATTTGTCTTTAATATGCAAGGGTAGCATTACATGGAGGTGGAAGTAACCATTTGTATTCACCCACACTCAGACAGCTGGGATGTGGGTAACCAGAGGAACGGTGCCACCGAGTGGCTGGTAAAGGAAGACGTTTAGACACTCTGTTCTTGGAAGAAGCATACATTAGAATAAGAGATCATGTATGTTTTGCTCTCAGACAACATGTGCAAACTAGTTAAACGTCATAAATTTCTTCTATGTTTTCAGGTCATGGAGACATCAGGTCATTAGAAATATGACTCCAAAGCCAGGCATGGTGGCACATGCCTATAGTTCCAGCTACTCAAGTGGCTAAGGCAGAACTTCGTGAGCCAGGAGTCTAGGGCCAGCATGGGCAAGATAGAGACCTTGTCTCTTAAAAATAAGTGAATCTAATTTTCTAGAGGAAGGAGGAGGAAGTATGCCACAGGATAGTATAAAAGAACAATATCTTTTGTTTCTTCTTTCCAGTGTTAAATCCCCTCAGGCCAAGAATATTCTTTCTTTATGATCTAATCATTGTCCACATTTTCCCCTATTTAGTTCTCTCTTTTTGAGAAGAAACTATAAGGCAGAGCCCAGATCATCTCCTTTACCAAATTCCCTAACAAAGCCCAAGAGTTTGGTCAATGGATTTTTTAATAAAAGGCACAGGGCAAGGTCACTGCTCCTGCTGTAGAGCCCTGTTCACTTTTTGTTCCCAGGGGTTGGCTGCTTGAACTATTGTGATGGGTAGGACCATTCTTCCATGCATTCACACTCACACTCTGGATTTCAGCTTTACTTTCCACACTAAAGCCAGAAAGAACATGAAGCACACAGCAAAGGACAAAACAAGGCAAAGATGTTTCACCTGTTCATCAGCACTAAATCGCCTAGTCATCTGAAAATAAAAACATCAGAAAATAAACAAAACCCAGTTTTAAGTCAAGAGCACCCTGCTACTTCTATCACCCTCTCATAATCCAGATTCGTGTTGGTTATACCTCAGGGGATGACTGTTATTGCCTCACAGACACAGACTCAGCTAGTGACTCATGACCAACAATTTGAAATAGAGGAGGAAAGCCAAGTGCATTTCTCACTGCAGGTCATGGTCAGAAGGAAACTTGTCTCCTACCACAGATCATGGTCAAGTCCTAGCATAGTGCCTGGCACATCAGGACTGAAAAGATGTTGAGCTGCAGTCCTGTGGGATCAGTTCAAAAGGATTTTTAGTGTGAATTCAAAGCAAAGAGATACCTGTAGAACATGGAGAGTACAGGTATGATGATCATTTCAGTCTATATCCAGATCTTTTTCATTTCATTTGAAGGACACATTTGATGGAGAAACATATTTCTTTATGCAGTTTGGCTTTTTAAATGGCACAGAAGCAAACATGGACAAGGGTATGTTTCAGAATGTACACATAACATTATGTTGACCTTATGGATGGGTGGGTATGGTCATGTGATTGGCTCTGGGGTGCCTGTGTGGGTATAGTGTTGGACTTAGACCCCAGGGCAGAAGGGACCTCATATCAATAAAGAGCAGGCCAAAACCTCCTGTACTGAGTTTTGATGGTTTTCTGAGGTAAGCCCTGGCAAGGGAATTATTTTCTCTCCCCACTTCGTGATGCTGCCACCACCAAAGTATGCTTACCTGCTTCATCTCACTCCTCAGTCTAGTGATGCCACTCCTGTCAGTTTTGGTAACTCCGGTATGTCCCACTTCATGGATGGAGATGGCAGGGCTGGATGTGGTGGAGTGGATAGGACGCACTACAGAGGAAACACACAGTTTTTAGGGACTATAGAACACCCACCTGAGGGAGGAAATGTGGTGGTGTGTTTATTTGGGTCTGTGCCTGGCTTCCCAGCTTGATGAGAAACTGCACCAGAAGAAGTCTTGCTGAACCTGGCCAGTGCTGGCTTTCCTGGGTGTTGGCAGCAACAAGCTCACCACTCATGTCTCAAAGGGCTGTGTGAAAGTGTGAACACTGCTTAAGCAGCACTCACAAGAGTGACAGAAAACCCTCTACTGATTGAATGTTTTTAAAAATAATTTATTTTCCAAAAGCATGCCTTCCTTGTTGAAAACTGAGACCACCTAACTAACATCTGTCAACATTTTAGTCATTAGGCTGCCAGTTTTTTTTTTAAATTGGTACCAGGGATCGAACTCATGACCTCACACTTGCAAGGCAGGCACTTATGCTGCTGAGCTAAATTCCCAGCCCCCAAGGCTGCCAGTTTTTTGCTCTGTATGTTGTTTTACCTTATAAAACAATCATCACATGTATATTTATATATAAATGTATTGATATAGATGGGACATATATGACATGAACATATGTAGTGTGTGACCTGTGTTTTTGCACTTAATATATTGTGAATATCTTTCCATGGCATTAAATATTCTATCAGATCATTTTTAATTTTTATTTTAAAGAGAAAAAAACAGAAAAAAGGATAGAAATATTACAGAATTTCAAGAAAAGATAAACAGTAAGAAATCACTAGTTGATAAATTACATATTGTTCTTTTAGAAATAGTTTGTCAAGTTACAAAATTAAAGCACACAAAGTACATACAGTGAGAGTGCATACAGATCTAACAGATCATTTTTAATGATTGCATGACATGTGATTTTATGAGCAGATGAGTGCCCAATCATATACCCAGTCCTATTTGTATTCTTCCGGGGGTTCACGCTAACCAATGTGTAGGACCCACATTGACCTTGCCAGGCTTTGTCCCCAGCATGCAAATCCTCAAAATGCCAACTACTCCTGGAGAAATGACAAAAGTTCAGGGTGCTCACTGAGGAGCTTACACACTGGGCACCTGAGGCTGTGGGCTAGATGATGGGGGAGTCCCTATGCCAGGGGTACTAGGTACAAGTATGAATGTGTGGTGCCCATGGATGACAGAACTCAGCAGCAGAACTTCTTGCTGCATAGGTGCAGAGAGGAGAGCCAGCCTCAGGCTTTCTGGGGAAAGTAGGTAGCAGAGGGGGATAAAACCTGCTAGGAGTGCTGAGAGAGCTGGGCACGTGGTGCTGTGGTGGTCTCAGGGGCAATGAGGCTTTCTCCCACTGTGCCAGGTCACCACTCATTTGCTTCCAACCTGTTACTCCAGCTTCAGGACCCAATACCTACACCCTGCCTACCCCACTCCCATGAGCCTCTAGGCTATGGTCACAAGGTCACACTATTCTAAAAAGGCATGTGTGATAGTGTCACTGCCCACTTGGAATCCTCCCAGACCTATCTTCAGGATAAAGCCCAACAATCCTGATACCACCCAAAGCCCAACTGATTGGGACCTGACCACTCCTTTCACCTCCCAATCCTGGGCCAGCGAGCACACTGCTCCCTTCTGCTGGCCTAGCTCGAAGGTCACTACCTATCCAACTCCACAGAAGCCAGGGGAATAGAAGGGAGTGGAGAGGGAAAAACCTGCCAAGGAGGCACAGCAATCTGCCCAAGAGGGAGGGAGGGCATTAGGGAAGTAGAAAATGGAAGCCAACCAGGAGTCTTGGAAGTTCCAGAAGGGCTTGTTTGGGGGTATTTGCTGGGAATGATTATCTCAGACATATCAGGATATAGTCAGAATTCTAAAGCTATCTAAGCCCCCTCATTTATAAAGAGTGAACAACTGCAAAGGACAATAAAGAAATGATATTGCATGTTTTAAAAAGACAGCATGTCTTCTGTCCTTACTTGCAATTAGATATATCTATGGTTTTCAAATGACATTATTTGGTTCCTAGTTTAGTATTTACAGCTTTACACCTAATGACAGTTATCTGTGTCTAACCATGTACACTATTATGATGAACAGAACACATTAAATATTTATGTTGTACATTTACACTTCAAGGCCTGTGTCTGAGAAAGAATTGAAAATTACCTTTGGACAAGGGTCTTGAGCACCCTTCCCTCATGAAAGGAGAAAATCCACCAATATGCATCTGATTGCCTGATTCAGTCTTTGTCTGTGGCTGGCACACACTCAGGAAAAATACAAAGTACCCAATGTCCTTCTTATTAAATAAAAGGAATGACAGCTCACAGTGCATTTCTTTGGCTCAGTGAAATAAATTCACCAATGTGTCTGCAAAACACTTGGCTTTTTTATGAGAAGAAAAGAGAATTGCTTCAATTATAATTAGGGTGCATTTAAGAACAAGAATCATGCTAGGACTTGGGTGATTATATTCCCAGCACACCAAGCAGGGTTCTAGGACAGATAAAAACTGAATAATACAAGGAAAAAGCAAGCAAATTGGCCTTGAAAGGTCATAGAGGGACCTTGTCCCTTCCTATGGGGGATGACATAGGGCCTGGCTGGGAATGCTTTTATCCAAACCAAAGGCCAGACAACTTGGATGATTTGAAAAGGCAGCCTTTTTGTCATGACACTCAGGGTCACCTCCCTGACATTTGTACCAAGCGATAGTACCTTATGGTGCTTATGGTCATGTGAGACACAGGGCACAGAGGCATGACGACATGTCCATATGCCACCATAACCTGTGGAAGAAATGTTCTCCCAGCAAAGGTATCCCAAAACCCTAAAAGCAGGAACCTCAAGCCTAGGCCTCTGTCCATCCTGATAAAACAGGAATGTACAATCACACATTCCTGACATCCCAAGTCACCAGTACTGCCCACTGATCTGCATGGCAAGGGGCCATTCCCTGTGGGAGTGACTAGAGTATTGACTTACCACTTCTTTCTACACCAAATTCTTTTCCGCTCAGAATATGGTGCAGGAGATTCTTCATATCAAAAGGGCTGAGGTTCATCAAACTCTCAGAAGCTTCTTCTCCTACAAACAAACATCTTTTAAGTGTCCCACACACAGGACTGGTGGTGGGTGAAGGCACGGTCCAGTGGATCTGAGTGAGAGGGAGTGACAGAGGATGCAGAGCACATCTCCCTGCTCAGGATTACCTCAAAGTTGCTTCAGGGCTAACAGGTAACAGTCCTTGGGGGACTCTAAATGCTATCACTTAAAATGGTATAGTATTTGCTTAATTCCTAGACACATAATTTTTACATAGTACTTTTCCCTGATATTGGGATGCACCTTGCAATTGATGTTTATATTTTAACTGGGGGGACTTCTCCTTATGAAGGTGTCATTTCATTGAGGGATGACATCTCACAGCAAGGACATGAGTAAGGAGCTCAGTTGTCACATGCAGAAATGGTTCATACTAGTGTCTTGCCCTGATCTAGGAGCTTCGTGACTGTGTTGTTTGGCCTGATGGGAGCTACCTCTGAGGGAAACTGATGTGGCCTCAGCTGACCTGAGGAACTGGAAGGTGGGTCAGGAATACAAGAACAGTATTTCCCCTTGGAGAAATGCTCTGAGGCCAGGTACCTATCTGAGCATTGGAAGCTGCCAGAATCCTTGCGTCTCACCTGAGCAGTTCAGGCTCCTCGCCAGTTCTGTGGCCATCACCTGAATGATCAATCCAATCCGGAGTCTGAGCATCTCCACAAAGAGGCTGGGCTGGGCCCTGACATACATGGCCAGGTAAACCACAATCTCCTGATATAGACACACATAGGGACAGGGTTTCAGACACCTGCTGGGTGGCCAAGAGGCCCTGTTCCCCCCCTAAGGAAGACGGTGGCCCAGCCCCTCCCACGCCAGCCCCTGACCTGTGTGAGAACAGCGATGCTGATGTCCTGCCCGCTGGCCTCATAGATGAGTTTTGTGAGCTCTTCTGGAGGAAGAGGCCTAGGAAGGACCAGGTCACAAACATGAGCAGAATCTCCTCATTCCCTCTAGAAGATCCCTAATTTTCTGTGCTAGAAGTGCCCATCTGACAGTGTCTTTAAATAGCCCTTCCCCTTGAATAGTGCAGAACACTGATGTTTTCCCATCACTCCCACACAATCTTAAGTTCCTGGGGCCAAAAACTTACGCAGAGATGGTCTTCTCCCGGGGCTCAGGTGGCAGGCCCACCGTGAGCTGCTTCTGGTGGGACAACAGGTCTGCACAGGCCTATGTGTTGAGGAGGAAGATTGGTGAGAGAAGGGAGAAGGGGGAGGAGGAGGAAGGAATGAGGGAAAACCAACTGGGATTGGCTGTGGTAAGTAAAATCATAAATTTACCTTCACAAACTTTATAATCTTCATTTTCCTTTGAAAAATTCATACCTAGCTCTCAGGCAGCAACCAAGGCAAGGGTAGTTCCCCTGATCTTTGTGTCTCCTAAGCATGGGCCCAGACCTGGTTCTGCAGTGCCCACTAGAAGGTACTTAATACCTATGCAATGTAACAAATACCTGATATTCAACAAGCCAGGGATGAGTCCTCATATAGTGATGGTAATGACCAACCACTTCATATTCCTAATTTATCAGTTTTCTCATTAGTCACATATAATAAATATCACCTTACTGGATCATGGAACTTTGTCATAAAAAGTGGGTCTAGATTTTGCAAGGGCTCAGGGCTATAAATATTAATTATTGTATTGTAGATGTGCAGAAATAAGAAAGCTCAGTTTCAGAAGGTGGCAGGCTAAAGAGCATTTCCATTTGCTATCTTGGAAAGCCTTTTTCTGTAGCTAAGAAAAAACACACTATTGAATTTCCTTCCTTGTTTGCCTTCCCACAGTAGCAGAAGGTCAGGAGAAGAGGGCCAGTCCCTGGATTAGGCTTCCATTTTCCCCTATAGACACTTGCCCCTAGCTTCTTCTGTAACTGACCAGGAAGAGGGCATGGGGCTAAGGAGGACAAACAGACAACCCAACAAGCACAGTTGCTCTGACCTCAGCTAGGACCTCCACCTTCTTCCTGAGCAGGCCTGAGATATAGCGAATCAGACCCCATTCCTGATTCAGGCCAGCTTTCCTATAGAGCTCACTGAGAAGATTGTGAACGGTGACACCAGGCTGTCCAGAGAGATTAGTGTCCCAGTTGGGACCCCTGTAAAGAGGTAGAAAAATGAAAAGATACAGCCCAGAATGTTAAGGTACTTGAATACTCCCAATGCTTCTAAGCCTCACTGAGAGGCTTCCATCCTACCAAAATATCCTGATATGCTCTGAAACAAATTAACATCAGGAAACTGAGATTCTGGTCTCCTTCACCCGGGCTTCTCATCCTGGGAGGCCAGCATCAGTAGGCAGAGAAGCCTGATTTATGGCTATCCTGGGTATTTGGATGAATGAATATAATCATGAGCCAGGGCTGCTGGAGGGCCAAGAGACTTAGGAGAATGGATTAAGGAGAACCAAGCAAGCTCAGCCTAGTAAAGACTGCAAACTTACTGAACGTCTGTCCCTCTATAGCTATGTTAAAATTATAATCTCCAAGGTGATATTAGGAGGTGAGGTCTTCGGGATGTGGTTAGATCACTGGGGTACAGCCTTCATGATTTAGATCAATGTCCTTATTAAAGAGACCCTAGAAATCTATTTTAGTATATGTGCTGCTAAAACGAGCATAGTGACCACAGGAAGTTAGCACATCTCTTTCATCATGAGGGGATACAGTGAGAAGGTGCCATCCATGAAAAAGCTGGCCTTCAACAGAGAAGCTGTTGATACCTCATTCTTGGACTTCTGCCCCCAGAATTGTGAGAAATGCACTTCTGTTATTTATAATACTGGTTTATGGTAGGTGGTTATTTCAGCCCAAACAAAGACACTTACTTTATTACATAAAGAATGTACAGAATGTCTGCTTGGTCTTGTAAGTCTGAACAATCTTTCAGCTGCTCAACTAGCTTCTCACAGTCTACGTCACCATGATCATCTCTGGGCCACTGGAAGTCACCTTCAGGAACCTGGACATATAAAAGCCAAAGAAACAGGGAGAAGGGCTAAGCACAGAAACTTCCAGATAATCAAGACGAGAAACACTAACCTATGCTTTGAACTCTGGCACTGTACTGGGCTTTAGTTTTTAAGCCAGTAATTTGTACCTTTTTATTTATAGGCTTTCATTAGTTTTGACTAGTGAGTAATTGTCTTGGTCAACATCTGCAAGAGATTGAACACGTTAAAATTTGTACAAGTTTTACTTATGCAAAGTTCAAAAACAGGCAAAAACAGCCTTGGCTGTTAGAAAACATGATAGTCATTATCTTTGAACTACTGGGGAAGGAAGTGACTGAGACGGAGCATACAGGGGGCCACTTATGTATGCATACTGGCTCAGTGACAATTCATTGTAGTCTATATTTAAGCTTTGGAAGCTTTATGCTTATGCTATATATACTTTGATAAAAATTATTTCTGGGAGCAAAATAAACAAAAGATGTTTGTTTTAAACAAGTTAAAATTGAAGTTATCTTAAAATATTCTTCACTGGCACTGTATATTTTCATTTATGTGGGATAAAATCAGGTGAGACTTTAGAAGAAAATAATAAACTATGGGAAGCAGTAGGGGACACATAGATTTTATGTTCCTGAGGAATCTATTGCCAGACTAAGGAATAGTCTTATCCTGTTCTCCAAGTCATTGTCTTACTTGGCTGACTCAGGTCAGGACAGGGAGAGCAGCTAGTTTATTTCCTCCAGTGCTACCTAGGTTCTGATGAGTAGGTAGAAAGGCAGTAGCTTTCTCCTAGAGGCAAAATATAAAAGTTTGCCCCAAACTTGGCATATGTAATGATACAAATCAGGTTCCAGATAACTAAGTGACTGGATTTGCATCAAACTCAGAGCTTCTAAACTGAGTTTTACCATTTAAGTGAGTTCTTGGGACTAATCCAGCATTATAGAGCATTGTATGTTCTGAAAGCTATTCCAAATACTTTACCTTTTTTAGGAGTGGCTGAGGAGAATCAACAAGGTTCAGTGATTTACGGTGGACATTTAGGACTTTTGTTGGCAAAGTCATAGGAACAACTGGAAAACAAAATAAAGAGCTCTTCTGAGGAAGAACAAAACACAGAACTTCTTTTGAGAGAATTGGTAACTATTATTTAACACGAACCAACTGAAGGAATGATTATTTAGTGTAACTCATTTCAATGAGACTTTATTATGTAGCCATATCAGATGTTAAATCTGAGAATGAGAAATGGAAAGGACATAGATTTTGATTTGAGACTGAAATTTCAATTTTCCTTCATAGAATTCATTAAGAGAAAATTATGCAGCAGGTTAAAGA
Organism: Hydrochoerus hydrochaeris; assembly: GCA_004027455.1. Taxonomy (NCBI): domain Eukaryota; kingdom Metazoa; phylum Chordata; class Mammalia; order Rodentia; family Hydrochaeridae; genus Hydrochoerus; species Hydrochoerus hydrochaeris. Next base: position 191,789 of record PVLA01002386.1, on the reverse strand, counting down.
TTTTAAATAGACTTAGAAGAGACTGAGCACCCCCCCACACACTTGAAATTAAGAAACAAAGACCTTAAGAGAGCAGCTTATTCAGTTTGTCCAAGGTTGCAAGGATTCCATAATCAAGGTACCTAGGCTTCCTGTGGCCTTATTTATATTTATTTGGGTTTTTTTTTGGGGGTCTTTTTGAGACAAGGTCTTACTATGCAGTTTGAGCTGGCTCTGCACTCTGTAGCCCAGGCTGGTCTCAAACTTGCAACAATCCTCCTGCCTCAGCCTCCCGATTGCTGGGATTACAGGTGTACGCCACCTCACTTAGTTTAAGGCTTATTTTTTAAACAACTTTTGCATGTTACACCTATATTCATTCATTAAGCCATCTTTGTCTTCTAGTTTATACCACATTATCTTGGGAGATGAGGGAGCTTTTAAGGTAAAGCTAATATATATTTAAAAGTTTTAACCTCTGAGTTAAATTACTGAATTGAACACACATCATAATTTTACTTTATCCTAAATCTCTAGTAACACTACAAAAATAATTTCTTTTTTTTATTTTTAAAGAGGGGAAATTAAACATAACAAAATAGATCATAAAAAAACAACGTAAGAGACACAGATTTCAAAGCAGAACAACTGGAGATCTTCACTGTCTATCATATTTTCTCTTATTTTCTTCCAAATAGTTGTCCATATCTTCACATACAATTAATTCATACAAAACAAAATAGGATAGAACTGATCAGAACATGATGATGAAGGCATTTTAGGTCTTCAAGACCAAACAATAAGGAAGTCAACAATGGCTGCCATAATATCTCTCATTCTCTTCAAAATAGCTGTCCATACCTTCATACATGTTGAAATTAAACAAAACAAAACAGACTAAAATCACTCTGAACAAAGAATAATAGTATTGCTGGATTTCACATCCTGATGCTACGGAATCAGCACTGGGTACCTTAGTGTCTCTTTTTCTTCAAAGTAGCTGTTCATTTCATCGTGCATTATATTATAGATTCTCATAAATTTTTTAGAATTTCTACACATGTATGAGTCTCTATGTGTATACCAATCCTTTCTGCATCAGAGGGAAAAAACAAAGCAAACCAAGACAAAACAAAACATATTCCTAGAAAAACATGAAACAAAAAAGACATATAAACAACAATAGCAAAGAACTCAGAACACTGACAATACAGGCCTTCAAAACAAGGTGTTATGAGCATAATTAGGGTTGACATTTTACATACTGATCTTCAACAGTTCCTCAGATCATAATACAAAAATATGCAGAATTGTTCCAACCCTATGAGTGTAAACTATTTTGTTCCAAGAACTTACAGTTTGTAGCACAATCAATCATCTTAGCTATCCTAAGTATGTTTATGATTTTAGACATTTTTTCTTTTCCCCTCTTTTTTCTTTTTCCTTATTTTCCCTGAGATATTATTTTATCCCCTTTAAGCAGATTCTTATCTTTGCACTGTAATTATTGAGTTGTTTGTATCTTATGTACTCTTACCATTTCTTTTTTTTCCCATTTTTATTTTTTTTATTTAAAGAGGAAAAAAAACAGGAAAAAGGTAGAAATATTACAGAATTTCAAGAAAAGAAGATAAACAGTAAGAAATCACTAGTTGATAAATTAAATATTGTTTTTTTAGAAATAGTTATTCAGGTTACAGAATTAAAGCACACAAAGTGGACACTAAAGTAGTGAGAATGCAAACAGATCTGTTCAACAATCTAACAAGAACCTAGAAATCTGGTCATCAATCCCACACACTTAAACATACATGCAGCTATATCTTTTATAGTGCTTCCTATTTTTTACAATAGCAATTATACATTTTTAAAATTTTATTTAAAGAGAAAAAAAAACAAAATAGAAAAAAGGGTAGCAACAATACAGAATTCTAAAAGAAAGAAAGAAAAAGGAGAATGAGAAAAAGCCCCACTAAGAAATCAGTAATTTATAAATTACATACTGTCATCCTGGATGTAGTTGTTTAAGTTACAAAGTTAAAGGGTACATAGGAAATATTCAAACAGTCAGACTACAAACAGTTCTGCTCAAAGATCCAACAAAGATTCAGCAATATTGTCATCTATTTTACACACTCAAACATACATGCAGTTATATCCCTTAGAGCACTTTCTTTTCCTCTCTTTTTTACAATAGCAATTAAACATTTTGGTTTTATTACTCTTGTAGTTCTTATTTACTTTTTACACAAGAGACACAATATATTTATAAATATGATTCTCATTTATTTCACTAATGAGGATAGTCTCAAGTTGTCTCCATTTGCCTATGAAGGCCTCAAGATCATCCTTTTTTATAGCTGAGTAATATTACATTGTATAAAAATGCCACATCTTTTTCATCCACTCTGAAGTTGATGGGCATCTTGGTTGTTTCCAGGATTTAGCTATCACAAACTGTGCAGCTATGAACATGGGTGCACATATATCACTGTGATATGAACTTTTCAGTTCTTCTGGGAAAATACCCAGGAGGGGGGATAGCTGGATTGAATGGGGCTTCCAATCCTAGTCTTCTGAGAATTCTCCATATGGATTTCCGTAATGGTTGCACCAGTCTATATTCCCACCAACAGTGGAGCAGTGTTCCTTTTTCCCCCGCAGCCTCACCAACATTGTTATCAGTTGATTTCTTGATGGTAGCTATTCTTTCCAGAGTAAGGTGGAATCTCAATGCTGTTTTAATTTGCATTTCTTGAATGACCAGTGATGGTGAACATTTCTTCATGTATTTATTTGCCATTTGTAAATCTTTTTCTGAGAGCTGTGTGTTCATCTCAGATGCCCATTTTTGGGGAGGGTCTTTGAATTTGGGGGGCTTGATGTTTTTCAATTCTTTATATATTCTGGACACAAGTCCTTTGTCTGAGGGGTTGCTGATTAAAAAATTCTTTCCCACTCTGTTGGTTTTCTTTTCACTCTGTTGGTGATTTCCTTTGAAGTGCAGAAACTTTTCAATAATGTGAGGTCCCATTTGTTGATTCTTTGAAGTGTTTCCCCTGCAGTTTGCATTTGGTTCATGAATTCTCTGCCTACCCCTATGTCCCCAAGACTTCTACCTACCTTGTCTTCCAGTAGATTTAGTGTTTCTGTTTTAATATTGAGGTCTTTGATCCATTTAGACTTTAGTTTTGTGCATGCTGATATGCATGGATCTAGTTTCAGTTCTTACCATTTCTTATACTACGGAGACTATACGGTATTTACACATGTGAGTTTGATTTCTTTCATTTATGAGTATGGTCTCGAGTTGCAACCATTTACTTATAAATATCTCAGTGTGATCATTCTTTATAGCAGAGTAGTATTCCATTGTATAAAAATGCCACATCTTTTTTATTCATTCCTCAGTTGATGGGCATTTAGGTTGTTTCCAAGATCTGGCTATTACAAATTGTGCTGCTATAAACACGGGAGCACGTATATCACTGTGGTATGATGTTTTCAGTTCTTCTAGGAATATACCCAGAAGTGAAATAGCTGGGTCAAATGGGATTTCCAATCCCACATTTTGAGGAACCTCCAGACTGACCTCCACAGTGGTTGCACTAGACTACACTCTCACCAACAGTGAAGAAGAATTCATTTTCCCTGCAGCCTCTCCAGCATTTGTTGTTGGTAGTTTTCTTGATCCCGGCCATTCTTTCTAGAGTGAGATGGAATCTCAGTGTTTTACTTTTCATTTCTCTAATGACCAATGATGTTGAACATTTTTTCATGTATTTATTTCCCATTTGTGTTTCTTCATCTGAGAACTGTGTATTCATCTCAGATGCCCATTTTTGGATGGGTCTTTGAATTTTGGGGATCTGATTCTTTTAAATTATATATTCTAGACAGAAGTCCTTTGTCTGAGGAACTGTTTACTAAGATTTTTTCCCAATTTGTGGGTTTTCTTTTGGCTATGCTGGAGATTTCTTTCGATATGCAAAAACTCTTTAATAGGACACTATTCCAGTTATTGATTCTGGGAAGTATTTTCTGTGTAGTTTGATTCTTGTTCATGAATTCCCTACCTACCCCTATGTCTTCAAGATTTCTATCTACTTTGTCGCCCAACAAATTTAGTGTTTCTGTTTTTTAATATTTAGATCTTTGATCCATTTAGACTGTAGTTTAGTACATGGTGATAGGCATGGGTCTAGTTTTTGTTTTTGGCATATGGATAGCCAATTTTTCCAGCACCATTTATTGAAGAGACTATCTTTCTTCCAGTAGACATTTTGGGCCCCTTTATCAAAGATAAGGTGACTGAGTGTGTTTGTAGTTGTATCTTCTAATTCATTCCATTGATCTCCAGGTCTGTTTTTATTCCAGTACCATGCTGATTTTATTACAGTAGCTTTGCAGTATAACTTCAAGTCAGGGATTGTGATGCCTCCTGCCTTGCCTTTGTTGCTTAGAATTGCCTTTGCTATCCTGGGTCTCTTCTGGTTCCAGATGAATTTTAGAATTGATTTCTCTAGATCTGTGAGGTATGCTAGTGGTATTTTGACTGGGATTGCATTAAATCTGTATAACAATTTTGGGAGAATGGCCATTTTCACAATGTTTGTTCTTCCTATCCATGAACAAGTGATGTCTTCCCATTTTCTGAGGTCCTCTTCGATTTCTTTTTCAGGGTATTACAATTTTCCCTGAATAGATCCTCTGCTTCTTTTGTTAGATTAATTCCTAAGTATTTCATTTTGTTGAATGCTATTGTAAAGGGTGTGGTTTCTTTTTTTTCTGTCTCAGTGGGTTTGTTGTTAGTGTATAGGAATGCTATTGATTTTTGAGTGTTGTCTTTGTATCCAGAACATTACTGAATTTATTTATCTAGGAGTCTTTCAATGGAGTTTTGGGGGTTTTCTATGTAGAGTATTATGTCATCTGCAAATAATGATAATTTAACTTCTTTTCCTATCCTTACTCTTTTTATTTCTCTCTCTTGTCTAATTTCTCTGGCTAGTATTTCCAGCACTATATTGAATAGGAGTGGTGATAATGGACATCCTTGTCTTGTTCTTGATTTTAGGGTAAAGGCTTTCAGTTTTTGGCTATTTAATATGTTGCTGGCTGTTGAGTTGTCATAGATGGCTTTTATCATATTGAGGTAAAGACCATCTATTCCAATTTTCTGCATCAAAAGCTTTTTCTGCATCTATAGAAATGATCATGTGGTTCTTATTTTTGGCTCTGTTGATATGGTGGATTACATTTATTGATTTGCATATGTTGAACCATCCCTACATTCCTGGGATGAATCCCACTTAGTCATGGTGTATAATCTTCTTGATGATATGCTGCATTCTGTTTTCCAATATTTTATTGAGAATATTTGCATCTATGTTCATTAGGGAGACTGTCCTGTAGTTCTCTTTTTTAGTTAGGTCTTTCTCAGGTTTTGGTATTAGAGTAATATTTGCTTCCAAGAATGACTTAGGGAGAATTGTTTCCCTTTTAATTTCATTGAAGTGTTTGAGGAGTGTTGGCATTAAACCTTCTTTGAATTTCTTGTAGAATTCTGCAGTGAATCCGTGTGGACCTGAGTTTTTCTTTGTTGGTAGGGACTTAATTACATTTTCAATTTCATTAATAGAAACTGGGTTATTCAGCAGTTTTAATCTTCTTGACCCAGCTCTGGTAGTTCATATTTCTAGGAATGTGTCCATTTCTTCTGTGTTATCAAGCTTATGAGAGTAGAGGTTTTTGAAATTGGTATGATGATCTTCTGTATTTCCACAGTGTCTCTAGTGATTTCATTATTTTCATTCCTTATTGCATGAATTTGAGTTTTTTCTTTCACTTTTTAAAAAAGATTGGCTAGGGGCTTATCAATTTTATTTATCTTTCAAAGAACCAACTTTTTGATTCATTGTTTTGTTTTCTTAGTCTCTATTGCATTGATTTCTGCTCTGATCTTTATAATTTCCTCCCTTCTTTTGGCTTTGGGCTTGACTTGCTATGCTTTTTTTTTTATGTTTGAAGTGTAGCATCAGGTTTGTGTTCTTTCTGTTTTCATGATGTGGGAGTTCACTGCAATAAACTCTCCTCTGAGGACTGCTTTTATTGTGTCCCACGTGTTCTGGTAAGATGTATTTGTATTTTTGTTTGCCTGTAAATATTGTTTAATTTCTCTTTAATTTCCTCTGTGACCCACTGATTGCTCAGAAGTGAATTATTCAATTTCCATGTGTTTGTGGGGTTTTTGCAGTTTCTTTTGTCATTAATTTCTAGTTTTATGGCACTATGATCCAATAACATGCATGGGATAATTTCAATTCTTTTGCATTTATTTAAGCATGTTCTGTGGGCTAGTATATGTTCTATTTTAGTGAACATTCCACGTGGTGCTGAGAAGAATGTATATTCTGATGTTGTTGGGTGAAACACTCTGTATACATCTACTAAGTCCATTTGTTTGCAGGTGTGATTCAGTTCTGTTATTTCTTTGCTGATTTTCTGTCTAGTTCATCTGTCCCTTTGTGTCAATGGCCTGTTAAGGTCTCCTGTTATAATTGTGTTATTGCTTATTTGATTTGTCATTTCTGTTAATATTTGTTTTGTATAGCTTTGTGCTCCCAAATTTGGTGCATATATATTTAAGATTGTTATCTCTTCCTCTTGAAGTTTTCTCCTAACTAGTATGTAGTGGCCTTCTTTATCTCTTTGAATCATTCTTGGTTTGAAGTTCACATTGTCTGCAAACAGAATAGCTACCCCTCGTTTTTTTGGGAATCCTGTTGCATGGAGTATTGTTTTCCATCCTTTGACTTTCAGACTATGCTTCCTTTTGGGTTAGATGGAGTTTCTTGTAGACAGCATATGTTTGGATGTTGTTTGTCAATCCATTCTGCCAGACTGTTTCTTTTAATGGATGAATTGAGGCCATTTACATTAATGGTTATAAATAATATATAGTGGTTTACTTTTGACATGTTATCTTTCTGCTGTTGATTCTTTACCTTTCCACTCTGTTTAATTGTTTGCCTTGTTTAGTGGTTTGTTCCTATGTCTGTCTAGACTGTCTTTCAGTATTCTTTGCAGGGTTGGTTTGGTGGTCATGAAGTTCTTCAGCTGTTCTTGGAAGTATCTTATTATTGTCATGGAAGTATCTTATTATTTCTCCATCCATTCTGAAGGACAGTTTTTTAGGGTATATCAATCTGGGTTGGAAGTCATTTTCCTTTAGCATCTGAAATACTTTACTCCATGCTGTTCTTGACTTCATTGTTTGTGTTGAGAAGTCTGCTGTGATTCTGATAGATTTTCCTTTATAGGTGATTGGTCTCTTATTTCTAGCAGCTTTTATTATTTTGTTCTTATGTTGGATTTCTGGGATGTTGATCATTATATGTCTGGGCATAGTTTTATTTTGGTTATGGTTATTTGGAGTTCTATATCCTTCACTGATCTGCATGTCAGGTTCCATTCTCATGTTCAGGAAATTTTTAGCTATTACTTCTGTAAATAGCCTTGATTTCATTTGTGTTGTCTCCTTCTTTTCATTTATACCTATCAATCTTACATTGTTTTTCTTTGCATCATCTTGCAGTTGCTGAGTTGTTATCTCCTGGTTCCTTGTTTTTTTAAAAGATCGTTCCTTTCCTGTTCACTAGCTGCAATAATGTCTTCGAGGTCTAAAATTCTATCTTTACTTTCATTGTGGTGGTTTTGCAAACTTCCGATGGAATTTTTGATTTCCTGTATATCTCTTTGAATCTGCTTCATGAATTCTGTTTGTTTCTTATATTCTTCATTCAGATTTTCCATCTTTTTGCATTGTTCCTCTAATTTTTTAACTATGTCTTTTTAAATGTGTTCAGCATTTCTTTCATTACATTTATCATTTCTTCTTTTACCTGGGAGACTATTTCTGATTTGAGTTCTTTTATAGCTTCCCAGAGTTGTTTCTTTACTTCAGTTGATATCATTTCAGGCGAATGGCTTATATTTTCTTCTGTGTCCATGTCTCTTAGGCTTGCTTGGGATGGGCTGGAAGTTTGAGAATGCATTTCACTCTTTCGTTTTGTCATTTTCTTATATTTCTGGGTTTCGAGCAATGTTTCAAGGCTTCCCCCATGTGCTGAGAATTACCTGGCCCACTTTTGGCTCCCTGGGCAGACAGCAGGTAACAACTAGCCGCTTGGAGTTTGCCCGTGGGGAATCCTGTGTGACCTCCTGTGATTTCAGATGCCGAGTGTGGTCTTACCACTTGGGAGCAACATTCCGAGACTTCCCTGTGTGCTAGGTTTCAACCCATGCACATTTGGGCCCGGGACTTAATTTGGGCCTCTGCCAGCTGCTTGGAGTTTGTTGGGCATGGCCCAGTTAGGCCCGCTTGGACCTCCCATGCATCCTTGGGTGATTTCAGACATGGGGCATGGTATTACCGCATGGGAGCGAAATACCAGGGCTTCCCTGTGTGCTGGGTTTCAACCTGCGCATGCTCTGGGCCCAGGACCAATAATTTCTTTTTAAAAATACAAATCTTCAAGAACAGAAAAAAAGAGAAATGATTATAGTAACAAGATTACAGAAGGAAAAAAGTAAATGGATGAAAGATAAATGATTTAGCAGACACAGGGCAATGGAATCCCAAGTTTGAAGTGGAAAAATCTAAGAACCAATCATATTTATATCAGATAATCCTCAGAAGTCCAGGAACTTACTGCATTGCATATCCCTAGAACTGGGGGTCCAGAAGAAGTGACCAAAACAAAGAAGCATGGGGAGCAGCTGTGAACTTCCTAGATGCTTCAACGCATACAGCATGGTGACTACCTTGCTCACACTGATAGACTAGAGGGTCTCTCTGAAGAAAGCAGGAGAGGAAGGGTGTCTAGGCGATGGCTAAACAGCACACCTTACGGCTGTTCCTTATGAAGACCAAGCAACTAGAGATCCAGAAAACCAGATGCATCCTTCAAATATGACAGTGAATAGGAAACTGGAGAGTATCTCTGGGAAGTCTGGTCAGCCACAGAAACCAGAAACCCAGAGGCCAAGTCCCACCCATATGCTTTGGAATTCTCCTGTTGGATCTTTGGAGGAAGGGCTCTGAGATGGAAGACAGAAACCTAAACAAAGAAAAAGTGACTTAGGAGAAATGGAAACCATTCAAAAGAAGAAAATGTAAACTCAACCAAACAAAAAACCAGAAGCCCTGGCATTAATGTTCTTACAATAGCAAGTAATCCTATTGCATGCATGAAATAAAAATAGATGCAATTCAGTAATAAAGATTTAAAACATGATAGGAACAGTAAAAAAACTTGAGGAGGTAGAACAATATGAGGGGTGATCAAAATAAAGTTAATGTTTAAATTTTTAAAAGTTATTGTAGTAATAGTAAGAGACACATTGCCATTAGTCTCACTCAAAATACTCTCCCTTGCTTTGAACATACTGAAGCAGTTCCAGAAATCCTCTTTTTAAAGTGTCTGTACAAAGTGTGATAATAACTATGGTGAATGTTGCTGCCAAATGCCATCCACTGGAAAGGCAGGCTCATAAAATCATTGCAGTGTACCCTCGTCCACCCTATTCACCAGATCTGGCACAATGTGACTTGTGGTTCTTCCCTAAAGTCAAAATGACCAAGAAAGATAAACATTTGGAGTCAATTCAGGATATTGAGGCAGCTGTGACAACTAAAGACATTCAATAAAGATAACTTCCAGAATGGCTTCAGAAAGTGGTAAGAACTCCTCCTCAGAGTACTTTCCTTCACTTGCACACACTTATCCATGCATGACAGTACCATCGAGTGACTTGTAAAACTGTTGGTACAAGTGGTACAGTCATGCATGGGACAGTCATGTATGGACCACTGGTTGTTCAAGCTGCCTGGCAGTGACACATTACAAATTACAGCCCTGTCATGAGTTTGTAAACATAGAAGTGGCATGATGGAAGGGCCTGGGTGAAGGAAAGTTGCTCATGCCATGGTGCCCAGGAAGCAAGAGAGAAGAGAAGAACCAGGAAAGGAGATATAGCCTTCCAGGTCACACTCCCATTGACCTTCTTCTGACCAGACTCCACCTTCTAACAGCAAATCTGTTATGTCATCCACAAAAGTCCTGCCTATAGGCACATGAGGCTTTGGGGGACAGTCTTGATCTAGACTATAACAGTAGATTTTGATTTTTCATGAGCAATACTGGTAGCAGGAAGACAATGAAGTGATGCTCTGAAAACTTAGAAAAAAATAATGTATTTCTGACCTAGAATTCTATATCTAGCCAAATGCTCTAATGTGTATACAATACTTACAGGTGTTTTGAGACTTCTAAGGATTCAACAGTATTATTCACTCTTCACTATTTCTCAAGAAACTGAATGTCCTCCACCAAAATAAGACAGTAAACCAAAAAAAGGGAGAATTGAGATGCAGAAAACAGCAGTGCTGACCCAGGAGATATATCAAGGGATTTTCTATGATGATGATGAAGAAGATTCCAGAGACTATTCTAATACATTTTGTGCCACCAAAAGAAAGGGATTATTGTAAAAAGGGAATATACCAGATTCACGAAACACCTAAACAGATGATCCAAAGAAATTCCCAGGATGATGAGTATATAACAGCCCTAGAGTGCAACGTACCCAGAATGGAAACTCACAGACTATAACTAGTGGAATCATGAGATTCACTGATAAGATTGACTTTGTAGAAACTTGTACTGTAAACCACTGGAAAATGTAGAAAGCAACCAAATGGAAAGACAGGCCAATTATTAACTTTAGGAAAAATAAAAAATGGTAATATAATCATACTATAATGCTCAGTTGAGAATAATATTTTGCATATGTAAAATAATAGAGATAAACCTAAACTTTAATGCAAATTCCTAGTAGGTTAGGGGAAATGAAATAGAAGAATGATTTAAAATAGCTGAATCTTCACTGCATAATAGAAAGTCAATTAATTGTTACAAAATCAGATTGATGCATAAAGGACAGAAGTATACACACATTATTTTAGAAATGTGGAACTATGTAGGCATCAAAAGAGCTAAAAAGAGTTAAAAAGTGGTCAGCTCTGAGTAGAAAAATGAGGAGAATTATCTTCTAGGATTCTTTGACTTTTAAATTATGTTTATATATCACTTTGATAAAAGAAGATGCTTTAGTAGGCATTAAAGAGTTTAATTACATACATGGAATTTCCAGACCCTTTGCTCTTGTCATCACAGACAGTATATGCCGAGTGGAGTGGATGGTACTGAAAACCTGCACGTCTTCTATCTTCTTACAAAGAGGGGGCAAATAGCACCTTGAACTTGTGCTTTGCAGAAGGTGGTTGATATACTGGTCAAGTTCATCTTGGCTTTCTGTAAGTGGACAAGCAAAAAGTTCCAATGAAAACAAGCTGCAGAAATATCCTAACATACTCTAATACCTACTGTATGTAGCAGGCAGCACCGAGTAGACTAGGTGGAAGGCATTTAGATATAGTTATTTGCACTCCTGTACAGAGCAATAAAATAATAAATATAATGTATGTGTTTACACATGTATTATTTGGAGAAACTTCTTCCAAGGAAAAGCAAATACCTGTCAATATAATGTTTACATTATATCATCCCAAGATGAGCTGTAGAATCTGTAAGACAACCTGAAAGTGGTAGACAACACCTAGTCTTCTTAATTTTTCGATTAAGATGAGCCTTATGGAACTCTCAGCCCTAATTCCAACTACTATCTAACAGTAAAAAACATGTCACTTTGACCCAAAATCTTGCTCAGGTTTGGAAATGTTATATACTTGGGTTTGCATTACTCACATTTAATCAAACCTAGATTGTTCTGTAGTTCCTGTGAAAACTCAAGCAATGTATTTTTATCTTCAAAATATATTTTGAAGAGGCTGAGGGTGTACCCCAGTGGTAGAGTGCTTGCCTAGTTTGTGCAAGACCTTGGGTTTACTCTGGGTTAGGGTTTAGTTTAAATAGCTGTGAGAAACCAAGAAACATTTAAGGAATAAACTGGAGCAGACAACATAAGTGAATTCACAGGTACCTGAGCTTCCACAGGCAAATAAATTATATATATATATATATATATATATATATATATATATATAGTTAAAAGTCCTCAAATCTGAAACTGTGTCCTTCTGATGTTACAAAAAAAAAGCCTCACTTTCAAAGGTATCATTTCTAGTTTAGGATTTCATTTATTTTAATTCATACAAGATTCAGAAGCCTCTTTGTTTTGTGTTTATTTGCTTTTAGCTTAATTGCCAATCACCTTCTATACTTGAGTCTTAGGGTTAATTTTCAGACTGACAAGGTTTAAATGAATTCAACAAGCATTTCAGGCAGTACCTTGATTAAAGGTGTCTTCCAAATATCCTCCCAGATCTGAGTCAATATCAGGACTGATATCACTGGTATCATCAAACAACTTCTCATCACAGTCAGGGTCCAGGAAGGTCAGGTGAGTGAAGAATGATGTGGTGAGGAATTCTGACAGGTTCCCTAATTTTACTCTGCCAAGAAGACACCATGTTAAAGATGTAGGTGGAGTATGGACAGACTTCCACATAAGTCACTGCAAGACTTTTCAATAATCAGGTAGTATTTGTACCAGAGTCAATAAATATATTACTCAGCAGATCACCCAGTATACATAGTCAGCCAAGAAATTAAAACAAGTACGAAATGAAAACACAGAGCATATTAAAAGCCAAAGGAATCATGCCGATTTCAAACCTGACAGAAATCTATTTCACTGAACCAACCAAATTTTACAAAATACTTCAAACAAACCACTTTTAATCAGAACCAACCTGTTCCCTCCACCTGCAAAATGATTGGAACAGAAGCAATGATTCTGGTGCATTGTCCCTACCATGAAACTTGGTCATGTAGGGGTGTTATGTTGGGAAAAGCACATCTAGGAGCCAAAGTTCTCTCTAGAAGGAATGTGATGGATCTGCTGTCCTCAGACTGGAGCATATACCCTAAGGGGCCCTATTACATCAGGCTGGGAAAAGTTTCACTGAAAACTGGGAGCCTGGTTGGCAGCCTGAGATCGTGCAACACAGGCAGCAACCCCTGCATTCTGTAGGTCTGTCCCTAGATGCTGAGAACATGTGGGATTCCCACCTAAAGTAAGAAACATTCTTACAATGTCAGATCCAGAACTTCAGCAACAGCTGAAGACTTAAATAGCTACTGAGAATGTGTTTAAGGAGTAGATTGGAGCAGGTGATGCAACCGAGCTTACTGGGAAAATGGTGTCAAGGAAGGAAAAAGCCTGCCCTTAATGGGACAAAAAAATCTTTCCCTTGCAGAGCCAATGGGCCAGTTATAAGTATTATTTTACCCTGGGGTTTAGAAAGAGGTGAGCTAGACTGGAATAGGGCAATGGAGAGTTTCTTTTGATAAAGGTAAAAGGAGTTGGGTTTATTAGGCTAAGAGAGCCCAAAGTCTGAAAGACAGTCATTTAAAAAGCAAGCTACCCCAAATATTCCAAGGGAATGGGATCTAGTCTATAGGGTGAGTTTACCTTTTAAGAATCCTCAAACCTAGAGGAAAAGCCCAAATGAGACCCAAGATTAATAATCAAGAATCAAGTAAGAGATTAGAGGTTTAGCTCAGTGGTAGAACACTTACATAGCATTTGAGAGGCCCTGGGTTCAATTCTCAGCACCAGAAAACCAAGCCAAACTTTTTAAGAAAGATAGCTGAGAAAGCCCAGGCATTCCAGTTTCTTCTATGGTTCTTTTCATGTTGTCCTATAAATAGGAGGCCTTCTGCTCAGGAGTTAGCGGCTGGTTCTGGGATTATCAGCTCACCTCCTCTTTTTCAACCCCAGGGTAAAATAATGCTTATAACTGGCCCATTGGCTCTGCAGGGGAAAGATTTTTTGTCTCATTAAGGGCAGGCTTTTTCCTTACTTGACACCATTTACCCAGTAAGCTCAGTTGCATCGCCTGCTCCAATCTACTTCTTAAACACATTCTCAGCACCTATTCATTTGTGTACCTCGCTCCCTGAGCCAACAATTCCTTGTCTTTCAAGTGGCAATTCAACCCACAACATAAAGTGAAGAATAAATGATACAACACAAGGAACACACTCTAAGCGCTCCACAGACTATACACAATACTATCTTTATGATCACCGGATTTCAAGAAAATATTTGCCAGAATGGTTCATCATGAGCCTGTGTGTATTTTCTCTTGGTCATGAGGCCATACATCAGGTGGTAACTTCTGTGAACCAGAGGTGAAGTGTTCAGAAATGGCTGCAGTTGAACGTTGTGGTGCTAGCCCTGAATATGTAGACAGAGAGGGACAATCTCACTAACACTCCAGAGAGAAGCCAGGAGGAGCTTGCATGGAAAACAAGCAGACCTGCAGCAAGCTCTGCAGGCAGAGGCACCTGAGGCTAGACTTACAAATACAGCAACTAAACATTGAGGGCATTATGCTAGGTGAAATGAGCCAGTCACTGAAAGACAAATACTTTATGATTCCATTTATATGGGCCACCTACCTAAACTCATGAGGATGCAAAGTAGAAGGGAATGGGGAATAGGGAGAAAGTGGAGCTCTTTAATGGGTATGAGCTTCAGTTCTGCAAGATGAAGAGTTCTGGAGAGACTGTCTCACAACAATATGAATGTACATAACTCTACTTAACACTTAGAGATGGTTTAGATGGTAATGTGTATTTTACAAGTTTTATTACAGTGACTTTCCTATGATAGCAGAAAAGAGCCAAGAAGGAGCAATTCAAATCCCAAACACTTAGTAATTGGCCTTCTATCAGGAACGTAGAAGCTTCCCTGATCCTAGAATAGGCTACCTGATACAGGCTACACAGTGAGTTTCTCTTGGGGAGCCTTCTAGCATATCCCAGGGGATTCAGGGAAAGGCTTCAAGGAGACAAATCCTCGGCCTTGTGACACTCAAAACAGGATGGGGTTTCTGCAGAGGGCCAGCACCATATCACTCCAGGAGCAACAGTTGTACTCTTGCACCTATAGACTAAATGGGTCTCATTCTACTGAACCTGTGTGTGTGGGGGTGGGGTGGGGGGGTGACACTGACATTATGCAGAACCATTCAGGTACTCTTCTCCAAGGGGCACTAAGGAATTTGTCAAGTTTTCTTAAGGCACACTCAAATCCAGCATTTATTGAACACCTTCAGAATCCTAGGCCCTGGATATTTTCTTCCATGAAACACACAGCACTTCATGCATGCATTCCAGAAAAGCTGCTACTTCAGAGAGATTGACATGTTCACCTCTCTGTGCCCCAGTGCCCCCTGGCACTTGTAAAAACTGTTTAATACCCACCTACTGAACACTCTTTTAGACCTGATTCAAGTTTCACATGGGAGATGGGATTAAAGTTTTAACTTCCTTTTTGCTTTAAAACTTCATGTTTCTAGGTTTGGAAACTGACATGAAAAATGTAAGAATGGAAACAAAAGACTTTAAGAAAGGTTAATTCTACTCTTATTTTTAAAAAAAAGAAATTATAAATTACCTAGCTCCTCCAAAATATCCATCCTCTAGTTTTCTAATTGTAGAAAGAACTGCTGAATGAATGTCTGAGCCATCATTTGCTAAAGAAAAAAAAGTGATGAATGAATTTACTTAATCTGGGAATACATTTTTTCAGCTATGCACTAAGATGTTTTCATCAGCACAGTCTAATTAAAATCCTTACAGCAGAGAAGGCTCCTGAGACAAGAAATCAAACTGCTACGAAGCCCCGTTAGTACTCAGCTTTGTCCAAGAGCTGTTCTAAACATTTGGAAAAGGGCCCAAACCACCCATGGGGCAGACCCAGCAGGTATAATCCTGGAAGTTACTCAGCATAGTGTGTGTGACGGGGAAAGTGAGTGTGGGTCTGCCCGTCATCCTCCAGCAAGTGCACAGATAGGCCAGCTCGATCCTCAACATCTCCACGATCATCTCGTTGTCCAGAGCCAGGTAGAAGTGATGCTGGTCGGTGAACTGGAAGTCAGAGCAAGCCAGGTAAAGGGCTGTCCTTCACTTAACTCCACAGAACACCAGCTGTCACTCAGGGCAGCACTACTCCTGGAGTTTTTTTAACCAGGGAAGATAATTAGTACTGGACTTAACCTGCAAAGACGGGACTGTTTTCCCTGGGATTAGACAAATCAACCTGCCACCTGCCTAGGAGCTGTGGCTACTTCAGTGCGGAAGAACTATCAATCTGTTTTCAGCTCTTCGGCTGGGGCTTTAAGTGCCTTGCCCCAGGTGTCCTTGGCATATCAGTAACTCCTTCATTCCTACTCCTTCCAGGGCTACTGGGTTTGGAGTGAGGACGCTCAGGGCAGGTGAGATGTGGATACTTCACCTGACTGATGCCTGGTTAATGTCAACTAAAGGCACTGTTGCCGGATGTGGATGACCAATTGTTCTCCTGGGCTCTGTACTAGTGCATACTCAGCTCTGGACTAAACTTTGGTGCTAAGGGAAATAACTCATGAAGCTTAAGTGAGCAGCACAGGTTAGGATGGAAAAATATAGCTTGGTGCTACTAACCCAAGATCCCATGGCCAACTGTGTACCCAAGTAAGTGGGGCCCATAACTGTGTCCCATAGTGGTAAAGCAACCACACCATGAGCCTTAATGGATGGAAAAACATTAGGCATGTGTTTCTATGGGCTAGTTTTTTTTAGAAACAAAATCTCTAAAGATCCATAATTAATATATTCTATAGCCCAATAAGGGAGTTGAAGTCTGGAAATGAGACTGGTGGCATGATGATTAACTTTAGGGGCATAATTCTGCTGTAGAGGAGAAAAGTTTATGAGACAGAAAAAAATAATTAACAAAGAATACTGGTTGTCTTGCCACTGCTCAGCTCTTCTCACCTGGGGTGTAAAGGTAAAGGTTTGGTTCCTAATCATGTAGAGTTTTGAGGTGCCAAGGACACCAATGTGCCGATATGGTCGCCCACTCAATTTCATATTCTTATTCCGTCCTATTTGAAATATAAGCAAAAGTGGAGTTAGTAACAGCTAATCCCAGTGACTTAGGCTAATACTGGGCTTACTTTTATGTTAGACAACCCACTCAAAGTTTTATTTTTTTACCACTGTCCTTTAAAATGGAACAAAGCTGAATGTAGAAACAACCATTTCTGTGGTACATGCATGTATTTATTTGAATAACACTGGTTTAGTGTATACAGAATAAAACTATTAGAAGGAATTGACATTTACTTTTGATTTATTTAGTATTCAACCATAAGACTAAAAGATTCTAGAAAACAGAGCCCCCACCCATTTCAAAGTGTAAATGAGAATTTTCTGATATCACATAACTTAGAAGTACTACCAAGACACCATTGACTCTTTCCATTGTGAATTTTCATAGGCAGTTCCTCATTTAAACAGATGTGCCGACTGGTATGGCTGGCCTGTAGTGGTACTGGCTGCGGGGCTGAGCAGGATGTGATTATTTTTGTATTTGTCACATTTAAACAGTGTAACCACCTGCATAGTACTAGCTTTGCCCAATTCTTTAGAATTTATATACATTACAGTCTTCCTCAAGCCTGAACCCCAAGATGCCCTTTGCCAAACATGCCCTGCTATTTCCCCCAACCTACCAAGCTTGGCATAAAGGTGACTAAGAATCCGGCCTGGCTGAACCCGAATTGGATGAATGTCAGCGATGCTCTGGACATTTATCCCATGTTTGCTCAACAGCTCCTTGATGTGACTGTTTTCTGCCAAAACAGTGACTGTGAACAAGAGAAAATCGGAATCAGATTGACTGTGGCTACTGTCTCTGCATACTAACGTGTGTAATTTGTCTCTTTTCCTCTTTTGCCTGATGTCAGGCACATTAATGTGCTTCCACACATAGGCTGGCTTTGGAAATGGTGGTAATGGTCCCACTGCTCCTCCTTGTTCTCTGTGTCCTTGCCTTCCCTCAATACCCATGATGTATGGTGGGTCTAAGAGGGCCTGAGAGACTTCAAGATATTGTCTTCAATAGGTCTCACTCCAACTTACCTCATCTCAAATAATGTCTTGCCCCCTTCTGGGACTGTATTTATTCTTAATCTGTCCTTTGTTCTTTTCACACAGGGTCAGGAGTGTAAATAGCTCCTGCAGGGAACACCAAGAGAAACCTGTGCCTCTACTCCCAAAGGGGAGGGCAAACATAGTAGAGTCTGCTCATAGAGGATACTTGGAAAGGAAGCAATGGAAGGAACATCTTTCCCTCCACAGAAAGGAAAGTGGCCCTCCCAATGGAGATGGTGGTGGAAGTGGGCCAGCCAGGCCCATCCAGAACCACAGCACAGAACCCTACCAGTAGGGAAGAGCCCTTGAGAGCTGCCCAGGGCCCCATCCCTGGGTGGGTGAGGCTGGGCACTTGGCTCTCCAGCAGGTAGGGAACTGTAAGTGCCTAAGACCATGGGGCCCTTGGGGAAGGCAGATCTTCACTTGAGGCCATATCAGGGATCAGCTGAGTCACACTTGCTATACTAGTAATGCCAGACTTTATGAGAAGGGGCAAGGAAAGAGTCCTGGGTGGAAACTAGAAAAGGAATCTTAGCCATAGAGGAGCTGATGCTTTGCTTAGCTGCAGAAAAGCAATCTGGGAACTCAGGGGATGCTCAGGTCAGAGGACAAAAGCTCCACTACTATTAAGGTGGCCCACAAGTGCCATCATTGGACTCATAGGCTTGGGGTGGGGGTGCTAAGCATACAATACATATAAATGCCACTGAGAGGTGAATTTAAGTTACATCACTAAAGTATTTTCATACTCATTATTTCATCTGATCTTCACAACATAGCCCTGAAAGCAGTCTCACATGCTTAACTGGCCAGTCGTAGCTGAACCAGGATGGGAATCTAATCCCTGTGGAGCCTAGCAAGACTGGCCAGGGAACCAGCTTAACTGGCCAGGGAACCAGCTTTCTGAAGCTTCCAATAACACGTAAAACACTACATTTTTCAAAGCTGCACAGAGGCTACTCTCTGTAGAAATGGTTTTGTTTGAAACTTGGGAGCTTCACGATTCGATACTGCTATATATGGATGTCTCTAAGATTGTACCTCCCTTATATTATGTAGGCCTTCTGGTCATTTTCTCTCATTCTGTTGTATTACATTGCTAATTGAGACCCATCAACCTGTCCTGGCTTTCAGTTGGAAAAGCAGTCTTCCAGACAAAAAGGAATAATTAACAGAATATGCTCTGTGTAGGTACCATGGAATGCAGCTGGGGCAGTCTATCTCGAAGTCATGAGTGGGCTCAAACCTCTGGCTGTCAACTGAGAGTCCTTGAGTGGGTGGATTAACCTTTAAGCCTCATATATAATGTAGAGGTGATAATCATACTTGTCAGAAATTTTCCAAAATCAGAATGTTATAAAGGTTTGGTGTGTCCCACACTGATTCTGACACAGTATTGATTGGGTAGAAGAGCTGCAGCTCATGTCATGATGTCATGGACTGGTGCAGTGGCCACAAAGGACAATACTTTTCATTTGTTCACTCACTGTTTTCAACAAAGTATGTTTGTGCTAGTCAACATAGAAGCTACAATAATGACGTGGGCCTTAATATACACAGCCTAATTTTGGGCCAATAAAGTGTGTGCACAATGGGCATGACATTATATGGTATGTAAGTCTTCTATGGAGCATGCTGCATATACCGAGCTGCCTGAAGATCCTCCAGAAAAGGAAGGCAAGAGGAGAGACCAATGTGCTTGCCACATACCACCAGTCAGCTGTGCACCACAAGATTCCTGCACTGCAATGTCTGTTCTTTTTTTTTTTTTTTTGGTACCGGGGATTGAACTCACAACCTCGCGCTTACCAGGTAGGCACTTAAGCCACTGAGCTAAATCCCCGGCCCCAAGCAATCTCTGTTCTTGCCAAGTCCACTGGTGCAATTGCAAGAGTCCTAACAGCACTAAGCATGGCAGTCACTTGGCAGCCCAGGCTGACCTACCTTTTTTGAAAGAGGAACTTGCTAGAGAACAGGGGGAGGGAGATGAGCAGATGGAAATAATCAGAACTCCAAGAGAGGAATGCATGATCTCACTTGGGTTCTGAGTTCTCACCAGGCTCTCCTTTTCAAAGAGTAACAGTACTGAAAATGATGCTCAAATAATTTCATGTGCCTCAGTTGCAATTAAGGTTTAGATATGAGAAAACAATTGCTTTGTAGAAAGTGAATTTGTGGTTCTAAAGAATACCATTGAGTGACTGAGTTATATAACGCATCTCACAGAACTGTCATATA
Organism: Hydrochoerus hydrochaeris; assembly: GCA_004027455.1. Classification (NCBI taxonomy): domain Eukaryota; kingdom Metazoa; phylum Chordata; class Mammalia; order Rodentia; family Hydrochaeridae; genus Hydrochoerus; species Hydrochoerus hydrochaeris. Next base: position 171,498 of record PVLA01002386.1, on the reverse strand, counting down.
TTGAAACACATACAACCTTTTTTAATTAAATAAGAGACTATGAAACAATTCGAATGAACACAAATGACATTGGTTTTACAAATTAGAGATGAATAGAAAACATGCTCACAAACCTTGTACTACAACATCAGGTTTGACTGAAGTGGAAAATCTCCTATTTAAGGGATCGATTTCACCAGTGGCAAGGAATCCCTGTAAAGAGAGGAGCATTAACACTATGAAATATTGATTAACTAAAACTTCACCTTATACCTAAGTTTGAAAGTAACATATTTTGGGGCCCAAAGCACTCAGAGTTGTTTATGTTTTTGAGTCAATTGCTTACTTTCTCTGAGATAGAATATGCGACTCGGATGCCAGTGATAAGTAAAAACACAACATGCTAGGCACCTGCCTCTGCATGGCTAATACTGCCCCATCTTTTGTGAGTGAAAAGAATGGTAGCTAATACTCCCTGAGTCACTGCATATACACTGTCATTTATGCCTACCAGGTAGGTTCTACCTTTATCACCATTTTATAGGTGGGGAACCTGAGGTAAATGTGCCTGAGGGAAGTGACAGAGTAAGGAGTTGGCCCAGGGTTGCTTGAAACACAACAGTCTCCCAACCCCTTGCAAAGTGTGCTTTTTTAATATGCTTTTCTCACACTTTCTAGAAATGGTCTGAGCTCCAAGAGGGGACTGAGGTGTTCCGGGAGCTCTGTGGAGGTTGTAGACCTGCTACTGAGCCAAGGAATACCTTTACAGGGAGAGGTGGAAGCAGTAGAGCAGAGTAAGTTATTTCCCATTTCACTGATACAGAAGTACACAGTCCCAGTGGCATTTTGACTTGCTGCTCCACCCCCATTTCTAGAGCTGGTGGAATGCACAAGGCTGGGCCAACTTCAGAGGGTGGCAGCCCCTCTCTCTCTTCCCTGGCTCCCATATCATTCCTCAGGGGCTCAGAAAGCTCAGCTAAGCAAGATCCACTGGGAAGAATGAACCTATTTGATAAAGTCACCCACACCTAAGAGGGGTGGAGGGTTCATTTTGAGGGCTCAAAAGTATTTTGCAATAGAAGCTTAGGAGGTAGTTAAGGCTTAGCAAGAGGGAATAGGTCAAGAGGCAGCAGATTTTCTGTGCAAGTTGTTGGCAGTGGTCTGAGGGACCACCTCACAAATTTCATCAGACTCAGGCTGGTGGCCTCTGTAGAGTTGTAAAGAGCCTTTCTGCTTCCTATGCCTGTGGCTGGATCTGGGGGGTTCCCTATCCATTTAGTAGTTTCTCAAACCCTGTGTTTTCCAGGATCTGACATGCAAATCCTGCCTGAGAATCTTCTAGCTCCTGGTGACCATTAATTCAAACAGGTTCTTGGTTCAGATCAGGAATGCTGGCAGGAGGGGGACAGAGTGTGTTGACCTGTAGTTGGCCTGAACTGGCTTGATATAAATATGGACATACGAGGTCAAGAGTCAAGCCTGGGAGCTAACACAGTCCAGCTGACCTCACAGGCATGCATATGCAAAAGACATTCACAACCATTCTGGGCAGAGAGCCCCTATGCTCTTCCAGGGTTCCCTTTACCTCTAATCAGATAATTATCAGCCTGTGAAGCCACCAAGCTCCTACCTCTGCCAACAGTGAGCTGAGGATGTACAAGGACTGACCCCACAGATGAGGCAGCTTCCCCAGAGAAACTCTGTCCACTGTGTGCGGATTCTTGTATTCTTCATCCACCTGGCAGAGACAGCAAAGCCCAATAAAAAGGTCAGAGACACCGTATGGCAGGGAGTGCACTGTGGATTTATAAAATGGTCCTCATTCTCCAGACCAATTTTGTGCATGTGCTGGGATATGAGTCCCAGAAGGTGAAAAGATCCTCTCTTGGGGCCATCTGGCTATTCATGGCAGAGAGAGATGTCCAATCTAATCCTAGTCTCAAACCAATGCTTTTCCTGAGCATACCTGAACAATAGGTGCTGGAAGCCTGGTTTGCCTTCTTCATGCCCAGCTCAGAGCATAGACATGTTCCACAACTCATGCTAATATCTGGCCATATTATTGGTAAGATGGTCAAAAACAGTCACCTATAACCTCACACTGCATGGCTGGATGTTAAGTATGTTTTTTTTTTTAATCCCCCCTCACCCTTCCCAGGGGTTTATAAACTGTGTGCCTATGCAAGAAAATTACCAGAAGGTGGCACTATTTATTAAGGAAAAATACTTGTTGGTAGACCACAAACCCTCTACCAGGAACTCAGAAATTAGAATCCACTGGGGGCTTTTGTCTTCTCAGAACAAAGCTTCTGTGCTCTTTCTGATGGATAGTGCTGGCTGTACATTGCTGTTAGTCTGTGACTTTTTGCCTTCTAAACTCCATGCTGCCCTTAAGAGTTTTTAGTCATTGCATCATTGGTTGGGGCCACATCACTGAGTTTTTCCTCCAGAAGACATAGGTCAACTGACAGAAAAGGGAAAATCATACTATGAGGGTAGTCATTCCTTGTAGATTAATCAGTGGTATTATTAATTTTTTTTCAGTAGTAGAACATTTAAAAAACTTTAAGTACATAAACTGGATGGAACTAAATGTCACTAGTAAGCAAATAAGATAATAGTGTGGAAGGAGATTCTCCAGAAGGTCATTTGGGTAGTGGGATTAGAGATAAATACTTTCTTCTATCTATGCAATCCTGAATATTATATAGAGTACAGGAATACTTTCACAATCAGTGTGCTAAAGCTATTTGAAACAAAAGTAGTGTTAGGAAAGACTGCAAATATCTAGAATGAGAAATATTTGATGCAAAGAACAGAGAGGAAACAAAATGTCCAGGTCAAAAGACAGCCTCACTCTGCCCGCCTCCCAACTATGGCCAGCTCCTACCTTCACACAAAGGTGTCCTTTTCCCCTTCTCTCCACTGGATTCCTTCCTAACCTCTTGCAAGTACTCAGATATACATCTTTGTTACTGTCTATGCCACTGCCACTGCCACTGCAGTTGCTGCTTCCACCTGATAGCCTCTGGCCCCCACTGATCTGCATCCTCATAGAGACAGAGCTGGCATAGGAACTGCTTTTGTTCCTCAGTCCCTGGCCTGGCACTTGGCATGGAGAAGCTGCTCACTACCTGTTTGGTGGGCACACTTCATTTCATGGAAGGCTCTGTGCATGGTAATGCTCTGTACAAATACCAGTCAAGGAAAGAGTGAAGTTGAAATCCAAGCTGAATGCCACCCTGTTTCTAAGTTGTACAAAGTTGCCATATGGGCTTATGGTGACCCTGTCTGTAGGAATCCTTCCCAGTGGTCTGCCTATGTTATTGATGCGACTGAGGAAACTTACTAGTTGTCACCTGCAAGCAGCCAACATGAAATGTGATCAAGGAAAAACTGTGTCCAAGATTGATGCCTAGCACATAATTGTAAGTCACTGAAAAAGACATATGTTGTAATGTTAAGTAGTAACCAAAGGTTAGGGTGGAATCTAGAAGAGAGAGAGAGTTTTGGGGTAACTATTTATAATGCACATCCAGCAGTGTCCAAAGAAAGCAAAGTGCAGCTTGTAACATCTAACATTTCGTGCCTTTTGGTAGAAAAGGAATGGTTATTCTCTACCATAAAACCAGTAAAACATCCCCGAGGTCATTTATTTTCCCTTGCTCTGCTTCCAAGTTCCAAATTACCTCCTATTGCTGTTTGTTTTGCCAAATGCTTCAGCACTGGGCGAGGAGCAACCTAAACATGAGATATGAATGCACAGCCACTGTACCCACACATCCACAAATGAAAAAGAGATACATTTGCAAGAGCTCTAGGTTTATAACACCTAGAGAGAAAATACCCCCAGCAGACTCCATAGCTACATCTGTAGAGTGAGGAAATTTCTTGTCCTTAACCAAGTTGCTGCATGACAGACTTCTGCAGCTCATTGTCTCCTTCAGATCCTGTCATTTTGGGGAGAGCTGGCTCTCTAAAAGCCCTTTCCTCCCACAAAATGCAGTGATGAAGCCTCTGAAGCATCAGGAGCAGTGGCAGAACAAACAGCTTTGAATAAGCATTTTGTTCTAAACGTGACATGTTTACAGGGGTCTGGCAAGACCCCAATTTACAAAACTGGATAGTGCAAAATTATCTTTGAGCATCTGCTTGGAACTGCACAGTCCTTCTTTCCCTGGTGTAGAATGGCTTTAATAAATAATTACTCAAACTCTAGTTTGGGATCTGTTTGAATCAAACAAAGAGATTTCTCAACGATCTCTATGCATTAGGCCTCTTCTGCAGCACCATATAGGAACAAGGTGCACAACAGTGTTTTGTGCCCTGTAGTATTCTTTCTGCCTGAGATTGGGGGAAGGATAAGTATCCTTCTCAGGGCTTAACTGCCGCCTCTGCACAAGGCATGTTTCACATGATTTCCCAAAGCTCTAACTCCTTGTGATGCATGGGAACACTGCCTAAGCCTTTAAAAACCACTTCTGAAGAAAAACTCATTGGGCCTAAAAGCTGGATGAAGAATACCAAGCACCAATTCACTCAGTTCTACATAAACAGCACAAAGGGGCCCCATGCCACCTGGTTACCTTGTCAGGTGGGACAGCATAGAGTTCCGGCACCAAGTGGATCCCGTCTTGGCCTCTGATTAATATTCCCTCCAGGGCCTCTCGGTACTCCTGAACCTGGAAAACAATCAGTTGCGCTCTCTATGAAAGAGGTCTGGTGGTTACTGCTGCAATGGCAGTGCAACATAGGAGAGTGATTCTCTTGGCAACAAACAGATTCAGAGTCAGACACAGGACCAAAAAATGCACAAACATGTTTTGACTGAGGAGTGCAGGAAGGACTTCTGCCAATGGCAAATGTTAGCAGCAGCTAAATAGCACTGCTTGTTCCTCCACTGAGTCTAAGCTCAGCCCCACCGGTCAAGCTTCAAGACAATATAGAGCAGCCACCATGCAGTAGCTATTTCTTCTTTGGAAGTCCCATTAATACTCACATTTATAATATGTATCAGATAGTTTTCCCTCATGTAAAACTTTTATTTTTAATTTTTTTTACATATTTAAATTTTGTCTCACCAACCAGATTATAAACTTCTTTAGGTAGAAGCCATGTCTTAGGCAGCACGTCAGTTGCACCTATAGTTAGTTTTCCACTTAATTATTGCTTGAAAAATATTTGCTGCATAAATTGGATGTGACAAAAAGAAAATGTATGTACTGGGTTTTATGTACACCAATTCTGAGACTATTCTGCTCAATATAATAAAAGCTACTGAAGCAAACCTTTCTACTAAACTAAAAAGCCAGTGATGAAAAATAATGCATTAAAAGAAGAAAGAAGGGAAAAAACCCTACCCAGAGATCCAGCTATTTAACAAATTTCTTCTTTGGAAAGCCCAGTCAACTACCTTCCAGATCTCATTTTCTTTTCATTTAAAATTTATGGAAGGAAAAGTGTGATCATGATTGGATCATTTAGAAATGTCAAATGGAAGAGTAGAAGACATAGCATAGGTATAGGGTAATAGATTCTGTGAGCCTTATAAGATACCAAGCAGAGTCATTTTTATCTCATTAGCTTCCTTTCTACATAATTGTTAAGCCTGTTCACAACAGAAATTCAAAGTCAATCCTTTTGAAACTTTGCAATACTGGGATAAAAAGACCAGAAGACTTAAGATCCATGATAATCTCAATGAGAACAGAAACAATAGGGACCAAGGCTGAGGTTGGGAGACCAGTTAGAAGGTCAGAATGTTAAATATGATATTATCTGAGCACACCACTAGAAACAACAACAGAAGAACCACTGACTGATTTGGAAAGAACAACAGGAACAATAGGAATCAGGCTTCCCAGTACTCATGCTTTGTCTAGTCTCTTCCCCACTGAATATGGGATGACCTTTTAACCAATAAAATGAGATGACAGTGATAATTGGCCAGCTCTAGACCTAAGACCTAAGTAAGGGTGGCAGCTTTCTGCTTTTGCTTTCTGGGAAGAAGACAACCACCATGTAATGTTTGAAGTCTCACAGACTCCAGTGTTGTGAGAAGCTCAAGTTAGCCATGTGGAGGAAAACCGAGGCTCCCACCAAGAGGCCAGCTGAGCTCCCAGCACCATTTGGTAGCCAGCATCAACTCACCAGCCATGTGAGTGAGGCTGTTTTGAAAGCAGATCCTCCAGCCCCATGGAACCATCCCAGTGGACACCAACAAAAACAGAGACCATCTGTCTTTACTGGGCCCTACCCAAACTGCAGAATCATGAACAAATAATTAAAAGAGTTGTTGCTTTAATTCACTAAATTTTAAGAAATTTTGCCAAGTGACAATATAAAACTGAAGTAATGACCTGATTTCTTGCACACACTTTCTATTAATAATCAGTAATCGCAGTGGGATAAAAAAGCTTATCAGCACACTACCCAGCATTTCCTTACCTGAACAGGATCACCATTGAAGACTCCATCAATGATGAAATAAGTCCAGAACACAGGCCACTCACATTCGATGTTTTCAAAGAGCTTGAGTTCAGCAGGATCGTAATGTAATCGGCTTGGGTCCTGGAATCAAACATGTAAAGCTTTTTAAAGATGAGGTCAGATTATATACACAATACCACTGTGTCTCAATCAGTTTCCCTTGCTTGTCTGACTATAATAGGGAGATGCTATTTTGGTCAGTTTTTCCATGATAAGATTTTAGAAACTAAACCGGAAACATATACAAGACTCTTGGGTAGTTTATTACACTAAAGCTTCTCTATCAAATTAACACCAATTTGCCTACCACAATGCTTGGCAGATGATCTGTAATTTATTTATTTATTTATTTATTTGAAACAGAGTCTCACTCTGTGGTGCAGGCTGGCCTTGTACTCACAACAATCCTCTTGCTTCAGTCCAGCAATAGCTGGGATTACAGGCTTAAACTGCTTTATTTATATCATTTTATTAGTCATTGTGACAAACCTAAGGAGGAGGCCATGGATTGTCTTTACAAAACTATGCAAACCACAGAACTGTTAGTTCTTATTTACAAGCTGGCTTTAAACTACCAGCTTTCTGAACCCCTGATGATCTTACTGTTCTACTGCTAACTCCAGGCTTGATGACTCCAAAATTAATGCTTCTCTTTCCAATATTCCAACATATAATTATAATCAATAGAGGAAGAACAATACAGTGGCAACTTAGATATGAAGCAATTAAGGAACCATAAGAAACAATATTTAAATACAACCTCTCTTGGGGTTTTATAACCATCCCGAAGGAAGCGACAGCATCCATAACGCCCCTAGGAAGGTAGAAATAAAATACATTTGATGAGATCAGAAGAATTTTTTTGCTTTTTTATTTTAATTCAAGTCAGCCCTTTCCTTTCTCTCCTATGAATCTTGTAGTAATAAAACAGATACTAAATGTTTTTTGCTAGTAGTATAAAGCATAACTTTTAAAGTAGTAAGCAAAGTAAATTCAGGCTTGGAAGGAAATGCTGAAACATTTCATGGGAGTATTGGGACTGCAAGAGTAATTATTAAGAGTTCAGTGAATGGTTATTCTTTCATTCTGATTTACTATATCCCACAAAGTGGTAAAGGGACCCTCACATTTGAAGAATCCACAAAAGTGTTTAGTGTGATGTGTCAGTTGTATCCTTTTACTGCACAGCAAGAAGTTTTGGAAAAACTTAATTTAATTTTAGGATCACTAAGTCCTCTGAAATTTCACGTGAAGTTTAAGGATATTGGGACATGTGCATTTTCACCCGGCAGCGACCTGAAAGATACTCAAAGGAATCTCTGATCTTTAAATGGTTAAGTAGTCTGACCATGGAAGTATGATAGTGGCAGGAATTGGGGTTCCAGCTTAAGTGCAAGTTCTACTACTTATGAAGAGGACTAAATTACTTAATCTGAGACTTCATTTTCTCACTTGTAGGCTCAGCTTTTCAGCTGGCTACTTCATGAGTCAATTAACATAAACCAAGCCATTAACTTCATAATGATCTGCTCTATGTCATCATGTGAAACTGGCATCTAACACAAGGCAGAAGGGTACCAGTGTGATCAATGCTTACTTGGAGCTTGGAAATAATTTCACTTTTGGTCACATTCACAAGGTTCACATCTTCCACTGCAAAGGCCGGGAAAGAAATGATAGATAGAAGTCCAGCGTCAATCTCTTTAGATGTTGATGCTCTTGGCAGCATAGAAAACAGGATAGACTGTATAAAAAATAGTTGTTTTAACTTGGAGAAGCATTAATAGTTGCATTATCTAAAGACCATGACCTTAGCCCCAAGGGAACATTCAAATGAGTTTGCCAATTTGGAGTAGAGCTTTGTCCTTGCCACATGCACCTGCTGGCCAACCTTGTTTATCCAGTCAATGCTCCCTATTCCATGGGGGCAGAAAAAGAGGGTTGAGAAGACTATGGTATAGCTTAAAGCTTGTGCTGAGAACCACTTGACTTCATTCCTTCCATGTGCTCTGTTGACCTGGCCAGACCTTTAGGACACATTTGAGAAGAACTTCAGGGCTTCCTATGGCAGCAGGCTAAAGTGTCTTGGCTATGAAGACAGAAACCATGAGAGAACATACATGCAGTGTGATCACAGAGAGGTGGCTGGCTTCTGTGCAATGGGATCAGTTGGGTTGGGTTACCCAGAAACTATTTACAGAAGGAGTCTAATCCAGAAGATTTCACGAATTTTCAGGCAAAATGGTAAACAACAGAATTAGTTTAGTCCTAGAATCTTTCTTGGGTTACTTAAAGGCACTATAATATGGCCTCAACAATAAGGTGGCTGGATTAGGCACTGGAAGCTTGGAAGGAAGTTGAAATTGTAGGAAACATTTAAGAAGGGAAAAGAGTGAATGTTGAGATCTAAAATGTAGACATAAGGCTAGACCCTTGCATAAACTCATTAAATCTTCCATATGAGAAAGAATTAGGAATTATGTCCAATTTACTCATAAGGACTCTGAAACTCTGAGACATACACAGACTTGTGCCCTAGGGCATGCAGGCAGCAAGTGACTGAGCTAGGATTCTAACCCAGGCTCTGCTGGTTACAAAACTCATGTTTTCTACCAGAGCATACATTTAGTAAAACACCAGTGTACCTCTATTAAACTATACCCAAGAAATTTCAGAACCCTCATTAAGGACTACTTACAACATCAAGTGATTTCATCATTGTGTGAACAGCAGACAGTGTACTTACACAAACCTTAGAGATGGAATAGTCTAATACACACCTAGGCTTTACGATATAGCCACTATACATAGTATATGTGGTGTCTCAGTGACCAAAGTATCATTATGAGGTGCATGGTTAGTCACTTCTCCTAGGCTTTCTCTACCAAGAAACACAAGCTCTTGCCATAGGCTTTCCATTTATAAGTTTTTAGGTATCTGACTCACAGTAACCTTCGCATACAGTGGGCCCTAACAGTTTATTGATTGATTAGCCAATTGGTGACTTCCTATCTGTTTAATGGAATTCCCTAATCTGCATCAATCACTCCTTTCAGTGATCTGCATTTTGGGAAGTTTGTATTAATTTGTCATTTCCCCTTATATTATCTCTCCTCCATTCTGCCCATCACACCCCCACCGAGTCAGCCAGTTCATTCTAGTCATTCAATCTGGGGGCATTAGGAAATAAACCTGAAAGAAAGCTGCTTATGTATTCAAAAAACATAAAGCAGATTTTGCCTCCAGCAAAACAAGATTGCTCTGATTGTTGATTCCATATACACAGTATTATTGCGTCTTGTGTCTGCATAATAATTTCTGGCTACACAGTGCTTGGATAAACTGTCTGATTTGATTTTTTCTGATCCTTACAACTATCTTGCAAGGCAGGGGTGGAAGGCCCCAGAATGCCCATTTCATGGAAGAAAAACTTAAGCTCCAAGGAGTCAAGCGTTAACAAACCAGAAAAATAGGATTTCTGAACAGGAGCCCAGGCCTTTCCTCCACAATTCTCTTTCCTACTTTGGAATACAGAAGGCTGAGCTGTTACCTGGCAGTGCTCAACCTCATCAGGCAGGACATGGATCACCGACTTGCGTCCTCCATAAGCTCCAAAAAGATCCAGTTCATCAATTGCCTCAAGTGCGGCCTACAAACACAGGTGTGAATTGTATTTTCATTCTAATAAATATATACTCAACTATCTGGCACTCTTTTTCACTAAGCAGTCTAGCATATATTTTCCCAAAGCCAATGAAACATATCTGTAAAATACAGCCAAAGGATCCTATAGTCCATGTTCTATCCTCATTTTCAGTGGAACAGAGCTTCCCTGTATACTGTTGTTCATGCCAGGAATAAGGAGAAAATAGGAAAACATTTCCCAAAACAAAATTAGTACTTGGCCATAAATGAAATATTAACAAGTTCATAACAAGTTCATGTGTCTATGGCACTAAATTTATAATTGGTTTTTCTTCCACCTATTATAGTAGTTAACATCTATCATTTAGCACATCTGGCACTTAGGAAAGTTCATTTGTTTGTAATGTATGTTTTCTGTCAGTTTACCTTAACATAGCACATGAATTGTTGCTTAAAAAACTGTAGCTCTGGGGGTGGGCAAGGATCTCGCTCAGTGATGTAAGTACCTGCCTGGCAAGCACAAAGTCATGAGTTTGATCCCTGGTACCAAAAAAATGTAGCTCTGGAGCCTTCACTTTTTCCAAAAAATCTATTTTAGTCTTGAGGAGGGAGGAGGAAGGGAAGGAGGTACACAAAATGTCCATGGCAGCTGGGCGTGGTGGTACATGCCTCTAATCCTAATACTCAGGAGGCTGAGACAGGAGGATTGTTGTGAGTTTGAGGCCAGCCTGGGACTATAAAGTGAGTTCAAGGCTAGCCTGAACTTTGTAGAGGGACCCTGTCTCAAAAAGACAAAAAAAATGTTCATGGCAAGAGATACAAACTGGATAAATCCCACAAACTGGTTAAAAGTCCACAGACTAAATCTATTCCACAGATGCCCTCTGTTTAGCTATTATTTTTCCCTTCTCTTCTTCCTCCTCCTCTTCCTGTTCTCTTCCTCTTCCTTTTCTTTTTTTCTCCTCTTTTTCCTTCTCCTCCACCTCTTCCTTTTTGAGACATAGTCTCACTATGTTGCCTGGTTTGTTCTTAATACCTGGCTTAAGTGACCCTCCTGCCTCAATTTCCTGAGGAGTTAGGACTATAGGATTAAGCCACTGAAACCAGCTTGAAGAATATATTTTCTAATGAGTTTGAGTTGGAACATCATGAGGGAAAGTTCCCCAATATCACCTTCTCCTTCTGATCTTTCTACCTGATCAGTCTCGCTGGTTATTGTTACTAGCTTGACCTTGTAGGCTTGAACCTGTGGGCCAGACTTACAAAGTACTCATATTCTTCAGCTCTTTGTATGACCCAGAAAGGAACAATGGACATCAAGCCTGCAGCTTCTTTGAATTTTGGCTTTGATCAGGTACAGAAGGCACTTATTTTTGGCCACATGCAGATTTTAGCATAGGAAACTGACTTCCTTGACCTATAATTTCATTTTGCTGGGGTACATGTGCCACTTGAATTTCACATACCGCTGACTTTTGAAAAATGTGCTTATCAGATTAAACCCAAATTCCTAATGAAAAGACCCTAAGCAAAGCAGTAAAAACACACAGAAAGAACTGGAGAACTCTTACCTTGGCCATTCCCACAGAGCTTGCATTCAATTCCGGAATGCCTTGATTAGTCTTATCACCACGTTCCCACATTCCATAGTCCTGAGGGAAAAAAGGTCATTATCAGAGTGGGAGAAAGAGGTATACAAGAAGTGCTTTGAGAAAATGATTCCTTTATGTTACTGCAAGCATAGTGAAACATGAGTACAGCTTCTTGAAGACTCTCAACTTCATGGTTTTATTATTCACATTTTGGTCTTTAATTTCAGTTCATGTGACCTCAGTGCAGAATTTTGAAAATACTCTCAAATTTCTTATTTCTAAAAGCTAATAATTTATAACAAACTCTTGATTTTAGTCTTTAGTCTTTTTTTATCTTAAAATCAAGTAAAGTGCTACCCATGTATTTAGCCAATGCCTTTGAACTTACAATAAATTGTAATATGGAATAAAAAAGGTTTAACACATGAATTATAACTAGTTGAAGTCACAAACCCATTTAAATCTTTTATTTAGCATTATCTCTTGCACATAAAAAATGGTCAGGTAATAACTGGAATCAAAGTCAAAAGTGAGACACAGAACACTGAACATACATAATATGTAAAAAATGAATTAATGTGAATTGGCTTAGAATACTGTCACACAAGCAGACTTGATACTTGTGTATCTAACTTCAGTGATTCATATATTTATTTAAAAACCTAAGTAATGGATATTATTTTGAAATGCTTTGTGTACTACTGAAAGATTACAACCCAAAAGAATAGGATCAATGTCAAAATGTCAGTTTTTATTTTCCAATTGCCAAAAAAGAGTATAAAATGTGAACACTGAAACTCAGACCTCCTTGAGCCACATTAGACCCTGACCTGTGAGCAGACCTCATAACTGGGTCTGGGCGTGTTTCCTTCAGTTTTTCTCACATCTGGTCCTTGCTTTGCACTAGTTCTTCTTTATTCCAACACTACAACTGTGTGACTGATGCTCAAAGACTGCTATGATCTGCCTCCTGCACTCCACATTCTACCAGGGTGCCAGTACTGCCCACCAACTTTTCAGCCCAATTCAGGCTGGCCTATATACATGCTGAGGGAAATTTCAGGGTCTTATTTAAGATATACATAATAGATTTAGACACAGCATGTTGGCACATTTGAAATACAAAGTACCCCACCCCCATATTCTAGGACAAAAACGTGCACTTTGTATTGCAGTAACAATCTTACACTTCCTAGTCTTGCTAATGTTCTGATTAGCCCCAATAGCCTCACTCTCAAGAAATTATACAATGGTTTAGATTTACTATGTCCTCTCAAAGTCTCATATGTTCAGAGGTTAGGCCTTCAGGAAGTCATTGGATCATGAGGACTAACTTTATCAATGGATTAATCCACTGTTAAAATCACAAGCTGATAGTATTTTTGGGAAGTGATAGAAAATTAGGAGGTGGAGTCTAGTTGAAGGGAGTAGGTCATGGGGGTATCTCTTGTCCCTGGCTTCTTTCTCTCTGGCTCTTTCTCTTTTTCTGTTTCTTGATTGCCATGAGATAAGCAGACTTCCCCTACTACATCCTTCCCCCATGATGTTTCTGCTCATCATAGACCTAAAAAACGCAAGGGAGCTGGCCAACCATGGACTGAAACCATTAGCCAAAATAAATGTTTCTTCTTTTTTTGCGGTACCAGGGATCGAACTCACAACCTCACACTTTCCAGGCAGGCGCTTATGCCACTAAGCTAAATCCCCAGCCCTAATGTTTGCTTCTTCCTCTAAATTGTTTTTCTCTGGTATTTTGTCACACCTGAAACACTAACAAATTATATGATTTTTAAAAAAATGCCTGGCACACCAAAGAAAGCTACCAACATTAATACTTACAGCAACTTTATATGCAGCTTCTATATAAAAGACAAGATTCTGTATAAAGGCCACCTCATCAAGTGTGAAGATAATACGTAAGCCTAATATAGAAAAAAAAGAGGTCAAGGAGTTATGTCGTGAAGAGAGCTGCCACACTAGCAAGTAAATCCTTTTACCTTTATTTTCTTCCTTAGGATACCAAAATTAATTCTTAAGTAAGTGATATAGTTAATATCTAATCTCAGAAAGAGAAAGGAAGGAATGGAGGGGTGGAGAGGAGAAATGGAAGGGGTGAGGAAAGAAGGAAAGAATGGCTCCATCTCTGACTGTGTGCCTATGGAGAAAGAGTTAAAGAGAAAGTATGTAGTCTCTGGAACATGAATTTGTGCAGTGAAGGTTGCAACAATGCAAAGGCTGTTTCCCAAAAGAACCAGTGACACTGTCCCTATCCTTGAGTGAGCCAAAGGGTGGGTATTTTTCCCCAGTGCAGACAGGGAAAGTAAAGCCCCAACTTCCCTTACCCCCAGAAAATCCAGCTCCCAGGACCTGCCCAGGGGTCTATACCAAGTCACTGAAATAGGTAACCAAGGAAGCTGATTTTTGCTTGGCCCCTGAAAATGCAGTTGGTTATGAGAAATACACATATTTTAAAAGTATAAATTCATGAAGCAGGCATGGATACAATAAGATACCCACTCCTATATCAATAACAATCAACCGAGAAACAATATCAATAACAGCTTGCTAATAATAGCAAGCTGACTTACAAGTTTAACTAGAATCAACTTGACTAAAAACTATCAGACAATACATGAGTAGCCTCTGAATGACATTAGAAAGTAGAGATGAGGTCCAAATTGATACTGCAACATTAGTTATAACAAAAAATATACAAAAGAATAGTTAAAATGATAATGGTGCATCCATTAATTAGTTTATTAAAATAATGTTCATGAAAAGCTTGTAAGATTGGAGGAAACACTTTATAAAGGTATACTATGGTTGAGATATCAAACTATATTTTATGTAACAAAAAGACTAAGCGTAATGTGATATTTAATATGTAAAAAATGCATAGAAAATACTTGGAGGTGACACAAATGAAAACTGGCAGCAAAATTTTTCTTCTTTTTTTATATTTTATAAAGTATCTATATTGAGCTCATATTTACCTTCATAATCAAAAAGTACTTTTTATAAATATATGTTTTATTCACAAAGCCATATTGATGTTACTTGCTGATTTCTAGGATGGTTCTAGTTTCATGTTTGCCGTCCGAAATGAACAGGAGCCTCAGGGTATCAGTTTTCTGTGCTGCTGATGAGCGCTCTGAGATATGCTACACGCCTTGACCTGGGGAGCATTGGCAGGCAACAGATGTCCTGGTAGGTGAGAGCCCACTTGATGTACAAAAATGGCTGCAGTATAAGGCTCTTGAAGTTTGGCATCCTGGCTGCCACAGAAACCTGCAGTGCTGGCCTAAACAGGAACACCTGCCATCTACAAGGTGTGAGCAATCTCACACAACATGGGCATTGCAGGCTGGTCATCCTAGTCTGCACACACCATGTTCAACTATAACTTTGGTAAGAGAGGGTGTGCCTGGAGAGGGTGAGCACAGTAGTGAGGGGGAGAGTTGAAGGGACATGGTATTAATCCTGGAGGAAAAAAGTCAAACAGCAGTTATGAGTCTATTTGCAGATATTTTGAACTGCTCGAGGTCACTCCAGGAACTAGGTGAGTGTAAGAAGGAAGCTGTGGGCTCCATAGCAGGAAGCTAACAGCTGGCTCAACAGCCCTCATCCTCAAAGTACCTGGTAAAGGAAAACGGTCTTGTCCGGAAGTCACAGACCAGGTTCCTGCATTCCTTGTCCTATCATATACACAAATGCACAAATTGGGGCTGGGGATTTAGCTCAGGGGCTTAAGTGCCTGCCTAGCAAGCGTGAGTTAGTGAGTTCAATCCCTAGTACAAAAAAAAAATTGCAGAGAAACATGCTTTTCCTTAGCATAAACTGCTTATTTCCAATGCTGATTGCTATGCTTTGAATGTGTCTCTTCCAACAAGAAGTGCTGCTAATGTGCTGATACTAAGAGGTAGGGCCTATATGGAGTGACTGGGACATGACGGCTCCTCCTCCTTGTGAATTGGGACAAAGACCCTTCTAAAGAGGCTTTCTACAGTATTAAATTGTCCTGTCCTGCTTTCTGCTATGTGAGGACACAACATTCTTCCCCTCCAGAGAACACAGCCCTCACCAGATCACTGAACCTCTCAGTGTCTTGCTCCTGGACTTCCCATCCTCTAGAATAGTGGGAAAATAAAATTCTGTTCTTTATGAATTTCCCAGTCTTGGATATTTTGTTATAGCAGCACAAATGGACTAAGACATGGCCTCTTCCCCAGTCCCTTTCTGTATTGTCACCCTCTGTATAATGGGCTTAAATAGCCCTGGCTTACCTGAGGCAGTCATCTGGGCCAGGAATAGGAGGAACAGGGAAGTGGCATCCACCTGGAGGTGGCCCCACTGGTCATCACCCACCACGGTGCTGCATGTGGCAGTGTTGTACTTGGCATGCAAGCTGTCTTTGGTACTCTGAGTATGCTTGAACTTCTCCACTTTATCCACCTGCAGGATAAGGCTCTAGATAGCATCACAGATTCATGGCTGGCAGAGGTCACATCCAGGGCCAGTCACCTGACTCTAAACCTCTTATCTGCTACCTCTGGGACAGAGGGACAAGAGATATCGGCTAGTAAGAGCTACACATAGGGGCTAAGCAGAAGACTCTTCCTGCCCATTGACTGAAAATGCCCCAGTCCTGGAGGACTTTAACCAGCTCTGTATGGGTAAGAGTCATGCCAAAGGGTGTGTTTGCTTATAGGAGTCCTAGCTGTGGCACATGGTAGATACTTAGGGAGAAAGGGAGGGAAGGCAGATTCGTGTTTAAATTTTGACTTTTTTTACCCTAATATTGAAAGGAAAAGAGCAACCATGTCTTTAAACATGCTGACTGAGGATGGAGGCTGTATCATATTCATTTTTGAATTTGTGCAGATTCAAACATAATGTTCCATATACAGTATATTCTCAATGAATTATTTTATTTACCCCTCACTGAAAATACCAGCAAATGGTAATGTTAAGCTTTAAAAACTCAAGCACATCTCAAATGACAACATAACCTTTTATAAATTTGACAGAATAAACAATAGTACATGGCTTGCTAGGAATGGCCTTAAAAACATTTTCTTAAAGTTTTTAAAAGACATGTTCTTCTTTTACAATAGCTCTTTTTATTTCATTTATGGAGAGAGGGTCTCACTACACACTGTGTAGTTCAGGCTGGCCTTGAACTCACTAAATAGCCCAGTCTAGCTTCAAATTTGTGGCAATCCTCCTGTCTTAGCCTCCCAAGGGCTAGAATTTCAGGCATGTGCCACCATGCCCCACTCATACATGTGATAACTCTTCAAAAGAGATTCACAGAAACAAAATACTTTGAGATTATGGTTCTACAGTATAGTAAAATTATCAAACATATTAAAAAAGATAAAATATTTTCAATTTTTCTTCCTCAAGAAAAGTTCAAGACACATTAATCATGTTAATTGCTACCATTAAAACAACCTGAAATACCTCGAAGCTCTGCAAGCATGTATTTGTCACATTCCACCTACCTGTCGCATCATGCACTGGAGGAGACCTCGCATTAGCTTAACCACGTTCTGTGGAAATAAAGTGGTATCAATAACAAGACCTGGGTTCCTTGCTCCCAGAAAATCACCTCCTTACCACCACATAGACAATAAAACAGTGCTGCTTGACAACTTCTCTAAAAAGGCCAATTCCAAGC
Source organism: Hydrochoerus hydrochaeris (assembly GCA_004027455.1). Lineage (NCBI taxonomy): Eukaryota > Metazoa > Chordata > Mammalia > Rodentia > Hydrochaeridae > Hydrochoerus > Hydrochoerus hydrochaeris. The sequence goes on along the minus strand of PVLA01002386.1, from coordinate 154,113 downwards.
ATACATGAATATCCTCATTGGTCATATTACTGCTACTTCACTATTCTAACACAAAGAAAAATTTTGACAAAATAATTTATCGCATATAAAAGATTTGGTTGGATGGCATCTTCCAGCTCTGAAATTCAGTGACTTCCTACTGACATTTCAGCACCACAATTTTTATAGGCCTAGTACTTTGGAGCTTTTAGTCACATTTATAGTAGCTTATTTTTGTTATAGTAAGAATGAATTCAACCCACCGCACCTGCCCTAATGTAATGATGTTTTGACAAAAGGGCCATTTGTGACATGTTATTGCACTATTGAGTAAAGTTCTTACAAAATGTAAGTGGCAGCCAAGGTTTCTCAATAATGTGACGTATTGCAACCAATTATTGTCATTATTAATAAAAATAATCATGAATCAATTAGAAACTATATCCAGGCATTGTGAAAAACACTTTACCTGGATTATCCAAAATTCTTGCACCCATCTTATGAGACAGGAGGCATTATTACCCCACTCTGGAGATAAGGAAACCAATGCTGACTGATGTGAAGCAATTCAGCTCAAGTCTCCCAGCTGACATGGGATGGGGCAAGGACCACACCCAGGCACACTCAGATTCAAATGCCAGATTTTGGTTTTTTTTCCTGGTAGTGCTGGTGATCAAATCCAAGGATTTGTGCATGTGAGGCAAGCACCTACCACTCAGTTATATACCCAGAAAGTTTGAGCTGTTAACTTGCACACTATGTTGGCTTCCATTTCTTCCACAACTAAGGCCCATTTAAAGACTAGTCTAAATACAGCCTGTTAAAAATTCTGTAAAACAAGTGGCTGGAGAGTGGTATTATTTTGAAGTCAAAATAGCCTAATGGAAAGAAATTTCCATCCAGGGGTATGGACACATCTTTTCTCATAGAATAGACATGAGAGAGAGGAGGATACTATAAAGGGCTCTGAAAGTTTGTCACCAGTGAAAAGTCTGGAATGAATTGCCCATCAGATTCTTCCACTTTTAAAATCCTGCAATTCTAAAATATAGCATCACTTTATGTCACAAACTATGTTGGGGCAGAAAATGCTACCTCATAATTAGGATAATTACAATTAATATTTCCTACAGTATATACAGCATAAACATTTGTCAATTAATTTGCCCTCAAATCATTTTCCATTAAGAAGTACAGTGGTTCCCAATTAAGAGTGATACTGACATCCACCAAGAGTGGAAAAGCATCAGGAAATGTGAGTGTCGAGGCATTTTAATAGTTACAATGATAGAGGTAAGGGCTGCTGGCATTTAGTGAGAAGGAACCAGAGAACCTAAATTCTCACAATGATAGAGTATACTGCCCGAGTCCAAAATGCAGTAGAATCCTTCCTGAATATCACTGCAAGATCCCTGTGTTATTTTTCATAATCAAGGGGAAGTCTTCTTTAGTTTATTAACCATATACATCAAATAGTAAAAGGCATTAAATGTGATACCATGTGGCCTGTTTGAGTCTCATTATTATTTGTTAAGAAATAGCAAAGCAAATCTAGTCAATTTTAATCCAGCTCAGTGTGTGTGTGTGTGTGCGTGTGTGTGTGTGTGTGTGTGTGTGTAGGTGGGCACTGCTTTACTTGATTTTGTCTTAAAGACAATGACATCAAACTATTATACTAGTATGTGAATGAATCTTATATAGAACTCATCCACGTTCTTGGAGGACCATCTAATGTTTATTGTAGCAATTTTTAAAACTTGCCTTACCTCCCAAACAAGGAGGTGATTTCATCACCTCACACTCAGCATGTCTGATGAAATTCAAATCTTTTACCTACAGATAAGTTTCTTTTTTAGCTGTCAAAGCTTCCCTCGTGCTGCCTGTCACTCTTGCCCCCTTTGTTATAAACAAACATCAAAATGGTCCAGAAGAACCTTCTCAGACCTGATGATCCACTAGCTGTGATAGCTACCCATAAATGTATGAATTAAGGATAAATCCTAGGGCTAGGAAGGGGTGTAGCGCAGTTGTAGAGTGAGTGGCTAGCATTCACAAAGCCCTGGTTCAATTCCCAGCAAAAATACACAAATAAATCCCAAAAGCTCTCATGCCAAGAGAATTATATTTTCATATGTCAATGCTTCCTATTTCAATACTATCACCCAAAACATTTGGAAAATATCTTTTGTGTTCCAGGGAAGACCATTTTCTTGCAAACTCAACAATGGCAAATATTTGCTTTTGTGGGTATTTTGGTTTCTGATTTTGGGAAACAACAAAAAGATTTCCTTGTACTCTATGATGAATAACATAGGCACAGAAATAAGGCAACATTTGCTTCAAAACTAAAGAGTAACCATTCAAACTAGAAAGATATTTTTAAGTGTTTTAAGCATCGTCAGTGGTGTTTGGATATTCTTTCAATCTGACTACATACTTTGGAATGTGTAGCTCTGATGTACTGACATTTACAAATGATCATAGTAGTTTATAATGATGTCTTGATATAAATATGTATAAAATCAATAGAGCATATGAAAGATAGAATCTGTGTTTTCTAGTTAGGCAAACTGACACTTTGAGGTTTCAAATTTGGGTGCTTTCATTTCTCATTTGGTGTGGTTTTTGATGTTGTCATTACCTTATGGAGGGGAAAAAAATCAAACAAAAAGATAGGTGTGCAGATGAGCAAATCAAAGTGCTTTCCCCAAATAGTCTATTGCAGAAATGAAGAAGGCTGTACCCCAACTGTTCTGCTAACACAAGTACTTCCCTGTGGATTTTCCAGTTCAAGGAACATGTGCTGAGCAGCCAAGAAACAGCCATCAGTCACCATTACCTGTTCCAACTCATAGGCCTTGGCCTTGTCCTCGTCACGGTCAGCATTCTTGCGGTAGGCCATGCCCAGGCCCCATACAGCCAGGATGCTATAGATGTTGTCCCGTACCCAGGCATCTTTCTGTTCATGGCTGGCTGAGAGTAGCCCTGTGACGGGATTCTAGTACAGAAAAAACATAAAATAGCTTATCATCCTTCACACAACTCCTAGACAATGAATACTCATCTAAGCAGACAGACAAGGACCAGGGATATGTGGAGAGAACACAGTTCAGTGGTTGCTCTGCCACTAACAGTGTGATCTTGAGAAAGTAGTCATATCATTTCTCTACCCCTCAATTTCCTTACCTTATAATTTATGAGATGAGACTAGAAAATGTTTAAGGAATCTTCTAATGCATATGATGTTTTCACTTCCAGGTCAGACCACACTGTTTTAAGTGACAAAACTTAAAAACAACAAACATGAAAACCCTGAAAGGCTTCATTCATATATACACCATGGGCCTTGGGTCTTCTCTGTCCTTCATGTTTGCATACTGGTTGGTAAACAACTGAACCTGGAAGCAAGGACTAGGACTTAGGGTCCTGCTCCACCTTTTAGACCTGTATGTCAGGGAAGCAACCTTCTCTGTCTGCACCTCAGCTGTCTCATCTGCACTGCAGATACTTCATGTGCCTAAACAGAAAGTTCTGAGTGGGAGGACAGCCGTGATATCACTGGTATTTAAAAAGGCAGCTGAGTCACTAAAAAGCCAAACCTTCACATAAAAAAAACTACACAAATTGTTCATAGCAGCATTTAAACACTGCAAAGCAGAAATAGGCCAAATATCTATTAACTGATGAATATCTTTGTTTATCTAAACAAAATACAGCTTTTACAATACTTGTAAGTAGAAAGGAAATATTAGCACATGCTGTAACATGCATGAATCTTGAAGGCATGAGGCTAAATGAAAGAAGCCTGTCACAAAGGCCACATATTGAGTGATTCCATATATATGAAATGTCTGGAATTTACAAATCTGTACAGGTCAAAGATCAATGGTGGCCTACAGCTGGAGGTGGAGGTCAACTGGGGAAGTCAGAAACCACTAATAGTTTTTTTTTTCTTTCCAGAGGTAATGAAATGTTCTAAAACTGATTTTGGTATGGATGCACAACTCTGAATACACTAAAAAATTACTCATTTGCATACTTTAAATAGGAGACATACATGACAAGTAAATTATACTTCCACAAGTTATTAATTTTTAAAAGCCAGACCTAATAACTGAGCCTAGAAATAAAATGGTAAGATAGGAAATGAATCATATAATGATAAAACCTCTGTTGATTTTCTGGAAAATACACAAAGAAATACATAACTAATAAAATGCATCATAACAATCAGAATCTTGCCAACTTAAAAGGCCATGTTAATACAGCTAGGGCTGTAGCCTTGTGGTAGGATGTTTGTCTAGCATTCACAGACTTTGGGTTTGGGCTCCAACACCATACAGCAAAAACAAAACAAAACCAAAGAGGAAAAAAATCCTTTACCTAAAAAGGTACCACAAAATTTATAAGAACACTCATGAAAAACTTCACTGGTTACTTTCAAAATGATACTGCCAAGGTTATTAGGTTAAAAAAAAAACCACTGTCATTTCACATGGTCCCACCTAAGGAATTAAATATTTGACTTACTTTCTCTTTTAATTAATCTATGCTGTCAACAAAACATCTAAAACTCCACTGACACTACCCTCAAGGGAAACAGTATTCACCATGTTGAAATAAGAATCAATGACATCAAATGCATCCAGCAATAAAGTCTAGGAATGGCTGAGTGAAAGGATAATTCTTATTCCAATAGTGGATTACCAATTCCAACAATTCTTTTTATAAATCATTATTCACCAGCAACAGATAACATATGTCTCTTTATCTGTTTTGAAGCTTCCTGGGTAAGCCTGGGCCAGGAAATCAATAGGAGATCCAGAGTAAGAACTCAATGCCTTCCTAGTGTCCTCATGAACTGAGAGTCTACAGAGATAAACAACCTTTTGCTGACATAGCAGTGACTACTTGCACATAGTGCCAAGTGTGCCTTAGATTATGAAATGTCACTGTCCCGTTAACTGAAAGTCAGGTCTTTTATTCTTTAATTTGGCCTTAACGGTTGGAGTGGATTAGTTCACCCTATCCTATCCTAGACTAGACTAGAGGAAGCAGTCTGGGTGTTTCAGAGGAATCCCCATGTTCACAACTATGTATACACCAGCCATGTAGAATTGGGATGCTACTGTACTCAGCAAAAGGAATACTTTATGACTTGATCCTCTCTTTAAATCCATAAAACATAATGCATTGTGTTGAAAGATGTGAATAGTTCCATTTTTGATGTGATTTATAAAAATTCTAATGACCACAGACTGGCATATACTCTGTCACTTCCAGTCTGCTGTCCCTTCCAATAAAGATGACCAAGTGGTTTTGTCTTCGAGTTCTTCCAGTTGGAGACAGATTGTGCTGCACCATCTAAACTCTCCCTGATTCTTGTGAACCACCCAAACATGTACATGCCTTTAGAGCTCTAGGGCCCCTGGGTTAACTCTGTAAGTTAAACACAAACACAGACAAACAAACAGACCACATATATATGTAACATGTATATAACATGTAATGATCAGAGTAATTAGCATTTTCATTTCCTTAAAAATTATTGTTTCTTTTTTTAAAATTAGTACAAGTTTTCAGTATATAGTGATTATATTTCTCATGAGAAGTTGGTACATGTATATATTATACCGTAATTATTTTTTTATCCCCTTCTTTTCCCTTGCTTGTTAACTTTACTGTAAATATTATTAGTTGAAATATTTTATCCAGTTGATGTTTCTAAAACAAATAATTAATCAAACACTAGGCAACTCTGCACCCTCTCCCTATACCAGATTTTGCCTTTCTCCTTCCAATTTAGGTCAGAATTGTGTTCATGGATACAAATTTTTCTCTTTCTGTTTTACTTCCTCTGTTTTATTCTGTGTATTTTGCCTTAAAAGATAATCACTAAATTAACATCAGCAGCAAGTTCTATAATAATATCCATTCTTCCACTCAACAGTCATTTCCTAAGGTGACCAGATATGGGGTCGTGAGGGAGGATGGGGCAACTACAAGGATATCTAGGAATAATAAAGAAATAGGAATCACAATACGGTCTTAGTAGAGTTAGCACAGCCCAGTGCTGAGACTCAGATCTCTGCTGCACGCTGCCCTAACAATGTTAAGAGTTAAATTCTAGGATAAGAGGCCTGAAGCAGATGGGCCTCATATAAATTGTGTTTCATTGAGGGTAAGGGCCCTCAACAACTGGGCAGATTGTCCTTTACCTATAGTCATTTATTTCTTCCTCTTACCTTCCCCACCTCTTCTCATTTTCTAATCTAAGGAAAATATCCTTGTTGGCTTCTGTTTGTGAGAAAAAAAAGCAGGGCCCAAAGGCCTAGACTGGTAACAAATAATACCAAAATATTAGTGTCTTCTTAAAACAAACACTTAGTTTTCATCCATCCATGTGTCCATCTTTGGTCAGATATAGTGCTATTCAGTGTTATCTTTCTTCAAACAGCCTGTATCTAAAATATTGCCTGTGCCCTGACAAGGGGAAAAAAGACAACTAATCATGACAGTCAATTCATCATAAATATGTAATAATATTAAATGTATATGAATCTAACAAGAAGTAAAGGGATATGAGTACACAGAAGGACAAATCACAGTCCAGTCCAGAAATAGATCCATACAAATCTGGCACACTGATTCTTGACAAAGGCCTGAAGACAATCCATTAGGGTTGGGACAAATGGACATATATTTGCAAGAAAACCTTGATCTATATCCTGTATATGTAGACCAGTTAGGAGAATATTGCCATCTCAACCATGTTGATTCTTCTGATCTAAAAACATGGGATATCTTTATGATACAACTTTCAGCATTATTCCCATACTCTAAATTTCCTAAGGGTAAAGTCCATCTTTTTGTTTACACCCTAACCTGGGTCCTGGCCTAGTTAGGTACTGAATAAATAAATGAACAAAAGTGTAATAAAGGTTATGTTTTTACCAATTTATAGCATAAAATCTTTTCAAATATATTTTAAAAAACCCAGATGTGGCTGTGAATGCCTGTAATCTTAACTACTTGGGAGGCTGAGTTATGATTGAAAATTCAAGTCTACCCAGAGTAACTTAGTGAGATGCTGTCTTAAAATAAAATTTTAAAAGGCTGGAGATGTAGCTTAGTGGTACAACACTTACTTAGCATGCCCAAGGCTCTGGGTTTGATCCCCAGCACCAAAACAAAAAACAAAACATTAAAAATGCAGATATTATCTACCAATGTATCTGTATTCTGCATAGTTAATGCAAGTAGTTTGCAATTTAAGAGAGCTTGTTTTGTTCAATCTTTCACCAGTAAAACCTAAAGGAGCAAATCAGACATGCATAGAATGAACCTTGGGAATGATTCAGTCTGAAGATAAACTCTCACTTTTGCTTTAAAGGTAAAAAAGTAGTCCCAGCACTCAAGGAGGCTGAAACAGGAGGATTGCAAGTTTGAGCCCAGCCTGGGTAACTGTGCCATTTAGTGAGATCTTGTCTCAAAATAAAAACAAAAATTAAAAATGGGCTGGGGATACAGCCCAGTGTGAAGGCCCTAGGTTTACTCTCCAGTCAAAACAGGGGAACTGCTTCAAACAAAGGAAACTGCTTATTCAACTCAGATATGTTATGGGTGAAATAAAAAAACAGTAACCTCACAGGATGGAGGTGAAGGTTAAGGAGGCAGAAGTTAGGGCACTAAACTTCAGTGAGGGTCAGGGTACAGTGGAAGATGACTAGAGAAGACAGGTACATAGCTCCCTAGGGTGATCTGTGTGTACTTTTAAACACATACTTGCCGGGTATGGTGGCTCATGCCTGTAATCCCAGCACTTGGGAGGCTGAGGCAGGAGGATCCTTGCGAGTTTGAGACCAGCCTGGGCTACAAAATGAGCTCAAGGCCTGCCCAAACTGCATAGAGAGACCCTGTCTCAAAAAGACAAAAAAACCCCACATACTCAACATAATTTTCTACTTTCACATGAAAAGAAAGAGCTTAAGTCTTCATACAAGTGCCAAGTGCTTATAGTCTTCTTGGCTGATAGCAACACAATGATGATTCTCAAAGCAAGCAGGGCATAAGGGAGAGTTTATCAATAGAAGACAGAGATGCTGAAATGGCAACACACACACTGCTCTTTAGAGGTTGTGTGCAAATGAGGGGAGGGGTGGGAAAGGGCTGCAATGTGGATGCTGAGCCAACAGTGGAACAGGAAGATGCTTTTGGACTTGGACAACAGACTGAAACAAACTAGATGGACTTCAACAAAAATTTGTGTATTGAGTTCACATGTTTAATAAATGTTTGCTGAACTAATTTCATTAGCTATCACCTCCAAACTTGATCAACTTCAGCTCCCTTTACACATACACACCCATCTCTAGGACTCTTAACCAATCTTTACATGGAGCCTCTTCTCTCTTTTCTATCACCTGCTGCTTGAGCAGCTACTTTGTGACCCAGCTACAGTCTGTCCCAACTTCTAGTTACAAGAAAATTCAACTGCACAACATGGACTCAGGTTTTATCAGCAGCCAACCAACAGCATGAGTGCCACATATCACAGAGTCAGTGATGTGTTAACAGACGTAGAAGGAATAGAGGGGTGTAGCTCAGTGGTACAGCACTTGCCTAGTATGTATGAGGCCCAGGGTTTGATTCCCAGCACTACAAAAAATAAAAACTTTTCAGAACAAGGGAAAATACAGTCCCATTGAACTGCCAGTTTGACAAAGCACATCTGGCATATTTTGCCAAAGACAAACACTGTGTTTTTAAAAGGACATTTACTACCTAGAACATACCCAGAGGAGGGTGAGAGGGGCATAAAGAGGCTCAGAGCCATGTCTGATGGGAACAGGGAAGGAAAGTGGGTATTTAGTTTAAGGGAGGTTTAAGGGAAGGCCAATTGGCTGCTTCAGGAGCTAAATGTCCTCTGAAAGAGGGACTTGATTTTTTTTTCCTGTTACCACTCTTCAGATCTCAAGTCAATGTAAGAACTTCCTAACATTTAGAACTTCCCAAACAGAACAGACAGGGTTTTCTTTGGGCAAAAGGACCCTGGGTCTATCCCATATAGGAGGAATAGTAGATAGTGATTGAGAGCGTGTCTTTGTAAGACACCCTGTGTTCCAGTCTCTGCTTTGCCACTTTCTAAATGTGTAATCTTGAGCAAATTAATTTATCTGGGCCTTGATTTTCCTTCCTAGAAAAGGGAGAGCTCAAAGCAGACTGGAGAGTGTGTCTCACCTTGGATCTTTCATTCTGTCACTCGCCAGTCTCCGTTGGAAATGTCACCTCTCCCTGTTTGGCACCTGTTCTCTCGTTTTTGTAATGCCCTATGATTTCCCCTGCTCTGACTCTGTGTGGTTCTAGTGAGGATGAGCCCATTAGTGCCTATATCCTGGCCTTGTCATTAGCCGTAGGGCAGGACATGTACCTCAAGCCTGTCTAATTCAGACACAGTTTGGAGATGGGTAAGCAATCCAAACTGGACCAAATGAGAGCCAATCTCAGTCAAGGATTTCTCAGAAGCCACTATAGGAAAATCTTGCTTCACGCAGAGGCTACCACCTTGGAAGACTATGACCTGGATTTGCCAAAGGGGCACTTCTGCCAACACTCAAGATGAGCCTGCTGGACAATAAAGCCTACTCAGAGTCAAACAGGAGTGAACAATGTAAAGAGCCATATTTAATCACTGGAGTTTCTGAATCTAGCCGTGCTTGAATCTAGAATGATCCCCTGGACTTCTCAGTTACTTGAGCAATAAATTCTCTTTTGTGCTTAGAGGCTACTTGAAGTGATTTTCTGTCATTTCCAATTGAAAGGATACTGACAAATACAATGTATGGCCATGGTGAAATAGACACTGTAAAAACACTTATTTGATGCCATTAAGTGAAGCAATGCAATTGTCTCAACAGGATGCAAGACTGAGGCAATACTAAGGCAAAATACGTATGTGCCTGATAGTGACACTAAAGCATTTATATTTAACAATCTGTAATTCAATTTCTAGCTGGGAGAGGCACAGAGATGAATATTGTTATATACACACCAGAAATGGCAGGGGGTACACATTCCCTCTTTCTCCAACTTTCATCAACAAATAATTGAAACACATCCTTGTTGATTTTCCTGTCCATTCTTGGCAAAAGGTCATTATAGAAAGACCTAGAATCCCAAAATTTTGCTGCACTTCTCAGAAGTTTCCAATGCCTACAAGATAAAATCTAAATCACTTAGTTTACCATCCAAAGTTCAGGTTTGTGTGCTGTTTCTTCTTCTCACAACCAGCCTAATCACCTGACATCCATCTTTGGCCCCCAGAAAACCCAACTGAGCATTTCTAGTATTTCTGAGTCTGTGAAAAACATGCTCATGGCTCCCTCCTCTCTGAAGCCTTCTCTGGACACCCAGACCATCAGTTCTTTTCTTACATTCCACAGTAAGTCAGAAAACTCAGTTCAACCTTTACCTTTGGTCTTTTTCCCTTTAGATTAAAAATCACTAAATGTGTGTCATTGCCTTGCCTTCCAACAAAGGAAAGTATAGCTCAATTGAATAAGACACTCAAAAGAGACTAGGTTAAATATTGAAAATACATACATTACTCACTACCACCACCCATGTGGTAAAGCAAAAAATAGAGAGTAAAAAAAGCCTACCACAGAACTCCAGAAATGGGTTAAATTCATCTGTTGTTCTGGAATTTTGTTTTCACAACCACCTTTTAAAATATTTAAGGGGAATGGGGAAAGGCAATGTCTTAAAATGCATTTTAAAGCAGGAATTATAATAGCATTTATATGATTTCACTTATAATGATACTTCCAGATGTGCAACACTTTACACACTCAATTAAAAGACAGCTTTTATAAAATCTGATATGTAAACTTTAGGTGGTTCAGAAAATAATCTTGAAAATATAAGCTCATATGCAGCAGTCTCATGCTTTACCTAAGGGAAATTGAGGTATGCAATTTTCACTTTTCATTGTTGTTTTCTCTTGCTATTTGTTAACTTTCCCCCTCTAGGTTTACAAATAATGCACAAGCTACAATCTGTCCTGGGCATAGGCATTTGCACCATCTGATACAACTAGTCATGGCTCATAGTGAAATAAACTGGGTAAAGAGCCAAGCACTGCAGGCATCCACTTCATTCCAGCTTCATTCCAGGTCCTACTGCTCATTTTAGATCTTTCCAAACTCACAGACACTGCTCTGGGCCTCTTAGCTACAATCAAATGACTTTACCACTCTCCTAGGAGACTTTAATCCTTTGCCACTCTCTCACCAATCTCTATGCTAAAGATATCAGTCCATAGCCCACAATAGTGGCAACTCATAAAATATATTAAAACTCAGAAAAGATGTTAGTTCCCATCTGGCCATCACCTATAATATGTTAGGTATCAGTGGATTACTGGTGGCCACGCTAGTACCATAAACTTTCACCTGAACAGAATTACAGATGTCACTATTTGATATTCTCAATTATAAGACTTTTTATTACATACATTTCAGGCTTAGGGTTGGGGTTTGAATTTGGAGCATGTATATCACTCTATATCTGGGCTTGAGACCGGCAGTCTCCAGAGGATCTGCTAGAAGTTCACACAAGCACTTTAGTGGGTTGGGTAAGGAGATAAAGGTTCATGAGACTCTTGAAATTTCTGTGTGAGCAGTTTTTTAGGAAAAGACAGGCCATATAGCCTTCACCAAATACTCAATTGGCCTGTAACCCATATGATTAAGAACCACTCTCTAAATGTATTTTATGAACACTGCCTTTTCCTTATCCTTTGTGAGATAATTAATAGTCATATATAAATAAAAGTAACAAGCTGAGCAAGTGGCCCATGTCTGTAGTTCTATCTACTTAGGAGACTGAAACAGGAGGATCATTTGAGCCCAGGAGTCTGAGGACAGCCTGAGCAACATTAACAAGTTACTGCCTCTAAATAAATAAATAAATGAGTCAAATAAAATATTTAAAATAAATATAAATGACAAGGACAATATGGGAGAACTAAGTTTGGTGGAATATTTCAAGAAACAGTATATTTGAATTTCAGTATTTTAACACACAAAATAAAGACAGTGCAACTTCATTTGCTATTCATAGCAATCTGGTGTATTTAGCTCTATTTCTTTGATCTGCCCATCAAGAGAGTGCTTAGGACATGGCCATCAGCTCACAAGAAGGATGACTTCCATTCTCCTATCTGGGATTAACTGTACAAGGACAGTAGGAATCTGACTAGATGATCTTTTGAATCCCTATACAAATCTTGAAACAATTTTTTAAGTCTCTTGCCTGTATGCATTATTGATATTCTATATTTGTAAATGGAAGATTCAAGGACTTTTGTCTCTAGCTTACTCAAATGTTTTTATCTGACTCTAAAATATTTAAAAGCTATCCCAGAAAAGGCATAGCAAAAGCCTTCTTCCTGCTGAACCCAAACAACTGAAGGAAGTGGCAGAAGGCAGGATAGTAGATTATACAATGAAGGAGAAAATGCTTTGTATGGAGTGCTTCCTTTCTTGAATTCACACATATCACCAAAATTCTGTCAGATGATCTCTGTGAGATGAAGGAGTAAAATGTTATTTCTGTCCTTATAGGACCCAGTGCTGGCCAGAATGCTGGTACTGGTGCCTGGAGAAGTTTACTTTGGCTATAGTGGAGAGAAATACTGAATGGGGTCTGAGAGGATGCAAGGAGATGACTGGAGAAACTAGTGCAGGGGTACAGAATAGTGAGGTTGGTAGCTTAGATGAAGGTTAGTGGTGGCAGTAGAGAAAAACAGAAGCAGTGGATGGTTTAGACAGATATTTAGGAGGTGAAATCAACAGGATTTAGTGTGAATTGGATGCAGGTGGGAAAGGAACAAAAAAGAACCAAAAGACTTTTGAGTTGCCAACTTCAGCATCTGAATGGGTGGTGGTATCCAGATTTGTTCTAGTATCTTAATTATTTGCTTCATTATATCCAATAATCTGCAGTATAGTGAATACTACTTTGATCATCATTTTCTTCTTTTTTTGGTCTTTTTGAGACAGGGTCTCTCTATGCAGTTCAGGCTGGCCTTGAGTTCACTTTGTAGCCTAGGCTGGTCTCAAACTCACAAGAATCCTCCTGCCTCAGCCTCCTAAGTGCTGGCATTACAGGCATGAGCCTCCACACCTGGCTCATCATCATTTTTCTTCTTGATCCATATTGTCTTATCAGTACTTCATATTTTTATTAATGAGCTTTCAAATAAAACTGTTATTAAAGAAATGTACAAAGTATTTTTTTAATCTGGCCAAAATGAATCTAGAAATTTCCTTTTTTCAAATCAACTGTTGTTCTGGAGTATCTTTTTGAAGATACTCTCTACAATGTACATTTACAAAAATCAAACCTGTAAAAAGACCCCTAAGTAGAAACTCTTTCTTTTTTACCTTAAAGATTAAAATAATAAGCTGGGCATGGTGGCTCATGCCTGTAATGCCAGTACTCAGGAGGCTGAGGCAGGAGGATCATTGCGAGTTTGTGACCAGCTTGGGTTACAAAGTGAGCTCAAGGCCAGACTGAACTGCATAGTGAGACCCTGTCTCAAAAAAAGATTAAAATAATATTTAACAGTATGTATATTTGACAGATCATGAATGAAAAAAGTTCTGTTTTTGAGACACAGGACAGGAATGATTTGACATGTTAGCTAATATGAACAAATTGACTCTAAAGGAAGAATAACGACTGGCTTGACATATTTGTGATGGAAAGATTTCTAACAAGGAAAACCAATATAAATGATACCAAATTAAAAAGCAAATCAGAAAAAGGACCTTATACCAACTGACACTGAAAAAATGCCTCATAAACACCTGCACATAGCTACAGAAGATGGAAAGAGCTAGTATAAGCTTCAGAAATCTATCTATCTATCTATCTATCTATCTATCTATCTATCTATCTATCTATCTATCCATCCCTAAGAGCACTCAGAGGAATTGAAACCCTAAATGGGTCAGGACTCTACAACTGTGAAGACTAGTTGTTGGGGTGGGGTGGGTATAGGGTGGGATTTGATAATTCTGTACTTTGAGATTCATGGAATTTCCCAACAAACTATATCTGAGTACTGTATTATGGCTAAACAGAAGAGCCTGATGATACAATCAGGAAGGGACAACAAAGGCAAAAGTGAGGGTCTGTTACCAACTACCACCAAAATAAATACAACTAAAGGCTCAGACAATTTTTTAAATCATTAAAATGGGGAGGAAAGTCCAACCTGCAGATTTGCTTTAGTGAGAAGACAGTTATTTGCTCTTGAGGGAAGGCAAGCCTGGAGCAAAAGATGGACCATTAGGATGGCTCAGAATGCATAGGAAGTGGTTTTTTTTTAATCAACAATGATTGAAGGGTACTTTCCATGTCCCTGGGATAGTGGTTATTGCAAAGAAATGAAACTGATGAAATCTCTGTTCTTAGGATCTCAATGGCATGAATGGAACAAGCCAGTTATATTCATGAACCAGAAAGCAATTAGCAGCTGTATCAAGCCCTTCAGGAAATAGAGTATCATGGGCCAGAGTGGTCATATAAAGATCATTAAGTACTAATGTGTGGCTGACATCAATCATAACACAATCAAGAACACTCATTACTTACTGATTGCCCATGAGGTACCAGGCAATGTTCTACATGCTAATTTTTTTTCTTTACAATAACTCAGTCTAATCAGATATTATCCCTATTTTATAGATAAGGAGATTGACTCAAAAACCATGAGTAAAGGTTACACATTTCATTCAAGGACAGGATATGATTCATCCCCAGGTTTGACAAAAGCACAAAACTTCATCAGTTTTCCTTACAGCTACTTTGATCACAGCAATGAAGGGAAATGTCTTTCAACTTGAATTTTAAAATACTTTATAGATATAACTATATTATAAAAAGAAAGATAAAATTCAATCCTCTATTCTCTACTCATGCTTTCAGCTCTCAATTTGAGTATTATCTCTTGAAAGACTCTTCTCTTGCCCTAAGGTGACCATTAATCTTGATTTGTCAAATTCATCGGACTAAGAAATACCTAGCACAGTGACAGTGAACCTTTTAGAGCTTTTAGTGATATCAACCAGCTGCAGCACATGTGCCATAGGTTCCTCATGGGCAGCAGATTAGTACAGCACGGTCCTGAGTGTGTTTGGTAGAAGAGTAGCCTTGGGTACTATGTATGGTCCTTTGTCCATTCCTCTCTGGCACTGTTTTTCTGCTCTGATTCCCAGCCACCGTGAACTAAGAGCATCCTTCTACCATACCTTTCTGTCATGATGTTTCTCCCTTGAAGCCTGCCCGCCACATACTGTATCTCCTGAAACTGAGCTAAATTAAACTTCTTCTTTAAGTTGTGGGTGTCAGTTATTTTGTCCCACTATGGGAAAGCTAACATACCCACCAAACTCAGGAGTCCAGGAATAAACCTCTCCAAATGAAGACCATAATCCCTCATGTGCAATCTGAAAAGTTAAGAAACTTTAGAAATTTAAAATGTTTTCATAAGCTTGCAGCAAGCTGGTTTGATAGTACAAGATGATCTGAATTAATGTGAAACTCTTTGGTTGTTGTTCATCTTAGTGTGGATATTTACATTCTTATGTGGAAATAACAATGTACGTGTCTGATTAAAGGGTGCTGCCCAGACTCTGCTGCAGTTAGTATAGCATACAATTTAGATCATGGTTTCAGGAGATTCAATACATGGCAGGCAGGCTGCAAGGCATATATATATATATATATATATATATATATATATAGTGGAAGGGTATGGTAGAATGAAGCTCTTAGTTCATGGTAGCTGGTAAGCAGAGCAGTTGAACAGTGCCAGAGAACAGGGGAGGGGTCATATATCCATATTAACTTTCTAAAATCAAATATTTCTGACTTGTTACCACATCCGGCTCAAAGAGTTTCAGATAAGGGATTCTGGACCTATACCCTATGTATAAATGTCACTGTACTACATCTGTTTATTCTTTTTTGTGATCCTAGAACTCTGTACAATACCTTGCATATAACAGATACACAATAAATATTTCCTGAATGAGGGGCTATCTTAGTTACTTCTTATTGCTGAGACAAAATACTTGACACCCAAAGTTAAATGAGGAAAGGTTTATTTAGTTCACATTTTGTAGAGGTTTCAGTCCATAATTGGCTGGTTCCAAGGCAGTATGGCATGCAGTGGGGCATCACAGAGAAGAAACAGTTCATGGGAGGCAGAAGGCAGCAAGTAGCAAGAGAAGAGTAACAAGCAAAGGGCACTAATCCTCTTTCTCTTATATTTTATCCAGGCTACCCACCTTTTGCACTACATCCAAAGTGGGAAATCCTTATTCCTACCCAGAACTATGCCAAACCAATCAGTGGACTAATTTAGTAATCACACATCCTTAATTCCAGCATCACACTCTAGATTCATCCACCTCTGAAAAGCCCCACCTACGACTGCCTGAGGCTTTGGGAGGACATTTAGACACAAGCCACAACAGGGATCAAGTCTGAGAAATAAGCTGTGAAGGAAAATGGTCAGTGGCTTGGGAGTGACCATGGCTTCCCAACTTGCAGGCCAGGCCACCCACCATTGAATGCCATTTCCTTCTTTGACTCTGAAGTCCCTAAAAATAGTTGCTGTTGATTGAGGGCAAGTAATATAACTGCTGCCTTCACAGGTAACAAAAATAGTTCAGTGGTCTTATATTAGGGACCCACACATACCTTTAGCAAAGCGAAGCACAACAAATACGTTCATACTTCACACCACATGGGCAGCTTCATATGGGATCCCTTGCACAATGGAGCAGAAGACCTGTTTCTGTGTCCTACCCTGCTACATGTGGTAACTTTTAGTTTTCTTATCTGTGAAACAGCAATCAGAGCAGGCCTTGCAGCCCTCCCAGGTGGGTCTTTAACAAGGTAACTCTTGGGAGGGACAGTAGCAGTTGTTCACATCCCAAAGTGAGACATAGACCTCAAGAGCTTCACACTTGTCTACTGTCCCCACAGTCCAGAATTCATCCCCCTCATTCGGTGTGCTCTGTGCAACCTACTCACACCTCTCTCATCTAAAAGCAGCGGAATCAACACAAAAGAAGCATTTTGTACCCAAGACACAGAGGGGGCTCATTTTGTCCTACCCGACGGTCGAAGAATCGGCCTAAAGAAGATCCTAAAGAAGAATTCGGAGGTAATAGGGAGGTAATCACTGGCTAGCAAAAGACTCAAACAGAAAACCTCTTAGCTGCAAGCTCTCAGGTCACAAGAGAGGATAAGAGTTTGAAAAAAAGGATGAGTCACCTGAGAAGACAGTGCACAGGTTCCCTGGGGGTGGTTCCTCCTTACCTGGTAGCAAAGGATGGTTTGTTGCACCAGTCTCGCGTACCTGTCCAGGCGGACCCCGGAATTACTCCTGCTGCGCATCTCCCAAGCTTATGAGCTGTGGCGTCCTGAGCTGCAACCGCCTAGCAAACCTGGCCCTCAGTTTCAGTCAGTTCTCGGGATGGGGCCTGGCAGGAGGAGATTGGGACTTTTCAAAATGATAGAGCCAAAGTCTGACTGGAAAACAAGCCAACCAGACTTTCGCCAGGCTGGGCGGCGCGAGGGCGGAGAGAAGGGCTGGCGCTATGGCGGCTCCGCCTTGAGCAGGCCTGCAAAGTTCCGGGTGGTCGCAGGGCCCAGGAGAAATCAAGAACAGGGTACTGAGCCTGAGGATAAGATCCCTCGGCCGAGCTTCTTTTATCTACAGGCGAGAGAAGAGGGCCCGCAGGCTCTGGTCGCTGCGGAACCCTCGGAGTCGCGGCCTGAGGGGGAAGGAAAAGGGAACCCCCCGCGGGAGCAGCAGCGAACCGAGCTCTGGGCGGGAAGCGAGTGGTCTCCTCAAACCCCTTCCTTCTCCAGATGACTGTCTACCCTAGACAAGGCGGGTATAGCAGCCCTTCGACCGCGACCACCGGGGTGCCCTCGATCCCCTACCCCCCCACCCGGCACCGACGCGGACCTGAACCCGCGGCGCCAGATCTGAGGGAGGCGGATACGGAGACCATCCACCCTTGTCCTGGGTGATTTCACAATCCGCCGCGGAGGATCTCGCAATCCTTTTAGCTCCGCCCAGCCCTGCCCGCGTGTGCCTTGGCCCCGCCCCCTCCTTGAAGCTGACTGGTCAGGTCCGGCTGGAGGCGGAAGGATTAGGGGCGGCAGGTTTGAGCGTTAGCCGTACTGCAAGTCCGGTCTCTGCCGCAGCAGGTGAGGTAATAGGAGCTAGCCGCCAACCACCCAATGCCGGAGGCTCTCCCGCCGCGGCGCTAGGCCGCGTCCTTCCGCGCTGAGGTCATAGCCCCGCCACCTAGTGGAGGAAGGGCAGGCGAGGACGGGTTTCCTCTGCTCCACCCTTGGAGCCCCTCCCTAGGCCAAACTCACAGTTTCTCTCTGGGACTACAGTCTGAAACTAGGCTTGTTCACATAGGGATTCCACTGGCTAGCTAATGCAATTATTACCTCCACATGCTTTTTTCTACTTTCCTTGCATTTACTGCTCTCTCAGAATGCCCAGTTTCTATGTGACTCGCTTCCCTATTTGTTCCCAATTTAATCAATTTTATCTGAACTATTAACCTTACTGGCTAGACACAGCTATGTCCCACCTCATGCCCGTCTACCTCCTGAGTTCCCAGTTTTCCCCAACTTTAGACCTGCCTCATCTCATGGTTTTACTCTGTAAAAATCCCGAGAAAATTCAGAATCTTTGGCAACCTGCTCAGGACCCCTTCTGTCTCTCTCTCAGACAGAAGCTTTCTTTCTCTCAATAAATATTTCTACTCTTAACCTCCGTTGTTCCTAAAATTCATTCTTTGATTTTAGAGAATTCAAACTTGTTCCGGATATATAGTAGGTCTTGCGTTTCATTCTCCTATATCACTACAACATGTCTAATAATAATTTAAGAATTTTAAAAAAGAAACGCAATGGTCTCAGTTAAAATGGGGATAATGCCACCTATTCCATTGGGGGGCTGAAATTTAAGAGCACTTAGCAAGCCAGCCATGACAGGGCAGGCCTGTAATCCCAGCACTCTGGAAGGCTGAGGCAGGAGGACAGAAAGTTCCAGCTCAGCCTGGACAACTGAATGATTCAACAAGCACCTGTCTCAAAAATAAATAACTGGGGAGATAGTTAAATGCAAAGGCCCTAGGTTCACAATCCCCAATATGGATTGAATTTAGGGTGCACTTAGAACATTCCTTGCTCATAGGAAAGCACTTAAAGCATATTTGCTTTCACCATGAAATGAGAATTACGAATTATCTCATATTGTTGTTTTATGTATTTTCCTAGGTAAAGTATAAATCACTCATTGCAACAGTCTAATGTTTCCTACCCTATCTGGTACAACATTGAGAATGTGGTCACAGCTCAATTAATGGTGATTGAAAGAGTGAGTGAAAATCAGTACTGCTCGTTTAGGTCCCCCTATGTTTGGTCCTTAACCAATTTTGTGACAGGTATCCCAAATCATAAATCTATGGCTTTGTTTTGTACTTAACTAAAGGATCCAACCACTCAACTTACATAATTTGGCTTAATAAATATTTGGCCCCTTGAATTATGCAGCGATGCAGGTATGAACCTCCATGCAGAATTTGCTATGGTCTGGGGGTAAATAGAGTTAGACATTACATTATCATAATTAACTCCCTTTTGGAACTTTAATATATATTATTACTACAATTTTCATGTATTCTTTTGTATGTAAAAACTGGGATCATTGCTAATTTTTATTATTTGGAGGGGACCACATTAAGTGCTTCTTAGGAATTCATATTACAAGTCAGAGTCCAAGGTGGAAACCAATAAGTGTTTCCTTTGGAGGGTTTAGGTCTTTGACTCTTAAAAGGACTGCTCTTTTGTCCCAGAGGAGAAGGTGAATTCTGAGTCAATTTTCTAAAAAGAACTCTAATTCAATTATTTCTATGACAATTTAATTTCAGTTGTTTGGAGCTCAATTTGTGTTCATTACACTTTTAACAATGTTGAATTTGTCTCTGTTGTAACTTCCTATAGTTAGTTTGAAACTGAGAGGTAAGGAGAAGAAGCACCAGAGAGCATAAGATTTCTTTACAATGAGAAATATATTTATTAAATATATTTAAAAGAATATATTCTGGAAGAATATACATTCTATTTTGATCTGCTTCTTGATGCTGTATCTGCACTTGATCTTAGCCAAAAGGCCGAGAAGTGATTGATGATGCTGTATCTGGACACATAGGTGAAAAAAAAATAATACACTGATAAGAATTCTTCACATTCATGATTATGTTCTTATACCCACTCAGTTTTCTTCTTCCTGTCCTTCACACTCCAACTACAGCAACAAGGAGCTGAGGCGGAGACAAACCAAACAGTCCTTCAACACTGTTATGGAGACAAAATAACACCAAGCAAGTCCACTTGGTGAGGTGGTCATTCATTAAATTACATCTTCATTGAAATCGTCTTCAATAACCTGACTTGCCTCCTAGACGACCTTGTGAGACAGAAACCAAGTCACTAAGTGGAACAGTCTTAGCACTTTTTGATGAGAAAAATCATGATACAGTACATCTCCTTGATGTGAACATGTGGGATTAATGATTGCAATGTGTTTGGGGGGAAATCTCCAATGTTCTGAGGAAATAGTTCTTCAAATACTGGTTACTGGTCTGACACTCTGCCTCCTGATAATGACTCCACTTCTGTCATTTCACAGTAGGGTCTCAAATTGTGGGGCCAGTTTTAAACCCGAAGTACATTCTGACTTGTTCTCTCTCTCTCTCTCTCTCTCTCTCTCTCTCTCTCTCTCTCTCTCTCTCTCTCTCTCTCTGTTTTTCTCTCTCTCATAGAAGGAGGACAGAGTGGAGAAGAGAAGAAGAGAAGAGAATCTGGCTGAAGGACCACAGCCTAGACACAAAATAAAATAAGAAAAATAAGGATCGGTGGAATCTAAGCAACACTGGACATTATGTCTCCTTTTGTGTACATTGTGGCTACATAATCTGCTTCAGAAGATTGACTTCTGAAGTCTCACCCCTTCCTCCAGATTAGAATGTCCCATCACCTGCTAGATCAATGTAGGTCTCTGCGTGTGTAGGAGCTGAGGATCTTTGAAGGAGAGATTGCTCTTATCTGGATGAATCCAGCTTCTCCCATTTGGGGCTCCCACATGCTAACCACCAACCCAGGGCCCCCCCAAATCCTGTCCTTACCATCTGGAAATCCTACTGCTTGATACTGAGGAAGCAGACACTTAGGTGAACTATGATCGAGTCTTGTACATTGTATGGCAACATGCATTAAAGAGAGACTCTTGAAAGGGCAATGGAAATATGGAAAAGAAACCTCAGAAACTGATCTCATGATGCAAGACAAACCTTCCTCCAAGTTCAAAGTCCTAGGATGCTCACTGTTTCCCCAAAGATATTCCTGTTGTGTTGGTCTTCATCAGGTACTGGTTACCATCTGCATGCCACACCACCAGGGAAACATACCGCAAATAGTTTCTCTTTGTAAAAATTATCAAACTTAAAGGACTTAACTGCAAATTTATTTCATTGATTTTTAACATTTGTGTCTATTTTAACACATAAATACACAGAATTAAATAAATCAGAGAAGAAATATTGCAAAGATGAATCAGCACTCACAGAAATGTCTTATATTATTATTATGTCTAGTCAGATACAACATTCTCTTGAAATATATGCAAGGAGCCTCAGTGAAAGACCTATGTAAGGGGTGTTGAAATGTTCCTAACAAGGACATACTTGAGGCACTGCTCAAGTAAGTGTAAGTGGGAAGCAGGATGACTCTATGTAACTGTCAGTAGGAACAATCAGGGTTTGATACACTTAGAAACAACAATCTCTCATAGGATAGTTTACTGTTCCTAGTAGCTGCTCCCTCTTGACTACACACTCTTGAAGACTTGAATGTTTTCAAAATTATTTGAAATCTGGCTGAGCCAGAGTGTACCAGTTGTATTAAGCGGTTGCCCTTTAAAGAACAGCAGTATGATTTGTTTTATATAATATATTCCTCACTTGTGAAGGGCTATGGGTATTTCAGAATTGGCAGTGTATGTATCTCTTCCACATTCACAATCTCCATGACATATGGTGTGGATTAGAGTTTCATCCCTTCTTGTGACCAAGGTATTGAGCCAAACATCTTGGTACAGATTCTATAATCTGATTAGGGCTGAAGTCTGGAGATGGGTATTGGTTTTGGATGTCATGTATAGTTGCACAGGCCATACTTTGTATAAGAGTGCAACCAAGAGGGGCTAAAATATGACTCTCTCCTTTGTCAAACCATAGACCCATGGGGTTGTGTCTACTCAGTGGGGACCTTTTTCTAACTCCCTCAAAGGCACTGTAAGAACTAGCTGTGGCACTGTCTGCTTACATTTTTCCAGTCTATAATCATTGCTTGATTTCAGTGAAGTTTCTATATTTCACAGCCCACATAATCTCCACAAGGAGCTTTAGAATTCACTGAATCAGGATTTTCTAAGTTATCACATTAGTCAAAACAGCACAACCACAATTCTACAAAAGAATAAATTTACATAGTAGAAAATAAATATAAAAAAAGATAGAAGTAATATTTTTGACATGTGGTCACTAGAATTTAGCTTATATACAACAAAGGCATGCACAACTAAACTCACCAATAGGCTGCTTTCTAGGCTGTTATCAAAGATAACTTAGCCTCTGTAAAATGTGGCTGAAAATTAATTATCTTTTTACATGAGTCTTATTCTTGCTGTGTTAAAAGACCAATCTTTTTTTAAAATAAAGGATAAGAAACTAAATTACATATGTCTTTAAGACCACGATAATGTCTTAGTTTCCTCTTCCAATAGTAATCATTGCCCTCAATTAGCTTATGGTTCCTCCAGAGGTTGCTGAGTATAAAATATGTTGTTTTCATACATCTCACATTGTGTAAAAGGTAAAATTGGGCATTTCACACCATCAAGTATCATGCTTTTAGAAAAAGGAATCACATTTGCTCGATAAAGTGTAAGCTTCCTCGCTTTGAAGTCCTTCTGAGAGCCATACGGCTTTTACCATTACAAGGCTCTTCTTTCTCATTAAACATGTGCTGTTTCCCAGTGAGATCATGAAGGCACACATCTCCGTTCTGAACACTGAAAGAAACCCCATTCCTCTCCGTGGAAGCATTCCCTGTGCAAGGAAAAAACAAAGTCGGTGTCATAAAGTAGCCAGAGACAGTGCTAAAAAGAAAACAGATGTAAACATCACATTAATTTTCAATATGAATATATGAAACATATCTTTTAACATATTTATGGTATATATTAATATTTCATTTATTTTTCATTCTTTCTCTAAGGCCACTCAAATAAGCATGACAAATTGGAGACTGAGTCAAAAATGGTTTTCCTATGGCTGTTTTTAAAATGAAATGGTCAAAATACGAAGCAAAGCAAGACACTTTATTTTCAAAGGCCAATTTCTTGGCTCTGATTGAATATATTGACTCGAGGTATGCATAAAATAACCTACAGAATATTTTGGTCTCCTCAAAAGGTTAATGTTAACAGAGATACGCATGTGTATCCTTACAGCTTCTTGGTTCCCGAAGATTTCTATAAAATGAAACTTTGTACTAAAACACAGTTAAAACACAGAGAAACCCAGAACAGCCAGTTACAACCATCATGCAAAAAGAAATCACCTCTCTTTAAATATCTCTCAGTCATCCTGTCTAAATCAAGACAGGTCTGATTCAAGATAGGACTGATTTCTAAGAGGAGACTATGGATTCTAACCCAAGAATTCAGCTAGGGGGCAGTTGAGTCTTCAGTGGTTTGGACCTGGGCTTCCCTCATCCTGAGCAGGGCCTGGATTGTAGGGGCACTAACCTTGACTATTATACCTTTGTGAGACCACACAGAAAAGCTAAATAAGCCCATCTGTTAGTTGGTGACATAATGACAGAAACAAGAATGATACTAATATCCCCAAGCACTTTCTAAATATTACCTCATTTATAACTATAGGGCATGGGTATTATTGTTATCTCTATTTCACAGATGATGAAACTAAAGCTGAAGAAATTAGATGCCCTGCCAGGGCTCAGAAGTGATGGAGTCAACACGTGATGATTCTGCTTCCAAATTGTGAACTCGTGGCCTTTGTGATGAATGATAAGCCTTTAAGGCAGCTTAGATTGGATGCATGTCATACTCATGGAAGAGGTGGGAGATATGCTTAACACAGCTCCATCTGTGCCACAGCTCAAATAGGGCATGTGACCGAGGCAGCTGTTCTGACTTAGGCATTTTAGGCTGAGGACATTATGGTGCAAGAACAATTTGTCCCCATATAATAAACAAACCACCCATTTCATTTTTGAAATTGCCAATTCTATTCTTCATTTGTCCCAGATCTTGGTCCAAGGACTGACAAATCAGGGATGTTCACCCCTGACAGGCATATTACACTCTGAAACAGCCTCTCTGGTGACCCTAAAATGCATGTCTCTGTCACTGTCAGGCATCAAAAATAGCTGTGTCAAACAGCTGTGTCAAGATATATTATTTCCATCAAATATGATTCCTAAGAGGATGACAACAATTCTGACAAAGCGAGACAGGTGAAACGTCAGGTTTGTGCTCTTTCTAGAACATAGAAAAATA
Source organism: Hydrochoerus hydrochaeris (assembly GCA_004027455.1). Taxonomy (NCBI): domain Eukaryota; kingdom Metazoa; phylum Chordata; class Mammalia; order Rodentia; family Hydrochaeridae; genus Hydrochoerus; species Hydrochoerus hydrochaeris. Next base: position 129,374 of record PVLA01002386.1, on the reverse strand, counting down.
AAAAAATCTGATTATGGATGAAGAGCCTCAAACACATATAGCTTCTGGATGATCAGCCCACTCTCCTTTCCTTTGTTCTCTCATACTATCAACCAGCCTTGATTCCTACCCCCTTTATTTTACTTACCTGCATCAAATCATTCCTGAAATAACTATTTGGCAAGGAGCCCAGAGTTTTCCTTCTGGTATTGACAGTAAAGATCTAAGACCATATGGCACCAGTTTCTTATCTTTTGCAGTAGTGGTTTCCAATGAGGGGTAAATTTATCCCCTAGGGGACATTTGTCAGTGTCTAGGGACATTTTTGGTTGTCACAATAGGGAGCAGGGCACAACTACCTCTATAGAGTAGAGGCCAAGGGTACTTCTCAATATCCCATAATCCTACGAAACAGAATTATGGAGCACCAAATTACAATTGTGTCTGAATTTGAGAATCTTGATTTCAAGGCATCCTATTGCATTTTAAAAGCCTAACTATCTGAACACTCTGGGAGGCTGAGGCAAGAGGTATGCAAGTTTGAGCCCAACATGGGCAACATAGTAAGACCTTGTCTTGAAATAAAAAAATTTAAAAGGTCTGGTGATGTAGCTTAGTGGGAAGACCCTGGGTTCAATCCCCTGAATTCAAAAAATTTTTTAAAAAGCCTAAACAAACTAACGGCCTTTCCTCTAATCCTCAGGAGACTGGAAAACCATTTGGTATGAACCTTCTTACAAATTTATTTGAATTAGTCATATAAAAATAACGGATATACTAAAACAAGAAAAAAGGCAATTTTTTCCCATGGAAAGATAAAGTAAACTGAGGGAATTTAAGTTTTTATAAAATACAATGCATGTTAAGAAGCAGAAGGCAAAAACATGTAAGCTTTTATGAGTATTGAGGAAGCTAGTCTTATGATAGAAAGAAAATGTAATGAGGTTTTAGCTAGAAATATTGTAATTAATGAGTAAAGGAGGCAGAGCAGCAACAATCTGTTCATACACAGGTGACATATATGGTAGCCAACACTGGTCACAATTTGTCTTCCAGTATTTGATATATTTGTGGGGATTTGGTTGTTGTCACAAAGCAACCACATTGTGGGAAAGAATTAAACATGAAAAGTGAAAAACAGGAAGTTTTAAAAGTTTTCAACGTGTGTATTATTATAGGTGTAATAAAAACAGATATAGTCTTATGGACTATTTTAGGTAGTGCTCTCACAGAAATAGCACAGTAGTGACATCTTTCGGTGATATTTGAAACATTAAAACAGTAGATCATCACCAAGTACCATTACAAAAAACGAAATCTTAATAAAAATTGTACAAATATTTGCTATAAAATAAATAAATTTGGATAAATAAGCTTTCTCTTTTATAAGGTAACTCCATTTTGATCTACTAGTCATATATGTAATCACTTGATTTGCTTTGCAAAAGTACCACTAAAGGATCAAACTACTTTTAACACTAGCTCGAAAAATACTATATTGAGACATACATACCATTCCCGCTTGCGTGTACTGAACAATCATGATTCACTAGCAGTGTGGTGGAGTTAGTGGAGTTACTACTTGACTGTAAGGAATTTGAAGAGCTGGATACTCCTTGGTTTACAGTCTGCTTCTTTAAACCATTAGTAGCAGTTTTACTCCAGTCTACAGCAGAATAAGCATTACAGAAAAACAGGGCAGTATGTTGAAGCTTAAATGCAGGAGACAGATTACAGTGTAACAAGTTCTAGAAACGATTTCTCACTTCAAGATCTTACAGAGAAGTCACACATTTCATAGGCTGGTGCGATAAAAAGTACTTCCACTTAGACTATATATATTTGTTCTTCAAATGACTATCTGGTTCAAAGTAACTTATATTCTCCTGAACTAAAAGCCAAGATAATTTGATTGTGTCTATAAATATTCACTGAATGAAGTAGTAATTTAGAGTCTCCAGCTGTCCTACCAAGAATACAAATCAATTCTGTTGCAAAGTCTGATCATTCTTGAATCCACACAAATCATCGACCTCTGCGTGGTGCCATTTTCTGAGTACTGAGTCTGGTGCCTTCCAGGTACTGCAAAGGTAGTATTCATGCAAAAGGAATCCAGTCATTTCAAATAATACTTCCTTTCTCATATTTTCTTAAAAATCAGTTATGCAATAAGGAATAGCTTACTACTCAATAAGGAATAGCTGAAAATAACTTTAAAATAACTCAGTAGGTGTCAAAGTGTATATATAAAATTTGGTCAGTAGAACCTCTAAGAGGAAGGGTTGAGTCAAGCTTTAAAAAGTTATGAAGGAAAATATTAAAATTATCTTGGGAAATAAAAAACATGCACTCAATAAGAAAGAAACTCTAAAAATTTCACTGTTGTTTCATTCTAGAAGCAGCCAGCCCACTAATTCTATTGCTCACAAAATTCTCAGATATAAACAATGTTTTTTAATTCACTAGGTTTTGTTTTTCCTAATATTCACAACAAATATTTTCTGTTGCATGGGTTCTGTTTCCTGATTTTCAGATCCAATGACTCCTTGAAAATGACTGCCTGGGCTCTCAATTTATACATCTTTTCTCTGAGATTTAAGAGGAAGAGAAAGTAAATACTTACCAGAATTTTCAGCCAGCCGTAACTTTCCACAACAAAGGTACCGTCTCCATTGCTTCCTCACATTCTCTTTTGCTACACAGTAGAAGATGAATATGAAGAATCCTAAACGGGGAGAAAAGAACCATAACATAATGAATTCCAAATTAATGTCATATGAATGTCATATGCTTACTTTGCATAAAAGATAAAATCTTTGGCAGCTATGTGTAAAGTGAAATTTTGAAAATTAAAGCTTTTTATAGAAAACATCCAGGGGATGCCTCCCTTTTAATCTTTGTAAAATAAAGATTATTTTAAAAAGAATAATAATTTTACAGTTTTGAAAGTAAATTCACTTTCTGTCTTCTCACATCTAATCCTTGGCCTTTCCCTGTCTTCCACCTACCTGGTATTCCAGCCACGACTTTGGCTTCTACCTCTCCCTCCCTTTGGATTCATAATCCATTTCTAAATTCCGTTAAATGTCATCTTTTCTAATCTACATCCATCTTTCCCACTGTCCTGCCCATTGTTGGGCTCCTTGCTTGGGCCTTGCCCTGAGTGCAGCAAGCCTGAGGGTTGCAGCAATGGGCAAATCTACTACCTCACTTGGACCTGCTCAAGGAAACACTCCTCTGATGTCCTGGCAAAGACAGGCAGCTGAAAATTTGAAGGGACCCTTGCACTCCGTCTCCTGCCCACCACAATCTCTAGTTACCCAGTCTAGGGCTTCCCATAAACCTCCATCTCTGCTATTCTCCAAGGCTTTTGCCAATACTTGCTCTATCTATAGGTGACTGCTGAGCTCTCTCTCTCTCTCTCTCCCCCCCCTCAACACTTCATCTAGCTACTCTTTTTTGTTTTTCTTCAGTACTAGGGATTGAAACCAAGTCACTGCACTGAGCTACATCCACAGCCACAGTTTCTTTTTTTTTTTTGAGACAAGGTCTCATTAAGTCACTAGGCTGGGCTCAACCTTGCTACCTTCCTGCCTCATCTTCCAAGAGTACTGGGATTACAGAGATGTACCATCACATCCAGATGTCTGTCTATTTTATATGTTTCATTTTAAAATACCAGATTTTCTTCTAAAGGTACACATGCCCACCCTCCAGACTGATATGTAAATATTGAACACCTGTTCTCAAATGCCACCCTGGGAAGCCACCCTTGGTTGCATTAGGAGAGAAACAGCACGGTTGAATTACCATTAGAATCAAATTAGAATCAATCAATCAAACCGTCTATCTTCTTTAATCAACTGAAAAGCATTGTGAATTAGGTATAGAAGAAGTATTCATTCATTCTTTAATGAGAAGATATTCTCAGGAAATGAATAAAAAGAAGCAAGTTTGCTTTCTATTAAATACATGAAGGTAGCTACCTAACTTTCATGTTACTGACTAGTGTGATTTGTGTATATTTTTTCTCTTAAAGTGCTATTTGAGTATGCCATTCTTGGAAAAAATAAACGTTTCCCAAAACCATTACCAATAACTTTTCTGGGGTGGTGTTGGTTGAATTTAATGATAATGTAGTGCAACACAGACAATATACCAATGCAGCAACATGTATAGTGCAGGTAAAAATGAACAACTACATATAACCAACAAGTGTATTTCTGACCTCATTTCTCTGGTATCAAATAAACAAACAAACAAAAATCTAATGGCCAAATTAGGTATCTGAATTTCACCTCAGGGTGGGATTTCTTTGAAAACCATCAAAATGGCTGATGGAACCATGGATGGGGAGCATGATGGGAGTTAAAAGCAACAGGAAAACAAGCAGAGCAGAATGCGGTGAAAGCATATCCCATGAGGATGTGGATTGAAAGCAAACCAAGGGACAGTGAATTATTGTTTATTAATTAATGTAAACCTATTGTTTATTAAAATAAACCTATTAGCCTTGCTGGGCTTTTAATGGCAAAGCACTTTCATTAAAAATTAACACCTGAAGAGTCTTTTTACAACATTGCTGTTTAGAAAATTAATCATTTGCCTTTCTGTATGAGGGATCCAAAATGAGGTAGCTGGGCTTTAGGTGACATACAGAGCCTGGCCCTCACTGCTACCAGGTCATTTCTGCAATTTGTAAGGATTAACTCCTGGGGGTCTGGTTATTGTCTTTTCATCTATCATAGTCTCCAAACCAAACACTGGTGAGAGTCATGAACCCCCACAGGGAAATTTATGGTATGTGCATTTTACTATATGGAGGATCTACTTTGAGAAATAAGTTTAAAAAATAAAAAGAAGGAACCAAGTGAAGGAAGACTAACTGGCTCTCTCTTAGAATGAGTTCTTGGTAGGTTCCTTTCAAGAGTTTCTCTGAGAAGATGATGGATGAGAGAGAGAGAGAGAGAGAGAGAGAGAGAGAGAGAGAGAGAGAGGAAAGCACTGTTTTTTGAATTTAGTGAATCTTCAAGAATCTCTAAGTTCTAGTTCTCTGCAATAAATCTTTTCTGCAACAAATATATCTTAAGCTAGTCAATAAGTCACTTTGCAGATACTCATGTAGCAGTGATATTTTTATATTCAACTGAGATCATTCAGTTCATATTTAATGTTGTAGAACTTACCTTGTAGGGTGTTAAAGATGGCAAAGAGATACATAAAGGTGACATTAACTGGTCCCCAGGCAAAGAAGGCAAAGCCCCAGGTAATTCCCAGTAAAAATGTAAGACCAGCAATACTTCTGAGGTCTTGAATACTAGTTTTTCGCTGGGCTCCCAATTGCTTCTTCTTTTTAATTCTACAGAGCTGAACCAGGACGACAATGAACATGCTGACATTCAGCAAAAAAATCACACAGAAATATCCCACAACTGCAATATAGAATACTGCATTGCTGTTGATCCAGCAGCTGGATTTTGGAGGGAAGAAAAACAGGGTAAAACCATTACAATGAAAAAATGATGAAATCATGTCCTAAAAGATATACTGAATCTATAACATTTTACAGAAACATTTTCTACAAGTACAAGAAAAAGAAAACAATAAAACAAAGGTTCCATGGGGAAAAGAATCTAAAGGTTTATTTTAGAATATTTAATGACTACAAATGTTTTTAAAATATACTTTTAAACATTCAAGATTTCACCTTGTAAATCCTAGTAATTCTATTCCATGAGTTTTATTAATATAATAAATATAATTCTCTCTAATTCATATTCTTTCTCAAAATAGTTCCTCCTAATTTGTTAAATTTTTTTATTTTAAAGAGAATAAAACAAAAGTTTGACATTATTGTGTGTAAAGCTAAGCTCAACTATTTCAAAGAAAGAGACATTATGATAGCTACTGTTAATATCCAATTGTCTTGTTGTGAAGTGCTGTGTTGCTTACATTGTTCTATTCTGATCTGCTTAGATCTGTTACTTAAATTTTATCATGTCACTTCCAGCTGGCTTATCTCATTACATGTGATGGGGAAGGCCAGTTTTATTAATATGACCAGTTTTATTAAGATAAGTTCTGAAGTCAAAATGCCGATTAGATCCTACCCTTGGAGAATTTAATTTAAGAGTTTGCTTAACATTCCCAGAGTGGGGCAGGTTGGGTGGGGGGCGACTTTGTACTCACAAGTCATCTGGTGAGCCATTGGGAAATCTCCCATAGGATCCAAGCCCATAATTGTCTGGGGATATAGTCAAGACAATGGTCACAACCACAGCTGGTACCCCTGTAAGATGGGAAATATTGGTCACACATACTTCTAACAATCAAAGGTGGTGAAAAGAAAGACTGGAGATCATTTTACTTTCATATGTGGCTGGCAAAGACTGGCTAGCTAGTCACCAAACTAGCTATTTTTCTTTGACACACAGCTGGAGGCACCTGGTCTCCCTAGCAGGCAGGTATGCACGGCCACACCACTATGCTCTGGCCAGTAGGATACAGGCTGAAGTGATTTGCTTCACGCTAGGTCTGCCCCAAAGAAACTTACTATAAGATACTCTGTTTTCTCTTTATGACCAAATTCAGAGATACCTTGAAAGTTCATCTTGAAGCAGTCTTCATCAACTTGGATCTTTGAATAACCACAAAAGCAGAGATTCCTCTCAGCCCTCTAACAGGACTGCATATGGGTGAGAAATGATCTATTGAGACTTCAAGTTAGACTAAAGGATTTTCTGTTACAGCAGCTCGTGTTACTTAAGCAACTCCTAATAAATGGTTTATTATGAAACCAAAAGTCCTCAGTTGATTATTTGGAACCTGATGAATGAACTTGCATTTCCTGGCTAATTTTGGGATACTGACTGCCACTGTGTTGGTACTCTCAAGGCCAACAGTTATTTCTGCTCAGAGTACACATAGGGGTTTTTCTGGTTATTTGTTTTTGTTTGTGAGGGTGAACACTGTACTTTTTTGTTGTCCCTATTTTTGCTGTTTCATTCCTTCCTTCCCTTCTATCTTCTTTACCAGTTACCTGAAGCTTGGGTAAACTTCCCATGCCCTTCAGCCTTGCTTCTACTCTCTTCTTTCTGTATTTCTTCATTTTCTTCTTCTCTCTTTTTTTTAACTTTCTCACCTTAGGGTAAAATTGTTCTATTGAGTGGATATTTACTGTATATAATTTTCTGATTTGTCTTAGATTTGGTTATATAATAATAAATCTTATACATATGGTTAAAAGTAGCAAATTATTAGTTTCCAGTTTGTGTCCAAATGCTACTGTCATACTTTAGGCAAGGTAACATAGTTGCTGTTATCAATTGATCTTCCTTATATGCCAATACCTAGAATGTTTGGGGGGACATAAACAATACTCTAGTCCAGTACCAAGCCATTGGATGCTAGGTCAAACAGGCTGCAACTCTTCATCCTTAAAGACCATAAGAAGCAGGATTCTGGGACAAGCTCAAAGGCCAAGTGCCAACTACCCCAGAAGACATCCCTGGAAAGCAGTCATTTCCTAAAGAAGTTTTGATACTCATAATAAAGCTATCTGCCATAAGCAATTTACATGCATCAATGCAGAAAACAAATAAACAAAATAGAAAATGAGAAAACACAGAAGCAAAATGCTCTCCTAGACCACTAGCTCATCAAGGCAAATCCAAGAGGCACTGAGGTAGAAGAAATCAAAACCCACCCAGCTAAAATGTCTGAAATGGTAGCAGAAGTAACAAAGCAGAGGAATGAGTCTTTAGAAAAACACAAAACAGAAATGATCATAATGAAGGACATGGTTAGTGAATCTAGAATAGATACAAATTTTTTAAAAAGAGGAGCTTATGAAAGTGATGGAAACCATGAAAGCCCAACATAGGAAAAAACTGGATTCCATAAAACAAATTCAAATGCATATACAGGAGATTGAAAAGTCTATTGAAAGTATATGCAGCAAAATCAACCAATGTGAAGACAATATCAAATCTATAAGATAGGGTTACAGTTAGCAATCACCAAATGAAAGATTTCTTTTTTTTTTGTCTTTTTGAGACAGGGTCTCTCTATGCAGTTCAGGCTGTCCTTGAGCTCACTTTGTAGCCCAGGCTGGTCTCAAACTTGCAAAGATCTTCCTGCCTCAGCTTCCTGAGTGCTGGGATTACAGGCATGAGCCAACACGCCCAGTGAAAGATTTCTTTAAAATATCAAGGGACCACAAAATATAAATCCAACAGCTGCTAGACAATGCAAAGAATAATAATATAAGACTAACTGGAATCATTGAAAAAAATCAAAAGATGGCACAAAGGATATAACCCTGTTTATGGAGGAAAAGCAGAAAACTTTCTAAGCATGAAAGAGAATTTGGCATACAGAGAAGTGAGGCATATAGAAATCTAATTAGCCATGATCAGAAAGAAACTATACCAAGGCAGATAATAGTCAAGATTCCAGAAATTCAACACAAGGTCAGAATATTAAAAGTTGTTAGAGAAAAGAAACAAATCACCTATAAAAGAAAACCCATCAGAATCACAGAAGACTTCCCAACATAAACCCTTATGTCAAGGAGAACTTGGCTTGAAGTATTTCAAGCCCAAAAAGAAAATAATCTCCAATCCAGATTGATGTAACCAAAAAAAATTATCTTTCAGAAATAATGAAGAAAGAAGATACTTCCATGATAAAGAACACCTGAAGAAATTTATGACCACTGTGGTGGTTTAACTTATGGTCAACACCTAGCTGAACTGAATCAGCATGGTTTTGGTATGGAAGGCCTATCTGAGGATTGTTGCCAACAGCATAAAAGGAAAACTGGAGAGGAAGATGCTGGTGTTGTTGATTTTCCTGGAGAAGCTTGTTATGCTGGCTTTCCTGATATGAACTCAGCTTTTCTCACTGTTACAGGAACTTCGGTCCTTGCTGAAGCTGAAGAGAGCTGCAGTTCTTTCTTGTGGGATTTCTGGTCTTTAGAGTGTCACTTCTTGCCTCCAGTGCAGATTCCTCAGCCTTCTAGCACAGATCCATCATCCCGCTGGTGCAGAATTTAGTTTCCACTATTGACCTTTGGGCCTTTCCCATCCAGATCCTTGATACACACATGCGTGAGACTTTGTGGGCTCTAGGCCTCCAGCTGGACACATGAAGGACATTGCCATGCACTCTAAATTTTCAGTTGGATTTGTGCAGGATATCGCTGTGAGATCTAGGCCCTCTGCTGGATTCTTTGGGTTTCTAGTGCATGGACAGATTGTTTGCACTCTTTTGCATTTGACTTTTTGAGTAAATATTATAAAATAATCTTACAAATTATGTGTCCTTCAACAAAGAAGAAGGCAGTAGCTGGCAGAGCCTTCTGCTGGAGCTGGATTCACTGCATGAGAGGAACTGTTGGAACCTGGAGACACGGTCATGGTGATACTCTCCAATCCAGATTGATGTAACCCCAAAAATTGTCTTGCGACTCCAGAGGCCTCTGTGGAGAGAACTTGGCAGTGGAGGACTATGCTGGCTCTTGGTGAGTCCCAAGTGAGTGGTCCTTCTGTAGGAGATTGTGATTGGCCAGGAGACATTTTGGATTCAGGTTGGATAAGCCTGGAACCAGAACTGCTGCCTTCCAGATCCTAGCTCGGCACAGACCCGTGGAAACTGCTTGGACTGGGGCAAGCCAAATGAGTCTGATTTTGGGGCAGGCTTGCTAAGGTTGTCTACTACTCCGTCATAAAGCAACTCCTGGCTTGCAGGTATACAGTGGCACAATTTGGAATGCTGTCTCCACAGGCTGTCTACTAGTAAATCTAGAGAGAATCCTGGAAGTGGACTATTTGTTGTTGCTATTTTCTTGTTTGTTTGTTTTATTCAGTCTATATTTTATTTCTCTTTTATTGTTTTCTTTTTTTTCTGAGTGTATGGTTCCTAATCTCCTTGTGGGTGTGGTTTTGTTCTGCTCTACCTTTTCTCTTTTACTTCAGTCTTCTGCATCAGTTTCCTCAATTTGATCAGATCCATCTTTGTCCTCCAACCTACTTGTAACCTCTTCCTCTTTTCCCACTTCTCTGTTTTCTCCTTAATCCATTTTACATCTTAATCCTTGAGGACAGAATTGACATATTACAGACTTATATACTGTATATATTTGTTTTGCATTCTGTTATATGGTCACAAATTCAGTTTATAAGGTTAAAAGTTACAAATCAGGGTTTGGCTCAGTATATTGTTTCATAGGCTGGGTTTGATGTTATTGGTACCACTACAGCCAAAATTGACATAATTGTTCTAAATAGCTGTTGGCTCTGATAATCCATGACTGAGATTGATTAGGGGATCACAGAGAATAATGTGGCATGGTGCCAAAGAACCAGGTACTACGCCAGGCAAGCAATAGCTTCTCATCTCCAACAAACTGAGGAGGAAAGAAATGAGAAGACAAGACATAACCTCAGGTGCCCAGTTCACCAGAGGCAAAGCCAAGGGGCAATGAGGCTGGAAAATCCGAAAGCTCCCCACTAGGTCTCCCCAAAGTGGTAACAATTGAATGGGGCTCTAGAAAAAATGAAATCAGAAATAATCTCTCAAATAACTACAGAGATTACTGAAATACACACCATGCTTATTAGTGATGTTAGAGCAGACACAGACAAAAAAATAGACATGCTTAAGCAAATTATGGAAGCACAACATAGGAAAAAAGAGAATTCATAAAGCAGATTCAAGTAGATATCCAGGAGAATAAAATCTCCACTGAAAGTATTTGAAGCAGATTAGGCCAATGTGAGAACAGGATCTCAGATATTGAAGACTGGCTTGCAGTTAATGACCAGGAAAAGACAGATTTCTCAAAACTAGCAAGGGAACATGAGAAATCAATCCATCAGTTGCTAGATGAGACAAGGAAGAATAATTTAGGATTAACTGGAGTCAGTGAACAAGCAGAAGATACCACAGATGACATTAAAAACATGTTCACAGAGATTGTGACAGAAAACTTTCCTGGTAGAGAAAAAGAATTTGACAAACAAATAAATGAGGCATTTAGAACCCCAATTAGCAATTATCCAAAAGTATCTACATCCAGGAATATCATAGGCTAGATTCCAGAAATTCAACACAAGAATAGAATCCTAAAAGCTGTTAGGGAAAAGAAACAAATCACTTATAAATGAAAGCCCATCAGAATTAAGCTGACTTCTCAGCACAAACTCAAGTCAAGGAGAGCTTGGAGTGAAGCACTCCAAGTTCTAAAGGAAAACAGCTTTCAACACAGACTGATGTATCCCACAAAACAATCTTTCAAAACTGATGGAGAAATAAGATACTTCCATGACAAAGAACTTCGGGGGAAATTTATGACCACCAAATCAGCACTCCAAAATACACTGAAGGACATTCTAGAAAGAAATAATAAGGGCTACAACTCCATGGATCCCCAACAAAAGGAATCCACCAGAAAACACAAACAATTAGAGGGAAGGGAAAAAGAAAAAAGGGAGAGCCAATAATAGGAAAATAACATGACAAGGGTAAGTCAATACATATCAGTTTTAACCATTAACGGTAATGGTCTCAATTCACCAGTCAAAAGACACAGACTGGCAGGATAAATCAAGAAGCAAGATTCAAAAATATGCTGTATACAAGAAACACATTTAACTCAAAAAGAAATTCATAGACTGAAAGTTGAAGGATGGAAAACAATACTCTATGCAACAGAAATTCAGAAAAAAGCAGGGGTTGCTATTTTATTTGCAGATAAAGTGAATTTCAAGTCAAGACTGATTCAGAGAGAGAAAGAAGGTCACTACATCCTGGTAAATGGACTAATACAAGAGGAAGAGATAACAATCATAAATATATATGCAACAAATGCCAGTGCACCTGGTTATATAAAACAATTATTAATGGACATGAAAAATCAAATAAACCTTAACACAATTGTATTGGGTGACCTCAGTAACCCACTGTCACAAAAAGACAGATCAACTAGACAAAAAAATCAGTGACATATTAAAACTAAATCAATCTTTTGAGCAAATGGACTTAGTAGATGTCTATAGAGTGTTCCACCTCACAATATCAGAATACACATTCTCCTAAGCTGCACATGAGACATTCTCCAAAATAGACCATATACTGGCTCATAGAATATGCTTAAGTAAATGTAAAGGAATTGAAATTATCCCATACATATTATCAGATCACAGTGCAATCAACTCAGAAATCCATGCCAAAGGAAACCACAAGAACTTCATCAACACATGGAAATTAAATAGCACCCTACTGAGCAATCAATAGGTTATAAATGCAATTAAAGAAGAAATTAGACAATTTTTACCATTAAATGATAATGACAATACAACATACTGGAACTTGTGGGACACAATGAAAGCAGTCTTAAGAGACAAATTTATTGCAGTAAATATCCATATGAGGAAAACAGAGCAAGCACATATAAACAACTTAATGTTGAATCTCAAATTTCTAGAAAAAGAAGAGCAGGCTAAACCAAAAGCTTGTACAAGGGAAGAAATTTTAAGGATCAGAGCAGAAATTAATACATTGGAGACTAAAAAAACAATACAAAGAATCAATGAATCCAAGAGTTGGTTCTTTGAAAGATTAAATGAAATTGACAAACCCTTTGCCAACCTTATCAAAAAAAGGAAAGAAAAGACTCAAATCCAAGCAATTAGGAATGAAAAGGGTGCAATCACGACAGACCCTGTAGAAATCCAGAAAATCATCCATACTACTTTGAAAACTTGTATTCTAATAAAATGGAAAATACAGAAGAAATGGACAGATTCCTAAATACATATGAATTACCAAATCTTAATCAAGAAGATATAAAAATCCTAAATAACCCAATGTCAATAAATAAAATTAAAATTTAATTAAAAACCTATCAACAAAGAAAAGCCCAGGCCCTGAAGGATTCACTGCTGAATTCTACAAGAAATAAGAAATTTAGTGAAGACCTCAAGACTACTACTTCTCAAACTCTTTAATGAACTTGAAAGGGAAGCAGTACTCCCAAATTAATTCCCGGAAGCAAGCATTACTCTGATTCCAAAACCAGAGATGGACCCAACTCAGAAAGAGAATTACAGGCCAATCTCCCTAATGAACATTGATGCAAAAATCCTCAATAAGATATTGGCATACAGACTGCAGCAAATTGTAAAAATGATTATACACCATGATCAAGTGGGATTCATCCCAAGGATGCAGGGATAGTTCAACATATGCAAATCCATAAATGTAATACATCATATTAACAGAGCCAAGGACAAAAATCATATGATCATCTTAATAGATGATGAAAAAGCTTTTGACAGAGTCCAACATTCATTCATGATTAAAAATCCAATAGAAAATTGGAATAGATGGTCTTTATCTAAATCTGATAATAGCCATCTACTACAAACCAATAGCCAACATCATAATAAATGAAAAAAAAAAAGAAAACTTTCACTGTAAAATCAGGAACAAGACAAGGATTTCCATAGTCTCTACCCTTATTCAACATAGTCCTGGAAACTTTAGCCAGATCAATTAGACAAGAGAAAGAAATAAAAGGAACAAAGATATGAAAGTAAGTAGTTTGCAGTTAAACTATCATTATTTGCAGATGACATGATACTCTACTTAGAAGATCCTAAAAATTCCATCAAAAGACTTCTAGATTTAATAAGCAAATTCAGTAATGTAGCTGGTTACAAAGTCAACACTAAAAATCAATAGCCTTCTTGTACATGAATAACAAACTCACTGAGAGGGAAATCAAGGAAACAATACCCTTTACAATAGCATCCAAAAAATGAAATACATAGGAATCAATCTAACAAAGGATATAAAAGACATCTACACTGAAAACTTTAGTACTCTGAAAAAGGAAATTGAAGAGGATATTAGAAAATGGAGAGATATACTGTGCTCTTGGGTAGGGAGAACCAATATAGTGAAAATGGCCATACTTCCAAAACTGTTATGCAAATTCAATGCAATCTTAATCAAAATTCCAATAGCATATCTTACAGAATTAGATAAAAAACAATCCTAAAATTTATCTGGAATCAGAAGAGACCTAGAATAGCAAAGGTGATCCTGGGCAAACAAAGTCAAGACGGGCATCCCAATCCTTGACTTGAAATTATACTATAAAGCTATTGTGATTTTTAAAAACTGTGGTACTGGCCAAAAAACAGACCTAAATATAAATGGAATAGATTAAAAAATGAATTAACAACTTCAGACACACTAAGCTACCTTATCTTTGACAAAGGTACCAAACACATTCACTGAAAGAAAGCCTCTTTAATAAATGGTGTTGCACATGCTGAAGATTAAAATTGGACCTGTATCCTTCAAAATGTACAGAATGGATTAAAAATCTTAATATTAAAAGAGAACATTAAATCTGCTGGAAAATAGAGTAGGTAAAACTCTTGAAGGCATTGATGTAGGCAAGGACTTTAAGAATAAAATCCAGATTGCACAAGACTTATTGCAAAGAATCAATAAATGGGATCTCATCCTACTTAAAAGCTTTTGTACAGCAAGAGAAACCACCAACAGATTGAAGAGACAACCCATAATATGGGAGAAAATGTCTTCCATCTATTCCTCAGATGAAGGATTACTATTGAGAATGTATAAAGAACTAAAAAAAAATCAGTCCTCCCAGATTTAAAGACCCAATCCAAAAATGGGCATCTGAGATGAACACACACTTCTCAGATGAAGAAAAACAGCAAATAAATACATGAAAAAATGTTCAGCACTGGTCATTTGAGAGATGCAAATTAAAACAACACTGAGATTGCACCTCACCACAGAAAGAATGGCTATCATCAAAAAATCAAGCAATAATAAATGCTGGAGGGGCTGTGGAAGAAAGGAACCCTTCTTCACTGTTGGTGGGAATGCAGAATGGTGCAACCACTGTGAAAATCAGTGTGGAGATTCCTCAAAACCTAGGATTAGAGATCCCATTTTACCCAGCTATTCTCCTTCTGGGTGCCTTCCCAAAAGAATTAAAAACATCATACCACAGTGATATATGTGCATCCATGTATATAGCAACACAGTTTATAATATCCAGATCTTGGAAACAACCTAAATGCCCATTGACTGAGGAATGGATAAAAAAGATGTGGTATTTCTATACAATGAAATACCACTCAGCCATAAATAATGATAAACTGGACACTTTTATAGGTAAATGGATGTGCCTTGAGAACATACTTATTAGTGAAATAAATAAGACACACATGTGTATACATCATATTGTTTCATTAGTGTGACAAGCTGAAAGAAAAAACAAGTATATGTGTATGTATACATATATAAAATAGTTAAGATGGTTAAAAATAAAGCATAATGGCCTCCTTTGTCACCCACATGGCCTGTTTATAAGTAAACTCTATGCCTGCCTTCACTGAACACCTCTTTAGGTTCTGCCTTCCCTTCTACACCTTGTCCCAGTCTTTTTCTCCAGAGAGAATGACCTCAGCCAAAGCAACAAAGCAGGTCACACCTGGCTTTACTTTAACTAACCCACTGTGAGCCATTTTGAATTGAATTTTGGATGTCTTAAGAAATTTTTGATGTGCTATAAGGTTTGGGGTTTTTTGCATGTGGATATCTAGTTGTTCCAGTATATTTATTGAAGGTATAATCCTTTCTCCACTTAATTGCTTTTGCATCTTTGCCAGAAATCAATGGTCTGTTATGTGGGTATCTATTTTTGGACTTCATATTGGTACCTTGGTGGTTTTTCTATTTTGATATCAATGCCATTTTGTCATGATTGGTGTAACTTTATGATAAGTCATGGGATTGAAAGGGTTGGAGCTCTAACTTTGTTCTTTATCACTATTCTGAGTCTTAGACTATTCTGAGTCTTTTGCATTTCTATAGAAATGTAAGAATCAAAATGTTCATTTTTATGAAAAATGACATTGGGGCCATGCCCAGCGACCTCCAAGCAGTTAGCAGGGGTCTGAATTCGGTCCCGGGAGCTGAATGTGAGCAAGTTGAATCCCAGCGCACAGGGAAGCTTTGCAACTTTGTTCCAAGGCAGTAAGACCATGCCCAGCATCTCAAATCACTGGAGGACACACAGGAGGTCCCCATGGGCCTAAGTGGACTACGCTCAGTGACCTACAAGCAGCTAGCAGGGGCCTGAATTCAGTCCCGGAAGGTAACTGTGGAAGACTTGAATCCCAGCACACAGGGAAGCTTTGCAAGGTTGCTCCAAGGTGGTAAGACCATGCTCAGCATCCCAAATCTGGAAATATAGAAAAATGACAAAACTAAAGAGCAAAATGCAATCTCAAACTTCTAGCCCAACCCACACAAGCTTAGGAGACATGGACACAGAAGAAAATGTGAGCCATACACCTGAAATTCCTGAAATGATAACAACTGAAGTAAAGAAACAACTCTGGGAAGCTATAAAAGAACTCAGATCAGAAATAATCTCCAGGTAAAAGGAGAAATAAATGTGATGAAAGAAATGCTGAACACATCTAAAAAAGACATAATTAAAAAATTAGAGGAACAAGGCAAAAAGATGGAAACCCTGAATGAACAATATAAGAAACAAACAGAATGCATGAAGCAGATTCAAAGAGATATACAGGAAATCAAAAATTCCATCAAAAGTTGACAAAACTGAAAAATGAAAGTGAGGATAGGCTTTCAGACCTCAAAGACAAGATTTCAGCTAGTGAACAAGAAAGGAAAGATCTTTTGAAAAATAACAAGAAATCAGGCACTAACAATTCAATAGCTACAGGACAATATAAAGAAAAACAACATAATATTGATAGGTATCAATGAAAAAGAAGATGACAAATGATATCAAGAGACTATTTACAGAAGTAATAGCTGAAAGTTTCCCAAACATGAGGATGGAAACTGACATACAGATCAGTGAAGCATATAGAACTCAAAATAACCATAACCAAAATAAAACTACACCTAGATATATAATAATCAACATCCCAGAAATCCAACATAAGAACAGAATATTAAAAGCTGCTAGAGAGAAGAGACAAATCACCTAGGAAAGCCTATCAAAATCACAGCAGACTTCTCAACACAAACAATGAAGTCAAGAAGAGCATGGAGTATGTTTAGGTGTGTGGGACTGATGACCATATTTCTAGGTTCTTGTTGGATTGTTGAACAGATCTGTTTGAACTCTCACTGCTTTAGTAGCCACTTTGTGTGCTTTAATTCTATAACTTGAATAACTATTTCTAAAAGAACAATATGTAATTTATTAACTAGTGATTTCTTACTGTTTATCTTCTTTTCTTGAAATTCTGTAATATATCTACCTTTTCCTGTTTTTTTCTCTTTAAATAAAAAAAATAAGAGCATGGAGTGAAGTATATCAGATCCTAAAAGAAAACAAATTCCAACCCAAACTGATATACCCTGAAAAACTCTCCTTCAAAATGAATGGAGAAATAAGATACTTCCACTACAAAGAGCAGCTGGAGAATTGCATGACCACCAAACCAACCCTGCAAAGAATACTGAAAAACATTCTACATAGACATAAGCAAAAACCACTAAGCAAGGCAAAGAATTAAACAGAGTTGGAAAGGTAAAAAATAAACAGCAGAAAGATAACATGTCAAAAGTAAAACAATATATACATCAGTTATAACCATTAATGTAAATGGCCACAATTCACCCATTAAAAGAAACAGTCTGGCAAAATGAATCAAGAAACAACATCCAACCACATGCTGTATAAAGTGAACCCACCTAACCCAAAAGGAAACTAGTAGACTGAAAGTCAAAGGATGGAAAACAATACTCCATGCAACAGGATCCCCCAAAAAAGCAAGGGTAGTTATTCTGTTTGCAGACAATTTGAACTTCAAACCAAGAATTATCCAAAGAGATAAATAAGGTCACTACATACTAGTTAGGGAAAAACTAAGAGGAAGAGATAACAATCTTAAATATATATGCACCAAATTTGGGAGTACCCAGCTATACAAAACAAATATTAACAGAAATGACAAATCAAATAAGCAATAACACAATTATAACAGGAGACCTTAACAGGCCATTGACACAAAGGGACAGATGAACTAGACAGAAAGTCAGCAAAGAAATAACAGAACTGAATCACACCTGTAACAAATGGACTTGGGGGATGTATACAGAGTATTCCCCCCAACAACATCAGAATATAAATTTTTCTCAGCAACATATGGAACATTCTCTAAAATAGACCATATACTAGCCCACAGAACATGCTTAAGTAAATGCAAAAGAATTGAAATATCCCATGCACGTTATCGGATCATAGTGCCATAGAACTAGAAATTAATGACAAAAGAAACTGCAAAAACCCCAGAAACACATGGAAATTGAATAATACACTCCTGAGCAATCAGTGGGTCACAGAGGAAATTAAAGAAGAAATTAAACAATATCTACAAGCAAAAAAAAATACAAATAGATCTTACAAGAACCTGTGGGACACAATGAAAGCAGTCCTCAGAGGAAGATTTATTCCAGTGAGTTCCCACATCAGGAAAACAGAATGAATAAAAATAACCTGAAACCACACCTCAAACATCTAGAAAAAGAATAACAAGTCAAGCCCAAAGCCAAAAGAAGGGAGGAAATTATAAAGATCAGAGCAGAAATCACTGCAATAGAGACTAAGAAAACAATACAAAGAATCAGTGAATCAAAGAGTTGGTTCTTTGAAAGAATAAATAAAATTTCTTAGCCCCTAGCCAAACTTATTAAAAAAGGAAAGAAAAAACTCAAATTCATGCAATAAGGAATGAAAAACATGAAATCACTACAGACACTGTGGAAATACAGAAGATCATTAATAACTATTTTGAAAACCTCTACTCTCATAGGCTTGATAACACAGGAAATGGACAGATTCCTAGAAACAGATGAAATACCAAAGCTGGGTCAAGAAGATGTAAAACTGCTGAATAACCCAATTTCAATTAACAAAATTGAAAATGTAATTAAATCTTTACCAATAAAGAAAAACCCAGTTCCAGATGGATTCACTGTGGAATTCTACAAGAAATTCAAAGATTTAAGGCTGACACTCCTCAAACTCTTCAATGAAATTGAAAGGGAAGCAATTCTCCCTAAGTCATTCCTGTAAGCAAATATTACTCTAATACCAAAACCTGAGAAAGACCCAATGATAAAAGAGAACTACAGGCCAATCCCCCTAATGAACATAGATGCAAAAATTCTCAATAAAATATTGGCAAACAGGATGCAGCATATCATCAAGAAGATTACACACCATGACCAAGTGGGATTCATCCCAGGAATGCAGGGATGTTTCAACATATGCAAATCAATAAATGTAATCCATCATATCAATAGAGCCAAAAGTAAGAAACACATTATCATTTCTATAGATGCAGAAAAAGCTTTTTTTAAGGACCAACACTTATTCATGTTAAGAACCTCACAGAGAATTAGAATACATGGTCTTTACCTCAATATCATATTGATAAAAGCCATCTATGACAAACCAACAGGCAGTATCATATTAAATGGCCAAAAATTGAAAGTCTTTGCCCTAAAATCAGGAACAAGACAAGGATGTCCATTATCACCACTCCTATTCAATACAGTGCTGAAAATACTAGCCAGAGCAATTAGACATGAGAGAGAAATAAAAGGAGTAAGGATAGGAAAATAGTTAAATTATCATTATTTGCAGATGACATGATACTCTACATAGAAAACCCCCAAAACTCCATTGAAAGACTCCTAGGTATAATAAATAAATTCAGTAATGTAGCTGGATACAAAGCCAACACTCAAAAATCAATAGCATTCCTACACACTAACAACAAAATCACTGAGAGAGAAATAAGAGAAGCCATACCCTTCACAATAGCATACAAAAAAAATGAAATACTTTGGAATCAATCTAACAAAAGAGGCAAAAGACCTATTCGGGGAAAATTATAATAACTTGAAAAGAAATCAAAGAGGACCTTAGAAAAGGGAAAGACATCACTTGTTCATGGATAGGAAGAACAAACATTGTGAAAAAGGCCATTCTCCCAAAATTGTTAAACAGATTCAATGCAATTCCAATAAAAATATTACTAGCATACTTCACAGATCTAGAGAAATCACTCTTAAAATTTATCTGGAAGCAGAAGAGCAAAGGCAATTCTAAGCAACAAAGGCAAGGCAGGAGGCATCACAATCCCTGACTACTATAATAAATAATAAAGCTACTATAATAAATCAGCATGGTACTGGAATAAAAACAGACCTGAAGTTCAATGGAATAGAATAGATTAGAAGGTACAACTACAACTACAAACACACTCAGCCACCTTATCTTTGATAAAAGGGCCAAACACATCCACTGGAAGAAAGACTCTTCAATAAATGGTGCTGGAAAAATTGGCTCTCCACATGCTGAAAACTAAAACTAGACCCATGCCTATCACCATCTACTAAACTAAAAAGTCTAACTGGATCAAAGATCTAAATATTAAAACAGAAACACTAAATTTGTTGGAAGACAAAGTAGGCAGAAATCTTGAAGACACAGGGGTAGGTAGAGAATTCATGAACAAGAATCAAAATGCATGTGAAGTACTTCACATAATCAATAACTGGGATTGAGTCCTATTAAAGAGTTTTTTGCATGTCAAAAGAAATCTCCAGCATAGTGAAAAGAAAGTCCACAAATTGGGAAAAAATCTTAGTGAACTGTCTCTCAGACAAAGGACTTCTTTCTAGAATATACGAAGAATTGAAAAAAGAATCAGTTCCCCAAATTGAAAGACCCAATCTAAAAATGGGCATCTGAGATGAGTACACAATTCTCAAATGAAGAAATAAAAATGGCAAATATCTATATGAAAAACTGTTCAACATCCCTGGTCTTTCGAGAAATGCAAAGTAAAGCAGCACTGAGATACAATCTTACTCCTGCAAGAACGGCTAACATCAAGAAATCAATGAATAACAAATGCTGGAGTGACTGTGGGGCAAAAAAATGAACCCTTCTACATTGTTGGTGGGAATGTAGACTGGCAAAACACTGTGGAAATCAGTGTGGATATCCTTCAACAACTAGGATTAGAGGTTCCATTTGACTCAGATATCCATATTCTGGGTATTTTCTCAAAAGAATTGAAAACATCATACTAAAGTGATATATGTGCACCCATATTTATAGCTACACAATTTATTTTACATGTCGAAAGAAATCTCCAGCACAGTGAAAAGAAGTCTCCAGCATGTGGCTCTCCTCATGCTGAAAACTAAAACTAGACCTATGCCTATCACCATCTACCAAACCAAAGTCTAGTGAAAAGTGGAGGTTTTGGAAATAACCTAAATGCCCATCAACTGAGGAATGGATAAAAAATATGTGATATTTTTATACAATGGAGTACTACCAGATATAAAGAAGGATAAGCTATATATTTTTATAAGTAAATGGATGCAACTAGACACCATACTCATAAATGAAATAATACACGTGTAAACACTGTATTGTCTCACTAGTGTAAGCAAGTGAAAGCAATTAGATTCAAAAGTTACAATAAATATAGTGAAATGGAAAGAAATTGCTCAAAGGGAAATCATACTGTTTGATAAATTTTGCATACCTGCGTCTGGAAACCTGAGAAACCATTTTGAAGTTAATAATATGCAATATAACAACCATTGTTAAATTCCTATCATCTTTTTTTGAAAGCCTATATCACTATTGTTTTTGTTGTTGTAGTTGTTGTTGTTGCCATTTGGCTTTTGTTGTTGTGTTTTTGTTTGTTTGCTTGATTGCTTTTTTATTTTTCTGTGCTTTTTTTCTTTAAAAAAGAGAAAAAAAAGAAATAAGCCCTTCCCCAATGTTCTTTTAGGGACCCACCACACACACACACACACAGACACAGACACACACCAGGAAATTTAATAAGAAAAGCAAGATCCTTGCTTTATGGGACTGCCCAGTGTCCAGCTTTATGAGGTCCCTGGGCCTGCACAGGCCCTTATGGGTAGTCTTGCTTCTCTCTCTCTCTCTCTCTCTCTCTCTCTCTCTCTCTTTCTCTCTCTCTCACTCTCTTCAGGGTAAACAAACAAAAGTACCACAAAAACACATATAACATAAGTTGATCATGTTAACCAGTTTCATATGTGTTAAGTATATTACAGTATTGTACCACAGCTCTCCAGAACTTTGTTATCTTCCCCAACTGAATCCCTGTACACATTAAACACCAACTCCTTCCTTCATCCCCTCAGACTCATGCTACCACTACTGCTTTATATTCTTAGGAATAAATTTCTTTTTTTCTAATTAGTGTACTTTGTGTTAAAATAAATAAAATCAATTATGTGTCCTCTATTAAATCCTTTCTCTTGTAAACCCTGACTATGACAAGCACCAAATTAGCACTCCAAAAGTTCATAAGGATA
This sequence comes from Hydrochoerus hydrochaeris, assembly GCA_004027455.1. Classification (NCBI taxonomy): domain Eukaryota; kingdom Metazoa; phylum Chordata; class Mammalia; order Rodentia; family Hydrochaeridae; genus Hydrochoerus; species Hydrochoerus hydrochaeris. Next base: position 106,922 of record PVLA01002386.1, on the reverse strand, counting down.
TTCAAGAAAAAGACAACAAAGACAATTCCAGGTATCCCAATAGAACGAACCCACCAGACAAAGCAAGCAATCAAATTGACAGGGAAAAAAGGAATCAACAACCGGAAAATAATATAATGACAAGGACAAGTCAATACCTATCAGCTTTAACCATCAGTGTGAATGGCCTCAATTCACCAATCAATAGAAACAAATTGATAGAATGGGTCAAGAAATAAATCCAACAATACGCTCCATAAAAAACATACTTAACTCAAAAACAAACTCATAGATTGAAAGTCAAAAATGAAAAACAATACTACATGCTATAGGAACCAAGAAAAAAGCATGGGTAGTTATTCTATTTTCAGACAAACTGGATTTCAAGACTGATTATAAGAGACAAAGAAAGTCACTACATATTTGTAAAGGGAACAACCCAAGGGGAAGAGATAACAATCATAAATATATATGCACCAAATACCAGTGCATAAAAGCACTAATACAATTGCAATGGCAGACCACAATACTCCACTGTTACAAATAGATAAACTAGACAAAAAAATTAACAAATAAGTATCAGAGCTGAACCAAAATTTGACAAATGAATCTAGTAGATATCTACACAGTGTTCCACCCAACAACAACAGAATACACAGTCTCCTCAGCAGCACGTGGGACTTTCTCCAAAATAGACCACATATCAACTCACAGAATATGCTTAAATAAATGCAAAGGAACTGAAATTATCCGAAGCATATTATCTTATCATAGTACAATGAAATTGGAAATCAAAGGCAAAAGGAACCACAAGAACTACATAAACACATTGAGGTTAAATAATACCTCCTGAACATCCAATGAGTCACAGATGAAATTAAGGAAAAAATTAGACAGTCTCTATAATTAAACAATAATGCCAATACAACATACCAGAACTTAAGGTATGTAAGGAAAGAAGTCTTATGAAGGAAATTTATAACACTGAATTCTCACATCAGAAAAACAGAGCAAGCTCAAATAAATAACCTAATGTTGAACCTTAAAGGTGTAAGAAAGAAGAGAAATTTAAACTCAAAGCTCACACAAGGAAGGATATTATAAAGGTCAGGGCAGAAATTACTGCAATTGAAACTAAGAAAATAATACAAAAATCAATGAATTGAAGAGTTGGTTCTCTGAAAGATTAAATGAAATAGATGAACCTTTAAGCCAACCTTATCAAAAGAAGGAAAGAAAAGACCCAAATCCATGCAATCAGGAATGAAAAGGATAAAATTACAATGGATCCTGCAAAAATCTAAAAGATGATTAGTACTTACTTTGAGAATCTGCACTCTAAGAAGTAGAAAATTCAGAAAAAAGACATATTCCTAGACACATATGAATTACCAAAACTGAATCAAGAAGATATAAAAATTCTAAATAATCTAATATCAATACATGAAATTGAAGAATTAAAAAAAAAACTACCAACAAAGAAAAGTCCAGTTTCTAATGGATTTACTGCTGAATTCTACAAGAACTTTAAAGGAGATTTAATGCCATTATTCCTGTACATGAATAAGAAATTCATTGAGAGAGAAATTAAGGAAACAACACTTTTCACAATAGTATAAAGAAAAATGAAATACTTAGGAATCAATCTAATGAAGGAAGTAAAAGACCTTTACATTGAAAATTATAGGACTCTGTAAAAGAAGATCAAAGAGGATATCAGAAAATAGAAAGATATCTCCTGTTCTTGGATAGGCCAAACCAATATAGTGAAAATGATCATACTCCCAAAATTATCATACAGATTTAATGAAATCCCAATCAAAATATCAACAGCCTACCTCACAGAATTAGAGAAAACAATCTGAAAATTCATTCAGAACCAGAAGAGACACAGAATAGAAAAAATTCTGGGCAAAAAGAGCAAGGCAGAGGGGATCACAATCCCCAATTTGAAGTTATACTACAAAGCTACCATTATATAAAACAGCATGGTACTGGCAAAAACCAAAAACAAAAATCAAAACCAAGTATCAATGCAACAGAATAGAAGATGCAGAAACAACTCCAAGAACACTCAGCTACCTTTGACAAAGAGACTAAACACCTTTGGTAGAAGAAAGATAGCTTCTTTAATAAATGGTGCTGGGAAAACTGGATTTCCACATTCTACAGATGAAATTTGGACCCATATCTCTCACATGCAATAAACTAAAATCAAAATGGATCAAAGATGTAAATATAAAAACAGAAACACTTAATCTTTTGGTAAAACAGGTAAAAATCTTTGAAGACATAGGTGTAGGCAAATACTTTATGAAACCTTGATCACACAGGAAATATTACAGAATCAACAATTGTGACCACATCAAATCAAAAAGCTTTGGCACAGCCAAAAACACCACCAGCAAAGTGAGAAGACAACCCAAAAAACAAGAAAAAAATTTCACTACATATTCCTCAAACAAAGGAATAATATCTAGAATATATATAGAACTCAAAAAATCAGACCTTCCAAACTCAAAGACCCAACCCAAACATGGTCATCTGAAATGAGTAGACACTTCTCAGATGAAGAAGTACAAACACCACCTAAATATCTGAAAAAATGTTCAGTATCACTGGTCATTCAGGACATGCAAATTAAGACAACAATGAGATTTCATCTCACTATAGAAAGAGTGGCTATCAAGCCAGGCATGGTGGCTCACGCCTGTAATCCTAGCACTCAGGACGCTGAGGCAAGAGGATTGTTGCGAGTTCAAGACCAGCCTGGCTACAAAGTGAGCTCAAGGCCTGCCCAAACTGCATAGAGAAACCTTGTCTCAAAAAGACAAAGAAAGAGTGGCTATCATCATGAAATCAACCAATAATAAATTCTTGCCAGGCAGTAGGGAAAAAGGGATACTTCTCCACTGATGGTGGGTACAACCAACCATCTGGTATAACCACTATGGAAATTAGTATGGAGACGCTTCACAAAACTAAAACTAGAGGTTCCATTTGACCCAGCTATTCCTCTTCAAGCAATATTTCCAAAAGAATTAAAAGCATCATATCACAGTGATATATGCACACCCATATTTACAGAAGCACAATTTATAATAGCGAAATCTTGGAGCCCATGTGCCCATCATCAGATGAATAAAGAAAATGTGGTATTTATATACAATGGAGTACTGCTCTCCCATAGAGAAGGATAAACTTGAGACTTTTATAGGTAAGTGGAAGCATCTTGAGAACATAAGTTTAAGTTAAATAAATAAGACATAGAAATTTAAATATCATTGTTTCTCTTGTGTGATAAACCCTAAGGGTAAACAAGGAGCAAGATAAAGGATAGATATTGGGAAGTAAGAACATGTTCAAATGGGAAGGGGAGTAAAGCAGGGGAAAAGGGAAAAGGGATTTTAAAAAAGAGACAGTAGAATTAAAAAATGGAAATAAAGCTTCTGTAAATGGGGAAGGGACAAAAAAATGGAAGGGAGGGAAGGTAAATGAGAAAAAAGAATTAAGATATATTATGTACAGATACAACTTCCCTATGATCAATGTGAGCACTATGTATGGCAAATATACACTAATAAAAAGGATTTTTATTTTTTTTAAAAAAAGGAATCCACGCTCGTACCTTGAGCAGTGCCTTATATTTCTGGGACAAGTGAGAGGAAAAATGCTATTCTGTTGTTCTTCACAAACATGATGACAGACAGGGTGACATGACAAGGGTAGCGAAGAGCTTGCAATTCTGTTGTATATGGCCCATTTAGCAAGAAGATGAAGAAGTGGGAGAGGGTGCTGGCTGGAATACAGTGGAAGGGACTTGCATAACAAATCAGAAAGCTAGACTCAGCTGTTCTCTAGCCTTGTGAATTGAGAGTAAATCATATCATCATTTGAAGCTAGTTTTTTCACCTGGCATTGCCAATAACTGCCTTGCTAACCTCACTGACTTATCTTTAGTGGGGTGATTTGTGTGAAAATGCATTGAAATATGGGGCATTATAGTTATGGGTTATCTAAAGGACTCCCTTGCAGAAAAGGTATCAGCTTATTGGGTGTTTTTTTTTTGTCTGAGAGAATTAAACCAAGACCATTGTTAAGTGCCACCAGGGAGCCAAGTGAACATAATGGAAAAACAGAATCTTGGAGCATGGGAAATGGTCATTGGTTGCCTTGTAAGAAAATAAGCTCCCCAATAATGGAAATGTTCAAGCAGTGGTTGGATTATTTATTACAGGATAATCATGTCGAAGAGGCACCTACACTAAAGGAAGAAGCCTACATCTTTGGGAAATTTAAGGCTTTGTGAGCCACCACCAACAGGTCACATGATTTGAAATATGCCAGTGTGGCAGTGACGTTACATTGGTTTACATGCACATTCACTCACTCTGCCCTTCTGAGCATTACTTCCTTATACATGTACCTTATGTCTGGAAGGCACAAATCAGAATGAGGCTAGCTGGGAGCTTGGGGACTGAGAGTTTGGCCTCATTACTACACCAAACTTACAATTTATTGAGTACTTTCTGGTACCTTCTGGCACCTTCTGTGCCACCCCCAATTCTAGTTGCTGGAGATATAAAGAGGATTCATGGCCCAGCCTCAGAGTTTTATGGTTCTAAAAAATCCAAAGGAAATACAGTGTTTTAGAAAAAGACTAGGTAAGATTGCACTGTGAGCAGTACATCCAGTAAAAAGTATAAAGGTGTTTTAGAAACTTATCAAAGTGTGACTTGCTTTATCATGCCTCTACCCGATTAAATATCAGAACACTGGGAGAAAAAGTCCAGGCAATGTGCAAGCAAATATATACATACCCCAGCCGACAATGCAGAATTTAAGGATGTATTTTCGGATATAAGTATTAAAGACTTTGACAAGGGCCAGGTACATATGGAATGCTTCTAGGCCCATCCATGTAAATGACACCAAGAGAAAATAATGAAGAAATGCAGCCACTGAGATACATAGGCCTCGTGTGTTATACAGGGCAATCCACGAGTCCAGGAGGAAAGCCAGGTTCAGCAGGAGGAGGGCAGCACATAGCTGGATGAGAATTTTGGAAGGGTAATCTCTCCGGATCTTTCTAAAAGGAAAGGGCAAGAAAAGAACTAGATTACTTTCAGCCAACCCTTATATAAGCATATTTGTTAATCTGTCACTGAGTTGAAAGCAATTTATTTTTATTCTGTGGTAAATGTCCATATAGATAAAACTCCTCTCTTCTAGGTGGGTATTGTATTGAGAGGATATTAAAGCCAACAACTGAAAAAAAACCAACTAAACAGACTCATCTGTGATAAACATATGGAAAAAATTTGTGTTTATATTTCTATGGGCTCTTTTGCATACTATTACCCATACTTTTCAATAGTTTGTAATAAACTGACCACCCACCCCATTTCTCTTAAACTGCTTCTGGAAGCATTAATGCTATTTCTCATATAATAAGCTGCTATACTCAGAACTTCAAAATATGGCCAGATTCCCATATTATATTTTTAATTAAAATAAGATCATGGACGAGAGAGCTTAAAACAGCTAAATATAATAGCATAGGAAAATACAGCTAGTCGATGGCAAGTACATGTTTATGTGTACAAAATTAGATCTGGTGAAACATTCTGAATTATGGTTAGCCTTATGGTAATTTAGTCTCACTAACTGTATATCCAAAGATCCACTAGATGCCTATAGTCATATCTGTATCTTAGTTTGTCAGTGAAAGTGAATTTGTACATTTCCTGATCAGTGTCCAAAATGTAACCCCAGAATCTACATATTGTCCCATTTAGTTAATATTATATTGGCCCACTTCTTTCTTTTCTAACAGGATATGTTAGAATTCCCCATAAAAAGTGATGAGAGGAAGCCTTCTGATAAGCCTAGAAGGAGATGTTCTTTTTGGAACATTGCTCTTGCTTTGCAATATCCAAAGCCACATTCACTGAGTATTCTTTTGCATTGAGGTTGTATACCCTTCTTCTTCATCCCTATACCATTTAATATGTTTAATGTTTTGTGTTTTCTCAGTATAATCTATATTTATTACTGTTTCACTCTACATGGTGCTATGATCTATTTCAGACCATAAACTCTTGGATTTGGGGATCTGTGTCCTTCATTTATTTCATGCTAAATGTGAACTACTACATACTCTGAAATACAGGGATGACCAAAACAAAATTGTTGCTTTTAGTCAGCTCATTTAACAGCAGAAGGAAGCAAGCACAGAAGCCAAGAAGCCTCATAAAGTTTCCTACATAGGTGCTCTGCTAGGTGAATGTACAAGGCAGGGCAGGTCAAGGAAAGCACTTAAATTCTAAGAGATGGAGATGAGCAGTGGGTCCTATAATCCAAATTTCCAGTTATGAATACTCACTCAAAGGCTATGTAGGTGACAAGAGTAACTGACAGAAAAATTGATGAAAGCCCACAACCAATGTATGTGATGAATGTCAGAGCCACCATTTGATCAGGTGGTAAGGATGTCCGAGAGAAGTCCTGGAAAATAAAATATTTATTTCAATGATAATTTTTTAAAGAAGTAGAAGTCATTATTTATGTTTATTTAATGTACTAAGTACCTGTTCACAATCTGTTCAATGAACCTAAGGAGGCCAGCACAATTATCATCAGAAAAAGATATGAAAATGAGATCCAGAGTGATTATGTAATTTGCCTAAAGTCATACACCTAGGAAGTGGAAGAATCAAGGTTTATATTCAGGTTTTTCTGACTCTAAAACTGTGTACTTGATTATTGCACTGTAGTGTACTAGAAAAACACTGGACTAGGAGCTTACAGATTGGCATTTGGCTTCTGGCACTTACATCTCTGAGTTCTGTGACTACAGGCAATCCTGAGTCTGACTTCTAATTTCAATAAAATGACAGCAACATTGTCCCATTCTGCAGGACTACTGGGAAGATTAAATAAGATCATTTATTTCAAAATTTTTTGTAAAGGTTTTTTAAATATATTGCAAACTAAACAATGTATCACTCATTCTAATTTAACTCCTTAGTCCTCTTTGCCATTTAAAGAAAAAATTAAATATGAAAATACAATGTGAAAAATACTTGACCATTAATCTGTCAACTTGATTGGATTAAGAAATGTCCATAAGATTAGTGAAGAATACTTTTGGGTATGTCTGGGTGGGTCGCAGAGGCACGACTCTGGGGACTATATAAAGAAATCCCTGGTCCCTTTTCTCTCTGATGGTGTTTCCTGCTCTGCTTCCCAGCTGCCATGAAGCGAGCATCCTTCCTCCACCACATCCTTCTGCCACGATGTTTCCGCCTTTAAATTGTGAGTTCAGGTAATTTGTCCTAGAGTTGTGAAAACTAATACAACTTGTATTTCATATTCAAATATTTTCCTTCAGATGCATTCACTTATTAGAAAGAAGAAAGACTGAATTTGGTTCTAGAAACAAGGAAAATCCACTCAGATAAGGCTATGAGAGATTGTATTTTTGATGGTCCTGAGGGGAAAATGCAAGTCAGTTATATTATCAGTGTCTTTTAGTTTATTAAAAAGGAAGCTTTGTGCTAGTATTTATTGGAGAAATTTTAATGGCCATATCTTGTATTCTGAATAATGACTTTAAAGCTATTGACTTTAACGTATTAACTATTATTATTCTATTATTCTGTTATGAAATTTTGTTTAACCTTTTTCCCATAAAATGAAAGAAGAAGAAGAGGAAGAGGAAGAGGAAGAGGAGGAGGAAGAAGAAGAGAAATTTCATTGGGGTATAACTTTGGTGTACTTATATATTCTTTTGATCATCTATCCACATCATCCATTAGATAAGGCATTCTAATATGATGCCTATCCACCCCTCAGACCCAGAACCCAAGGCCATGGAGCATAAGCATGTTACCAATAGGACACCAAAGCTTGTAAGGTGGCTGCAAGTACAGATGGTTTCATTCAGCCTTCTGTCTTTGACAGAGCAGCCATCAGATGACCAGCCTCCTCTGCCACCTGTTGGCATTGAGAATAACATTCCATCAGCAAGGCCACAGCACCAATGACTCCATGCTTCTCCCATTCACCCACTCAAGACCTTGCAAAAGTTTTGGCTGGAACCTACCATTTCTGCCCAAGTCCCAAAATACACATCTCACTGGTAAATCATCCTGCAGTAGAAAGGCAAATCACAATTAATTAATTAATTCACTGAACTGAAAAACTGAAAGGCAACTGGAAAAAACTATAGTACATTTATTTCAAAATCTTCTGCTTGATTTTTTTAGAGTCGTATTTTATGCAGTCCCTAAAAATAAGTGAGTCCCACAGAAGTCACGGTGTCAGTTTTGCCTAGGAATCATCTTGGGGCCTTGTGAAAAGGCACATTCTGACTCAGCAAGTCTGGGGAAGGGTCTGAGAGTCTGCATTTCTAGTCAAATCCCACATGATGCTAATGTTGTGGGTCTGCAGAGAACACTTTAAGTGTGGTTATAGCTGAAGCTCAATGTGAACCGAGTTGAGTGATGGTCTCTCTTTGGAGGTAAGAATCAGACTTGTAGCTACAGATCTACACACACTGAAACTCAGTGGTTAATAACAACTTGCTTTTGCACCAATCCTTCTTGGAAATCAGGTGGTCAATTATTAGGCATGTTAAAGACCTATAAGTAGACTACATGATTCTAGTCATACCCACTGAGTTCAAGGTTCTATCTGCTAGATCTGCCATTCCCAAGCCATGTTTCAGGGGCACAGTTTGCAAGCAGACAAGACTGGCTTTTGCTCACCTGGCTCAGTTCAATGTGCCTTAGTGTAACTGTCACGTTTCTTGTCAAGTTCTTGACAGTCAGGTTTGCAACACTTGATGATATGACATAACTGACCAGAGAGACGTTCTGTAGGGAAGGATCCTAGCCCAGCAAAGAATCAACAAGATGAGAAAGGTAAATGACACATCATTAGAGAGCTTTAAAGCTAGAAGGGAAACTAAGGACTATTTAGCCCATATTATTTATTTTACCACATAGGTCAGAAATTGGGGGTCAGGGATAAAGTGGCTTTCCCAAGGGACCACAATTAAATAGAACTTATTCTACCATAATGTTCTAAATACTGAGTTAAATTGCACAGGTTGACGCAACAGGATCTCATGAATCTTTAAAGGAAACATAACATGAAGCCACTTAAACTGTGTGTTTCTGAGCAAGTTACTTAACTTCTCTGGGCCTCCATTTGCCTCATCTGTAAAATGGAGCAACAACAGTTCTTCCCTCACAGGGTTGTTGAGAGGATCAGAGTCAACATTTAAGTGTTTAGGATAGTGCTTAACAACTGGTAACTAATATGTGTCAGTTATTGTTGGTTATCTTCACCAGTATCATTAGGCTATGAATAGTTGCAGAATTTCATCAATTCATTTGACTTGTGGCAATCTTAAGAACATGCAAGCATGGAAAGGAATCAAAGTCCCTCACCTCCAAACAAACCCCAACCAAAAGCAATGAGCAGCAACTTTACCTGAAATAGGGTCGGTGTTTCAAAAAAATTGAACTGAACCCTGGAAGCTGACTCCACATCATTAGCTGGCAAATCACTCATCAGTGATGAAGGCAGGGTAATAGCACCAATACTATCTTCAGGAGCCTGAGTTTCCAGAGAAACCTGAAAAATCAAGTGGGAAATAAAACTTTCTGGAGCTGGCATAATGAGGCAGTGGAAACCACAACTAAGGGGGAGGGTCTTAGAAGGGCTTGATCTGTTGTACTTCCGTGTAAATGGGCTTCTGCTTCTGTCTCTCTGGTGGCTACTAAAGATAGGATGTGAAAGGAGGAGATGAGCCTTCCAAGAAGGAAAGGATACACAGAAATAGCCAAAAAGTGTAAGAATGACAGGTCTCAGGCAGACCCCAGCATCAGACATACTAAGTTAGTGAACATCAGCGAGGGTAACGTCTACATAGGACCCCATGCTCTACCCCCCATGTAAAGGGAAAACTATGGAATTTAAAAACAAAACGTAGTTTTACTTGGGGTTTTCCAGCCCACAATCCCTTTAATAGATGGATAGAAAACACTAGAAACAGGATTGATTTTCAGCAACACTAAACAATAGTATAGTTATAACGCTTGTCAAAATATTGAAATGGCTTGATAAGTAGCTGACCGCTTTGCCTTGCTCTCCCAACTGCCTAGCATTGTCCTCCAAGATCACTCAGGTGCCTCAAAAAACCCCAAAAGATTTCAAAATCCATCTGTTAAAGGTATAACAGGGCACAATGGGAATCTTAACATCCCACTCCAGCCAAGGCCAATGTCATTTTGTTTTTATTTTGGGTGTTGGGGACTGAAATCAGGCAGCCAAAGTGCTTTACCATTGATTTCACAGTTCTAGATGTTAAATATTTTTAATATCACCCTGAAGATCAGCAGTAATTATCTCAATCAGGAAATACAACAAGGGCTATAATCATACACAAGAAAATGGTTTTGTTTCTCCCCATAAGAAATTAAGTTATACCTTAAGATTTGCAGAGTCTTGGGCCGCAAAAGTAGTTGTACTGAAATCACTGGCATTCACTCTGATCACAGCCAGAGCCAAAGAAGGGGAGGTTAGACATACGGTCTTGCTTGAAAAATTCAGCTGCAAGCCAATGTCATCGACTACTTTTAGTAATCTGTAAAAATAAGTGGCAGTTTAAATTTAGTACTCTCACTTTTTCCTTCTCACTTTTTCTTTCCCATTCAACAGAATATAGAGAGCAGCAACTTGAGAAGTCATTATGAAATTAGTCCTTGGGAGCAAAACGCTTGGCTATCACCAATCACATAAGCAGCATTATTAGCATTACAAGGTCCCCTTACAGCACCTCTTCAGTTTGCTAAGTCATACCTTTGAGCCAGAGGGGCCAGCAAAGCAGGTGGGTTATGAAGGAGTCTGCTAACTTGGTTTATCATTTCACCAGCAAGGCTAGGTTCCAAGCTGCCTAAGGACAGTGCCTTCTCCATCTGGGACACTTGCTGCTCAAGATCGGAAACATAGCCAGTGTTGATAATTTCTGTATCAAAGAGCCAAATCATTTCATGAACACATCATGGAAAAAAAACATTAATAAAGATAAACACACATAGACCCCATGATCGGGCTAACACACTCTAGGTATTTGCCCCAGAAAAAAGAAAACATACATTTTAAGAAAATTTGGTCATGAACATTTATGTTGGTCTTTTTCATATTAATTCCAAACTAGAAAGAGCTGAAGTGTCTATCAACTGGAAAATGAATGGACAGACTTTCATATATCCATACAGTGGAATATAATTTAGTGATTCAAAAGAATTGACTGTAATACATTCAACAGCATAGATGGACCTCCAATTTTCCAACACATTATGTTAAGTGAAAGAAGTCAAACTCAAAAGTCTACATATGACTTTTGTATATTCTCATCATATGATATTCTAGACAAGGTACAACTAGGGAAATAGAACTGATCTGTGGTGGTCAGGGGCTGGGGCATAGGTGTGTACTTCAAAGGGACACAAGGGGACTTTGGGGATAGTGGAAAGTTACATTCTTGATTGTGAGATGGTTGCTTGACTGTGGGTACTTATCCAAGTGCACAGTACTGTAAAAAATTTTCATTTATCCATAGAACTGGAAAATTTTTACTATATGTAAATTACACATCAGTAAACCTAACTTAAAAAGTAAAAGCACATTAGTGTATTTAATATATATCCACATAAGCACAAGTATACTTGTATCTCATTGGTATCAAGTCTACAGGATTTTATATGGGTCACTAGAAAGTCTTTTGTGAAAAAAGAAATGAAATAAACAGCTGAACTGTCAGCTGTGTCTGATTTTATAGTGTCTTAAATTGAGAAATAATGTCATAAACCTTTTTTAGTAATAAAAGTCTCTGAATTTCACCATTAGCATCATATTTCTCATTTTGTATATTCCTGTCTAATGTTTACCCACGTGTCTTTACACTGTTATAAACATTGCTTGCAAACTACCTGTTGTTGGGTTGTTTGCACTTCACATTAACACGTGAAAAAATGCCTCGAAGTAACTGTATAGCTGTTCTAATGACTTATGGGCTGTATAACAGTCCTTGTATTGAGGTAGCATATCTTATCTAACCAATCTTCTAGGGAATCTACAACTTCCTGGTAATGCTCCAATGTGCGTCTTTTACACATTTATTGCTTCACTTCTGTTGTCCTAGGAGTAGCAACACAGGTGCAGAAGGCCCTCTTGATGTTTCATTGCAAAGCCTATTGTGTTGATTCTAAGGTCAATTGGAATAGCCTTGGAAAGATGGGTATTGTAGGAGGCCTAAACTAATGCATTTTGATTTGCCTTTGTTCTTCATCAACCACTTGAACCTTCCCTCTACTCAAGCCCTAATGGTTGTAAAATTTTGCCTTTAAAAAGGCCATATTTATTACAAGTTATTTAAGAGAGATCAACACAAGTTGGAAGAAACAACAAGACATTTGGCAGAAGCTCCAAATCCTCTAGGGATGCTGGTACCATGGTGGAAGAGGTAGGGACCACAATCTGAGCTCCACTTTAATGTCACACCAAACTTGGCTTTGCCTTTCACCCTCCAAACTCTAGAAAAGAATAGCTTTTTATTTAATGAGTTGAAACTCCAGAAAGTTTCCAGAATTCTCTTTTTTCTTTCCTTTTATCTCTGTATTTTTTGCACCCGGGGGCCCTTGGCAGTTTCCATAGTATTCTCACATACACTGTCATTTTTTAACCAAGGGCATTTAGAGAGATTATTTCCACCTTTGTATATAACAGGCTAAGTTAGAAGGAACCAAACTGCTTGTCCCAGATCATGCTGCCTGTGAGAACCTATGCTTAGATCTTCCAAATGTTTCTTCCCTTTCAGAAAAAAACAAGCTCACTGTGGTCTTACTGCATGTCTTGACATTTTTTGAGGTAGCTAAAAACCCCAACTACTGCAGAAGCAGCTTAGCTCCTTTTATTTACCTGTCTCTCCAGGGGTTGTGCTGATGGTGACGTCATTCATAGGGGCAGACGTGGTGAGAGAAGGAAGCGAGGACCTCACAGGTGGTGGGGTGTGAGAAAGATTAGTTTGGGGCAGCAGGGAAGAGACAGTTCTAGATTGAGCAGGCATATCAATGGCAAGGCTGGAAAGTAGGGGAGCTGAAGGCCGGGGAGAAGGAAGATGACCCTCCGGTGTCAGAGAGATAGTGTTCTGGTTCACAGAGGTCTGATTAAGGGGTTCAGCCAAAGAGAAGGCACTGGAAATCTGGGAAAAGATGGTGGTCTGTGGTGTAACTGGGATGGGATGGCTGGAAGAAAATGGTAGTCTACGTGGATGACCAGCATGACAGTCAATGGATTCCTGTAGATCACTGAAGAAAAAATCAGAGAGATGCAGGTAAAACACACAGGAGTTACAAAGGAATGAATCTCTTCCCTCTGGCAACCAACCATCTGACACCACTGAGTTGACATGGTTACATCACAGACCTGCCACTTTTGGTCTCTGACATTTCACAGCCTCTGTGCCCCTAGCACTAACCCTTGCCTACTTCCACCACCTACTTTCAGGGAGGAATTAACATTCTTTTGGAATCTCCAGTTCTGGTTCAATAGTTTACTGCTCTGAGGCTCTACTATGCCTTATCATTTATCAATCACTGGAGGAAATCTTGTTACAATCCCATGTACTCATAGGGGAAGAAACTGTTGAATGCCCCATGACCTAGTTGGTTCCATGCACTAGAAATTTATCTCAACCAACCTTTTTTTTCTGATTTTTTTTATTTAAAGAGAAAAAAAAAACAGAAAAAGGATAGAAATATTACAGAATTTCAAGAAAAGAAGATAAACAGTAAGAAATAACTAGTTGATAAATTACATATTGTTCTTTTAGAAATAGTTTTTCAAGTTACAAAATTAAAGCACACAAAGTTGACACTCAAGCAGTGAGAGTGCAAACAGATCTGTTCAACAATCCAACAAGAACCTAGAAATATGTCAACCAACCTCTTATGCTACAGCTTGGCATAGCTGGTAACTGGCACATGGAAAGTGACCATGAAACGTTGGTTGAATGAAAAAAAATGAATCAAGTTAGGGCCAAAGGGTGGTAAATCAGCTATGCTTCAAGTTGCTTTAGCTTAGTGATTATCAACATTAGTTATGTATGAGAACTTTAAAAAATATAGACAGACAGACAAATAGATTTTTGTGGTCTGCTACTCAGTACCTAATTCAGTTGGTCCTGGGATGGAGTGTAGGAGTTCTAGGGACATGTGTTTTCCAAACTCTCAAGTGATTTTCCTGGGCATCAGAGTGAGAAGAACTCATCTTTCATGTACCTAACAGTCCTGGGGCATGTTAGGAGGAGAAGCAACTAGAAGAGACAACAAATTATCACCCAGAGAAGCCTCTCCTAGACCCAGTATTAGATGAAGACTTAGAATTCCAAAGAGAATATGTTCTCGGAGCTTGTCTTAGGGAAGAGGAAAGAAGAATATTAGGTGTAGGCACCTCAGGCAGGTCACAGTCATAAAGAAAAACACTGCTTAGCTCAGTCTGGTCCATATTTGGCCACAGGCCTCCTGACAGCTCCTGAGTTTCAGGGGTGTCATATAGTCCAAAAGTTGATGCGTTGAGAAGCTTTGCTATTTGTCTGGTCAATTCACTTGCATCTCTGCGCCTCCAGTTTCTAAACTGTATACCACTGTGACTCATCTGGCCAAGTCAGAGCAAAAGTTCTTCGCAAAGTGTAAATTAAATACTTTTCAGGTTATCTGGAGATTGAAGAAGCTAGATGCCCCCTAACCCAGGCCTCCATTCACTGGGCACAGCCATGAAGAGGTTGTCTCAGATTCCTCCTGTCAGTCATGCTAGTGGAGGCTGCCATCCACTGTGTGGAGGCACATAAGGCAGTGGCACAGCAGCAGTGTGCCTTAGAAGCACACAGCCCAGGTAGGCATGGTGGTGTATGCCTACAATTCCAGCACTTTGTGAGCCTGAGGCAGGAGGATCACAAGTTTGAGTCTCCTAGACAACTTAGTGACTTCGTAAGAAACTGTCTCAAAAATAAAAAATAAAAGAATAAAAGAAGAGCTGGGAGCATAGTTCAGTGCAAAGGCCTTGAGTTCAATCTCAAGTACCAAAAAAGGTGCCCCCCTCTCCCCTTAGTACATCAGTGCTAGTGCCTGGGCTTGCCTCCCAACCAGCTGGCCTGCAGTCTTTAGCCCTGGACACAGGCATCAGTATCATTCATGTTTCATTCCAAAAGTGTGGCCTACATACAGCAAGGTTAACTTATATTCACAGCTTGGTGAATTTCTACATATGTACCAGTATAGACTTACAGGATCCCCACCTGATTCAAAACATAGTGTTTCTAGCACCCTAGAAGGCCACTGTGACACATCAGTACATTTTTAAAGTACTCAAGGTGTTTCTAACCTACAGGAAATTTTAAGAACAACATACTAAAACAACATACAGGGATGTCATACAATCCAAAAGTCGATGCAATGAGAAGCTTTGCTACTCCTCTGGACTATCTGCCTGCATCTCTGAGTCTCCAGTCTCTAAACTGTAGACCATAGTGACCCATCTGGCCAAGTTGGGGTGGAGGTTCTTTGCAAAGTACAAATTAAATACTCTTTAGATACTGAGTTATCATCCATTTCTAGGCCAGCAGTTCTCAAACTTGACTGCACATTAGAATTATCCTACTCAGCAGCGTGTAAAAACTTAAAAGCCCAGGACACACCCCAGATCAATCTCTGAGGGTGGGAGGCAAGCACTGGTCTCTTAGAAACTCCCTGTGATTCCAACATGCACCCAGGGTAGAAAACCACTGCATTCATCTACAGCCTACATTCTCAGTCATTCAAGTGGAAGGGACCAGCAGCATTGGCCTCAGCCAAGAGCTTGTTAGAAACGTAGACCATGACCCAGCTGTGCTACCCAATGATCTGTATTTCAACAGAGGCTCAGTAAGTGATATACATTAAGGAATGTTTGAGATGTGCTGATCTAATCTACTTCCTAATTTTACAAAGATCTCATTTCTTCATTTTACCTGAGAGTTTGAGGGTAAAAAACCACCTGCTCTCCAACATGGATACACAGCTAGTTAAGGACACAACTCTAGCCAGACATTACAATGTAAATCTAGCAGATTTACATTCTGCTCCCTTTTCTATGTCTTGCTTTTTCTTCCTAACATCTCTTTGAATGGGTAGGCATTGGGGATCATAGGGGCTACCTCCAGAGTACTGGTCTTCTGCTCCCATCCTGATGCTTCCAAAATATCTATTTCTCAAATAGAGCTCAATCCTCCATCTTACTGGAGGTTGTTAAACTTAATGAGGCATGTTCCTCTACTTCATATTGCAAAAATGCTACAAAGTCTTAACTGAAGAGGTATAGCAGTTCTGTGAGGCCAGTGTTTTAATATATCCCAGGAATATGGGCAGAAAGGCCTTCTGTTCCCATACAGGAAGCTTCAAATTTTAAAAAAAAGTCACTTTTTTTCAAGTACAATTTTTATCTGACCATAGGAAATACAGAAAATACTATAAAGCAAAAGGAAAAAAGAGAAAAATTAAGAAGTAAAATACTCGCCATGCCAGCATGCAGATCAATCATGGGCAACCACTGTGAACATTTTCATTCATTTCTTTCCTATCTTTTCTATGTATATTTTTATACACTTATGAGCACATGCATATATGACTTTCAGAATCTTCTGCTATTTTGGAGCATCTATCTCTTGGTTTTCCTCCATTAAAGAAATGAGTTTAAGGCAGTGAGTATCAACTTTTGTTGCACATTAGAATCATCAGAAGGGATATAAAACCCTCCCTCACTTATCTCCCAAATTAAATTCAAATCTTTGAGGACCATAGTGGGAATCAGTATTTAGCATTTTAATCTGGATTAATTTTAGGCTTATAGAAACACTACAAAAACAATACAGAGAGTTCTATTACTCTTTCAACTAGTTTCTTTCAATGTTAGCACCTAACATCCAAAATTAGGTCAAATTAGTTAGAATAATATTGTATACAACAAAGGTAGCATCTTAAACCACAAGGGTAAAATGGATTTTTCAATAAATGGCAAGATCACTGGGAAACATTTGGAAAAGATAAAATTGAATCCATACCTCATACCATGCACAAGAATACACTCCAAATGCTAGGCACACAGTTAGACGTTAGCTGACAGACAAATGAAGAGTCCACAATAGCTGCTGTGCCAGTTATAGTTAAGAAACAAAGACCTTGATGTATAATACATTTATAATAATTTATTAGGTCTCAGATCCAAAGAAACAGGGCCTCTGTTTGTAGAACAAGGCATACAGTATTCCTGGATGAATTAGCCCAATGATATCATGAAAGGAAAGGAAATGCTCTTTAATGACAATCCTGCCTTGGACTGGGACTGATTTAAATTAAGAACTTAACTTTGATAAATTTCTTTTGTAAGTTTCTTAAATTATTAGAGCCCTTGAGGAAACACTGACCATCTAAAAAGGACAGGAAGACATTTTGCAATTTCAAAGTAACTTCTAAGTAAACTGGGGTTCCCTGAACCCCAAAAATAACTCTTGTGTATATAAGAAGTTATTTATACCCACACTTGGTGCAGATGCCTTCGTAGCACTGACTACTCTCTTTCTTGAAGTCATAACACTCTCTATGTCTACTTTATAATAAATTCTACTTATAATACTTATGATAAATTTTCTATGTCTACTTTATAATAAATTCTACTTAGACTTCTGCATGGCCACCTATGTGTCTTGAATTCTTTTATCAAGGGCACAAAGAACAGAGGACCAAGGAAGTGAGGGGTCAGTTTCTTGCTACATCAGCAGCTTACCAGTGTTATCTGTTTTGGTGCCATGACTTGGTTCATTTATTTCTTGAATGGAAGATTAGATTTCTCATGCTCCCAGTCTCTGTCTCAAGTTAATATTATGAGATTTCACTTTCTTTGTATTTACAATATGTTGCAACAGTTCTTGGGCTTGGAATTATTTCAATGTATTTGAACATGCCTTGGTAAAGTATTTGTATAGTCAGGGTGGTATTTCAGGCTGTCATGTTTGTGAAACTTGTCTCCTGTTTTATTTCCACTAGGCTTATTTGTATTATGTACCAGCATTTATTGCTAGGCTTTTACATTTTTGTTCTCTCTTCTGATACTTTCAGGAGTTAACATCAGTTTTTGTCAGAAAATGGTATAATGTTAATAGTTCTGCTCACTTTACTGCAATAACCTTGCTTTGAGTGTTTTTGCTTCTGTATAGAGCATGGATTAAATCTGGGTTTAGGTACCAATAGATTTAAAGACTGCTATAGTTTTTTTGGTATATATTAGATGGTTAATATCAGTTTGTGTGTATTGGAAAATGAGCATCAGGATCCTGTCCCTACAAATATTTGACAGGATACAAACTAGTGCATCATTTTTTGAGTTGTCCATTAGTTACACAAACAGAGGTTAGAAGTATAGACTGACTAACCACCCAGATCTGGGACTCAGGCAAGATACTTTAAGACCCATCTATCCCTAGGCTATAGGTGAAGCAAAAAGAATGCCTTTTCCTCCTACTGCCAGTTTATTTCCTTTTCTTCAGAATGAGAATGCCTTTCCTGAGCCTATGTGCAAGAAAGGTGCCTTGCAGATGGGTAATTCCCAATTGGTTCCCTTTGATTCATCTCTGGGATGCATCTTATGCAACTGGGATAAGTTTGACTCCTGGGCACTTAAGAAAGAGAGATTCATTTTCTTTTGTAATACTAAATGACTTCAGTATATGCTGGGAGATCAAGAGAACTGGCCAATGAATAGAAGCATTAATTATAATACTATACTCCTGTTAGATCTCTTTTGCAAAAGACAGAAAAATGATCAGAAGCATTTTATGTACAAGCTTTCTTTACTGCTATGGTTTATGTCTAGATGTCCCCCCCAAGCCTTATGTACTCATGTGGGGTGTTTAGGAGATGATTGGATTATGGGGGCATAATAATCATCAGTAGATTAGTCCACTGATGAGTTTATAGCTAAATGTGATATTGGTAAGTGGGGCCTGGTCCAAGGAAGGAGGTCACTGGAGGTGCAGCCTGAAAGGGTCTATCTCCTTTCCTGCTCTTCCCTTGTTCTGCTTTTCCATCATGATGACATGAGCAGCTTCTCTGCTATGTTCTTCTGCTATGCTGTCCTGCCCTGGAGCTAGCAGTCCATGGATTGTGAAAGTCAGCCAAAATAAACCTCCCCTTCCTTACATTGCAGATGTTGGGTATTTTCTCCTAACAACAAGGGAAGTAAGTAAGTAACATTAGCCTTACCAGATAATCATGACTTATATAACCAATATAAATTAGAATCAAATGTGATGGTACTCCTAAATAAAATGGAACCTCCTTGTTTGGGTGATTTGCTGTCCCTTGAGCTACCTCTTCAGCGCAGAAGTAGCCCTAATACTCAGAATTCAGAAAAAAAGGGCCCTGCTCCTCCTTACTCAATGTCCCCACAAAATGCTACAGCCCCATAGATACATATATGCTCTCTTTGGGAGCTAGTGGATAAAGTTGGTCCAGTTAGAGCTTGACAACATTTCTATGTTCAGGATCTTAAGTAAATCAAAGAGGATTTAGATAGCTTTTCAGATGATCTGGAGAAATATATATAAGCTTTCTGACATGTTCCTATTTATGAATTACACTGGAACAATGCCAGCATTATTTGGGAACAAATGCAGATTTAGAAAAGGCCTGAGTAACTGCAGGAGCCATATGTTATGCTAATGTACTACATATTTTGGATAAGGAATATCCTATAGGACTTTATGCTAACTGGGATTATAATGACCCTGATAAGTGGAAATGCAAAAGCCAGTAAAGTCAATCTGATAAATCACACTAAGCTAGCTAACATCGATTAGTGCCCAAATGAAAACCTTGAACAATTTAAGGAGGTTATGCAAAAATATACTGTGATTGACCCTCACTACTATGAGGGCAGAGATCTCCTTAAAGATGGATTTCTTACCTAGTCAGCTCCAGGTATTTGGAGGAAATTACAAAAAAAAAGTCTTTGGGATCTGAAATGCCCACTGATAACCTACTAAATGCTGGTAACTCAGTTTTTTAAAATTAACTGGTATAAAGAAGAATAACAAAGAGGGGAAGGAAGCTAAGATTGAATGATAACAAAAAGACAACAGCATGCTGAACTTTTTGCTGCACTACAGGGTTGACAAAATGTTATTTTGCTAGGCCAAGGATGGTAAGCTAACTGGTAAGTGTCATGTCTGCTGGCAATGGGCTACTGGAAAAGAGACTGCCCTAACACAGGTTGACCTCTTAAGTCACCTTACTCTAACTATGGCAAAATCGAATACTAGAAGGCTTCCTGTCCTGAAGATGTAAGGATCTCCAGTCCAGTGGCTCAACTGTTTGTGGAATGAGGAGGCCTAAGGCTCAGGTAGGCCTTCAACCCAATCTTCACCACCAGAGGGATGGAGCTTCTGGTAACTGGATGTTGCAAGTAAGACCATCATTTCCTCCTCATAGTGGGGGCTTTTATTCTGCTCTTATCTCTTATTCAGAATAATTGGATTCTAACTCTTGTCGGGTTACAGGTATCGATGGAACTCCATTGACCAAAAACTTTACTGTTCCTTTATGGTGCTTATAAGCACCTCTATGGTGCTTATAAAATAATTTTCTCCTTACTAATATTTTTCAGTAATTCCTGAATGTCCCGTCACTTTACTGGGTGAGACTTACAACAACTACGGGGACTCCAATTATTTTTGGCCCACCTAATGGTCCCACAGTAATGGATGCCTCTCTTAGCAATGCTGCCAATGACTATTCTTACTGATTTTCCTATTAAACCCCAGGTGTGAGCCACTGACATGCCTGGGAGGGCTACACCTTCACCCCAGTAGTGATTAAGCTAAAAGATTCTCAGACTTTCCCACAATTTACACAGTATTTTCTTTGGTCTGAAGCCCCAGGATAACATATTAACTATAAGTTCTTTCACTATGGGCTGTTAGTGCCTCAACAGTCATTTTATAATACCCCAGTTTTAGCTACCAAGAAGACCAATATTTATTACTGCTTAGTGCAAGATCTCCATACTATGAATGTGGTAGTTATTTCTATACAACCAGTTGTCCCTAAGGCCTATACTCAACTGGGCCAGATTCCTTCAATTACCCAATGGTTTATAGTCCTAGACCCTAAAGATGGCTTCTTTTGCATTCCACTAGCTCCTAAGTCACAGTTCCATTTTGTCTTTGAGTGGGACGGTCTTACCTGCCACATCCAAAGTTACCAGAAGCTCCATCCCTCTGGTGGTGAAGATTGGGCTGGAGGCCTACCTGAGCCTTAGACCTCCTCATTCCACAAAGTTGGGTTGGAGAAAACAGCTTCCCTGGACTGTCCTTCCTCCAAGGATTCTGGAATAGTTCCCATAATTTTGGATACCTTTTAGCCAGGGACTTAAGTGACCTAACCTAATAAGTGAGGCTATCATACAATATGCAGATAATCTATCTCTTTCTCATCTCTAACACTGACATGAGATCATTTGATTCAGACTTTAAATTACCTGGCTGAGAGGGGATATCAAGTTGCCAAGCTGAAGGCCCAACTACTTCCCCATAGAGTCCACTACTCAGAGTTTGTTTTAGGGGTTTGAGCTTTCTCAGCAAACATACACAGCCCACTCAAGACTTCCCAGCCTCTAGCACCAGAAAACAACTTGGTGCTTTCCTAGGTTTCGCAGGTTACTGGTGGCTGCAGATCCCTGGGTATAGCCTAATGATTAAGCCCCAATATGGGTCCCTAAAAGGAAATAACAATCAAACTCCCCTTTCCTGTAAATAGGAACAAAGGCTTATATAAACTAAAATCCTCTCCTCAGAGGACCTGCTTTGGGACTGCCACACCAACCCTCTCTTGGGGAATCACCTCCTTTGCCTTTGTTACATTTGACTTGACTCCAGTTTACACTCAAAACCTTCTCTATTAGCCTAAAACTTTAGTTCTCATTAAAGCACATAAAGAGGATCCACAAGGTCAACATTTAACTCCTCTTTGAAAGGCCTTTCCTCAGCAATTCCATCTTCTCTAACAGCTATTAAGGTTCTAGAATGGCCAGCTAAATCTATAGCTCCTGTGTCAAACCTTGGGAGAAGTCCCTTCAGAGAACCCAACACCCTGGAAGAACCAACAGCTGGGAAACTTGAAATGACTATTGAAGCATACTTTAGTTATATGAAGGCCTTATCACCCCTGCTCTATCTTACAACAGAGGGCTGTATGCATTTTGGGCATTTTTCTCTCAATCTTTAAGAATCCTGGGCATGATGGCACATGCCTGTAATCCTAGCACTCAGGAGGCTGAGGCAGGAAAATTGCTGCAAGTTAGAGGCCAGCCTGGGCTACAAAGTGAGTTAAAGGCTAGTCTGAACTGCATAGTGAGACCCTGTCTCAAAAAGACCAAAAAAAATATTACCCTCCTGGTCATTCGTGCTTCCAGGGGATATGAGTTTAGAACTGGTTATAGGGAACTCAATTGCCATTCCCTGTGTTTAACTATTTCAGATGCATATTTTTGTCCCTAATCTGCTTGGTAGGGTTTAAAATAAGAACTCTAGGCCATGTTAGATCCCAGTCCTAGTTTTGGGAAAATAATATGGGCTTGCCATTCTGCATCAATGTGGTGAAAATGTCAATCCATTTTCAGATGGTCCTAAACTCTTCTGGCCCAACCATCTATATCAGATGCTTTGATCAACTTTCCAGGCCTGAAAGTCAGTAAGAATGTGGACCTGGCTCCTTTCAGTGCCACCTCTCAACAGGAAATAGCCAGAATGAATTGGTGCCTCCAATACTCTAAATGATTTTAGGGTCTCATCTCTCAAGAGGGGGAGTGTTAGGCAGGTAGTTAGACATAGCTGAGTACTGGTTATAGTTAAGTAAAGAAACACACACCTTAATGTATAAAACATTTATAATCATACATTAGGTGTCAGACTCAAAGACACAGGGCCTCTATTTCTAGAACAAAGCATACGGCATTCCTGGATACCATAGCCTACAGCCCACTGGTATCAGGGAAAGGAAATATTCTTTAAAGACCCTTTGCATTGGGATGGAGCTTGGTTTAAATTCAGAATTTATCTTTTATAAATTTCTTTTGTATGTTTCTTACATGTTTGTGGTGGATTGAAAACTGATGGTCAACTTAAACAGCAGATGAACTGAGTCAGTGTGGTACTGAGTGTAGATGGCCCAGCTGAGGACAATTGCCAGCATAAAAAAGAGAACTGGAGAGAAAGAGTGGTGTTTTTTGGTGCTGTTTGTTCTCCTATTGCCATATGTTTTCCTAGGGGAGTTTCTTGAGCTTTTCCCCTGATATAAACTTGGCTGTTCTCATTATAGGAGGACCTCAGGATCTCTCTGTCACTGAGGATGGCTGTGGTACTTTTTTGGGGAGCCCTAGTCCTTACTTTAAGTGTTAATTCCTGGCTCCACTACAGAACCTTCAACCTACTGGCTCAGATCCTTAATCCCATTAGCACAGAAATTTGGCTTCCACCATTGATCTTTGGGTCTTCCCAGTGCAGATCCATGAAACAGATTTGCATGAGTCATTATCCCTGGACTCATGGGAGGCATTGTTATAGGCTTTAGGTCTTAAGCTGAACTCATACAGGATATTGCCATGGGATCCAGGCCCTTGGCTTGATTCTCTAGGTCTTTAGTGTGTGAAAAGATTTCCTGCACTTGCTTTGTATTTGAATCCTTGGGTGATCATTATAAATAAAGTATGTGTACCGTATTGTCTTGTTCTTGCAATCTCTAGCTACAACAATGTTCAAACCCCCGAGGAAACACTGACACTCTAAAAAGGATAGGAAGATATTTTGCAATTCTAAACTGCCAAGTAAAATGTTGATAGGCATCATAATTATCCCCTAGTTTTATAAACCTCTGGAGTAGCTCTTGTGTGCATCAGGATATTCAAACTCACATGATTCAGGTGCCTTTGTGGCACTACCTGCCTTCTCACTTGAAGGCATAATTCTCTATATGTCTATTTTACAATAAATTCTATCTAGACTTCTCTGTGGCCACCTACATGTCCTTACAGAATTCTTTGATCAATAGCACAAAGAACAGAGGATCAAGGAATTGAAGGGGCTGGTTCCTTGCTGTATCACCACCCAGCTTCCTGGCGACACAAGTGGATCTAAATGTGAAAAGTGAAATGAAACTATACATGCACTAGCAAAGCAACAAGGCTGAATGCCCCTAGAACCTGGATATATGGAAAGAAAGACTTCATGCCTCTAAATCCACAGGCAATATAAAAAAGACTGGTAAACATAAGCACATAATTGTTTAGACTTCTAAGACAAAATCCCATGACTAGTCAGGTCTAAAGACAACTGAAAAACAACAAAAATATTTGCAATATATACCACAGATAAAAAATTAACACCCACAATATATAATGTCCTCTTAAAGAATGCTGTAAATTAAGGAAAAGACATAATATAAAATACACAGAAAGATACAAAATGGTCCCCAAATAAATGAAAAAAAAGTTCAAAGTCAATCTCAGAGAAATGTTAAACAACAATGAAAAAACATTTCTAAACTTTTAACATAGCAAAAACTATTCTAAATGGCAAAACTAGTTGGTGAGTCTTTGGCAAGTCAGAATATTTGTAAGGTCCCCAGGTAATTCTAATGTGCAGCTAAAATTGCAAAGCATTGATTTAGGGGGCAATGATCCAAATGGAAGGAAACTTCATAGAACAGAAAACTACATTCTCCTTAAAACTGAAAGTGCTTCTTCAACAATCCTTAGCTAGCATGGTGATTAAATGTCAATACACACACACACACACACACACACACACACACACACACTTTTTTTTTTGTTTTCTTTTGGACAAGCACCAGCAAGTTTGCTACATACCACTGCAGCTTTTCTAACTCTCCTGGTGAGGAAGGACAGGGTGTCTTGACAGAACAGCAACACTGTTCTGAAGGGGACATAAAGGAAAAGGAAAGAGAAAATGCATGGTCAAGAATAAAAAACAACAAGATGCACATTTATATCCATAAGTATATGGTTCTTATACTCACTGTGTTTTATTTTTTAAAATTTTATTGAAAGAGAAAAAAGCAAAACAGAAAAAGGGGTAGAAACAATACAGAATCTCAGAAAAAAAGGAGTAAGAAATCACTAGTTGATAAATTACATACTGTCTTCTTAGACCTAGTTGTTAAAGTTATAAAATTAAAGCATACAAAGTGTACATTCAAACCTCACTGTGTTTTAAAGAGTGATTGTAACTTGTGAAAAAATTACCTGGATGTCTTTTACAATAACAGTCATACATACATAGTAAGTGCTTAAAATATTTGAGTGAATAACATTTCTTTTTTGGTTATATGAATGCAATAGAGTCACTCCTGAGTAATTCCTATGAGGAATTCTGAAGTAAACATTATGCCAGAGAACATTATATTAAGTGAAATAAGTCAGGCACAGAGAGAGAAATACACTCATATATGGAATCTACAAAAGTCTAACACATAGAAACAGAGAATAAAATGGTGGTTCCCAGAAGATTAGGGTGGGGAAACTGAGGAAATGTTGGTTAAAGTACACAAAATTTTGATAAAGGAGTAAGTTTGAAAGATTCATTTTGCAACATAGTGACTACAGTTAATAAATAATATATTGTACCCTTGGAAAATTGCTGAGAGTATGTTATGCCACAAAAATGAACATGTGAAGCAACGCATATGTTAAACAGCTTGAATTAGCCACTCCACAATGTATATCAAAGGGTTATGTCATACACCATGAATATATATGTTTACTTGTCAATTAAAAAGGAGGCAAGCATTTTTCTGTGGCAACCTACTGAACATTTCAAACCGAATTCTCTCTTATGCAAGGATTGCTTTCAGATGATATACAGAAACTTTGAGGATATATAGAAACTTTACAAGAAAGCAGAAAAAATAATGGACTTTCTCAACACTGCCCAAGGACAAAGGAGTCAACAGAAAGCTGGAACACATGTAAGCTTATTAGTTACATTTTCAATTAAAACACATAAAAAGGTCATGTGAAAACTAATACAGAAATAGATAGTGACAACTTACCCATCGGTCGAATCAATATTCTTCCAAAAGCAACCATTATAGCACACACATTCGTTGTCTTATTCAGTTTTATTGTGAATGTACAATTTAATGTGCTGTAAAAAGATATATATATATATATATATATATATATATATAAAACCTAAATGTTACTAAATTGGAAACATACATGTATATTTGTAATTACTTTTGTGAACACATGTCAGTGAAAGAGGCATTGAGTGTTAACTTGTAATGTCACCCCAAATAAGCTTGTAAATACTCATGGTCTGAACTTTACCCCAAAGACTTTATTCCTAATAAGACACATTTAGAGGTTCACATTTACAGATGTATACCAGAGACCTTCTGAGCACACACAGTTGCCTGTTTGTTTTGCTGCCTACACAATGAACAGTCAGGGGTGAAATCTGGCTGCAAAGACAGGTGCCTTGACATCTTTAGTCTTACTCCCGGCTGGCTACTTGCCTGGTGTCCATAGGCATTTGAGTTTCCATCATTACAGCACTTTCAAAAAAGCAGCTTAGATAAAAATCAAGGTCTCTTAAATCCAAAATCTGTTTGGCAATTGAATATTAATTATCAGATAACTAAGAATTTAAGACATTCTCTCTGTTTTTTTCTACTTGAAAATTGGCATAGGTGAAAAAATAATTAGTGTTACAAAGGACATAAAAAGGTAAGGAGAGAGAACCAAATACACAAAGTGGATAGGAACCTAATGTACAATTTCATGGAGGACTTGCCATGGTTTGTACCAATGAGCAGTTTGTTGAGTGGAAACTGTCATTTTCCAGGACTGAATCTCATGGAATGTTTAGGGTTTAGGAAGTGATTATTCTTCTAGAAACTAGTATCTTATGCAACAAAGACAGTAAATGGATAGGATTTAAAATGGTTATCTAAACTGGGCATAGTGGTGCACTCCTGTAATACCAGCACTCGGGAGGCAGAGGCAGGCAGATTGTTGCAAGTTCAACACCAGCCTGGGCTACAAAGTGAGCCCAAGACCAGCCTGAACTGCATAAGTGAGACTCTGTCTCAAAAAGATGCATAATAGATAGATATTGTAAAAGTGAAAGGGAAGGAAAGTGGTATAAATGTATGTATAGTGTTAAATAGATGACCATATTACTGAGCTTTTCTTAGATCATTGAACAGAAGAGTTTGTACTGTCAATGTTTGAGTGTCTAGCCACTTTTTATGCTTTGACTTTGTAACTTTAACAACTATTGTTAACAGTATATAATGTATCAACTAGAGATTTTATGTTAATTTTTTGAACTCTGTATTCTACTTTTCTTCTTGTTTTTTCTATTTTGCTTTTAAAAATTTTCTTTTCTTTCTTTCTTAAAATTAAAAAAAGACAAACAAACAAATAAATAAATAAATGGTTTTCTGTGCAACTGCAAATAATTGTTGGTCAGTCTTCTGACTCATTCTTGCATGCACTTTTAATTTCTTTTGTTCTTTCCAATATTTTCCTTCTTCTTTTCTCCTTATTCCAAGCTCCATATTATATTTCTTTGTTTTTGTTTGGTCTTCACTCTGCCTGAGCCACCTGTGAGAAGTTTCTTGGACATACTGTCAACCCCTCAGAGACAAGGGCCCTGATAATCTTTAGCCTCATAGAATCAGAGATTAATGGCCTGATATCACAAAACCCAAGATGCTTCATAAGAAAATAAGAAGATAGATGTGATAGAGTGATCAATATTTGGAAAAATAAAAGTACATAACTCTAAAATGTCACTAACATGTATTTATGCTAGAAGAAGGCATTTGCATTTGAAATTTAAGACACCTTCATATTTTATTTTTCACAAATGGAGAAACAATGGTGTTTGTAAAAGAATTAAAAATGACTAACCTTTGGGCCTCTTCCGTAGCACACACTATAAAATAAGCCTGAAACAAGCAAACAAATAAAAATATGTGTTATTTTGACAGTTGGAAATGTGAGAAAAGATGACCCAGATTTTAGAACCACAAGAATGGTTAGAGATATGAGCTTCACACTCCTGCTGGATTCCAGATACATCACAAAAACTATTAAGGCCCTATGAATTGTGCTTAGATACCTCCAGGGTTGGAGATCTCAGCAGTACACAAGGAGCACATTTTCCCAGAGTTTTCATTTTAAGAAACTTTTGGGCTTACATGAAAGAAAATCTACTTCCTTGTAATGTCCACCCATTGCTCCTTGTTCTGCTTTCTGAAACAACAGAACTAGAGCATTCACTCTTTTACAAAAAAGATCTGAGGAAATTTGAATGTTTATCTCCCCGTGAATGCAGCACTCCACACTTTTCCCCAGATAATAACAATTATTTTATAAATAACTGTACAGGATGTAGTATGATTACCTCACTTAAAGTTTGTAGGGTTTTGTTGAGCTCCGATCGTCTGTTAATAAAATGGAAGAAACTGACATCAATGAGACCATTAGTAATGTGAAATTCAAAGCAAGATAGATTTTTAACAGTTAAACCAAGCACATAGTATTTATTACTTACACTGTTCACTTTAAAGAAACAGAGGATATAATGAGAAATTGCTACGCAGGAAAAATAAATTATTTATACTACAAGGGAAACTAATTAGATGGGAGCTGGATCAGTTCTAGCTAAGAGCAAGATTCAAATTATGGTTGAACAATCTTGTTATTCATTAGGCTACTACAACTCCCAGGCAGTTTCTTCTGGCAGGGGACCAGAGGAAGAACAGGCCTAAGGCAGAAATTTCTCAGAAGGCGAGCCATGCACCCCTGCTTTTGATTGATTCTTCATTCCCTGTTCAACTCATGCAGCCTTTCTAGCACTCTCCAGGACTGCCTTCTACACCTCACGAAGCCCCTCTAGGAACTGCTCTCATTCCTCTGCTCCAACCCCAATTCAACAATATTTTCATTTCTTCAGTAAGGCAGAGATTCACTGAAGATTGGGTGAAAAAAATCCTGTTAAAGAATTCACTGTAAGGCAATGGTTCTAAACAGGGGGTGACTCTGTCCCCCAAGAGACATTTGGCAGTATCTGGAGGCAAATTTGGTTGTTACACTGGGGAGGGTGCTACTGACACCTAGTGGATAGAGGCCAGGAATGCTGGTATATAGCCTACAGTGCACCAGACAGCCACCATAACAAAGAATCATCAAGCCCCAAATGTCAGTAGTGCTGAGGCTGAAAAACCATGCTCCTAGAAATGGGAAATGATTCTAGGTGGCTCCAGGCAGGGTCTGGAAGGAAAAACAGAAAGACCATGGCAATAGTCAGTCAGCTCTGTGAGGCCATTTTCGTCTAGAGGAAGGGGGTCCACTCTAGTCAGGGCTAACTGCTCCTCTTTTATTTTCAGATTCATCCGAATGTCACTTTCCTGAAGTTGTTCCTCCTGATGACAGAGTAAAACTGCCTGCAGCTTATGCCACCAAGCTGGCTGACACTTCCACCTATGGTCTAATTGGGAGCACCTATTTGTAGGTCTTCTCATTGCTTGTGCTTGTCCTTATAAGCTGAAGCCTGCTTAACAAAGATCTCTCTCTGACCTTTGAATCACTGATGGTTCATTAAAACATGAATGAATAGTATACATGGAGGCAGTCCTGCCTTGAAATCTTCTTTCAGTCATGCTGGATACTGAATCACATTGAAACTCAAATACCAATTCAAATGAAGCTGTTGTATAATTCAAGCACTAAAGAGAGCCAGTTGATGAGAGTTTGTAACCATGGTTAGTTTGCAAAGTAGGCAGTAATCAACTAGCATTATATTCTTTGGGTCTGTGTCTTTCCTACTCTTGGTTTCCAAAAGCAAAAATGGTTCAAGTATATTTCTGGATGTCTAAAGTTTTAAGTAAAACAGCCGATTACTCACTTCAATTCACTTATCGTCAGGACTCCAGTGTAGGTACTATTGGTTAAATTTTGATTCTGTTGGAAGCAAAAAATCATTAAGAACACAACAAGCATCATTTAGTGTTGGTTTTTTAATATATACTCTCTAACAAGAAGTTGTTCTTCACTTTGGCTCCTTACCTATATATTAAAGACTGATTTCTAACTCCATGGAATACTGTCTACTAGATAATCACATTGCAGTACCATAGATAAGGGAGAGGGAGAGAAGGGGGAAAGTATTGCTCAAAAGTTAACTCATGTTGCTCAAAAGTTAACTCATGTTTTTAGTTTTTGATTATTTTTTAAATTTCCAAGCCAGCAGCACTGATGGGCTAATTTCTATCTTTCTTCATTCAAGAGTTCCTTCAAAAGGACACTATCAAAGCTTTCTCCATGACAACTCCCATACTTAAGAGACTTCCATAAGAAGGGAAACTTAATAGTAACCATCGTTTTCATTTTTAGCACCCAGTTCATGGCCTGACACATAGAATGTGTTCAGGAAATGGTCACTGAATGAACAAGCACATTTGGCTGGGATACTTGGAACCAATCTAGGTTATACAAAGACTAATATCACTGGGTTCCCCCATAAGGGGAGCACAATCCAATTTGGAAGATTATTCTTAGACTTAATACATACATTTCTTGTTGCTAGGAATTCCTAAGATAATTTAAAATGTAAACTGGGAATGGAATTGCATCATAATGCTTATTCAATAGGAAACCTAGTAAAAATTAAAATATATTTATTAACAAAACACCATGATTATTAGGAATTTA
Organism: Hydrochoerus hydrochaeris; assembly: GCA_004027455.1. Classification (NCBI taxonomy): domain Eukaryota; kingdom Metazoa; phylum Chordata; class Mammalia; order Rodentia; family Hydrochaeridae; genus Hydrochoerus; species Hydrochoerus hydrochaeris. The sequence continues at coordinate 76,040 of PVLA01002386.1, read as the reverse complement.
AGCCTTTACTACAAAAGTAGGAATTCAATAATACATATTTTTCTTTTTCTTTTTTTTTTGAGACAGAGTCTCTCTATGCAGTTCAGGAAGGCCTTGAGCTCACTTTGTAGCCCAGGCTGGTCTTGAACTTACAACGATCCTCCTGCCTAAGCCTCCCGAGTGCTGGGATTACAGGCATGAGCCACCACGCTGGCCAATACATATTTTTCTTATGTTTGGTCATAAAATTGAAAATGCTAAATAATCTGAACTTTCAAAAATCACGCAAATTTGCTTTTTAAAGATTTCAGTAAGAAAAATTAAAACCTACCTGGGTAATGTTGGGTTCTTGGTCTTGAAATGTAATTTCACCTCTAAAAAACACTAAAAATAAATTTTCAAAAAGAAATTTGAGACTTATATCTTTACAGTTTGAGGATTAATACAATATGTAAAAATATTACCAAACTGCTTTATGAACAGAGTTTCATCAAGTTCTCTGCTTTTACTCCCATTTATTCTCTTTCCAATAAGTTCATGATGATTATTAACATAATTTTCAGAAAATATGGACCATAATTTTGTATGGGGAATTCAGAAAGAGAGAAACTTGTTAAGAAATTTTTATCCATATATGCCTCTTTTTGAAACTTTAGTTCACTTAAAGATAACTGGTGGTTCTACTGTTAACTTAAAAATCTTTTCAAGTTTAGTGGCAGTTACATAGACAAAGGAAGGAGGGAAGCAGGGTTTCCTAGCAGTTAGCACTATGGAAGTCTATTTATACTCTGCCAGCTTTTCAGTTTTATTTTATTATTAAAATACAGCTACTCAGTGCAGTGTCATTCCTAGAACATAGCTGAGCTTTTGCTTTGGAATGTGAATAGCATGCAGGGCAAATCCTTCAGCTGAACAAGTCAATATTCCTTTTGTTCTAAAAATATCAAAATACTTTGTCCTTAAAATGGTCACTTTGGAAATATTAACCTCAATTTTAGTCAAGTTATGTCTTGTAGGGCACTTGTAGGGGCTTTGACTATAACTAGAAATAGAGAACCCTAAACAGAGGTATGTGGTATGCATTCCACACAGAGACTAAAAACAGGCCTCTTGAGCAATGGATGCTGTATAAACCAGAACAGGGTCCAGGCAATGTTTCTGTATTTTAGTTTTCACTAGGTTTGCTACTGAATAAGTCAGTTAGTAAATACTTGAGGTTTTATGGATCATATTGTTACAGGCAGCTGAGCTAGTTAGATATAGGCAGTCAGATAGGGCTGGGCCCTCAAAGAAGCCAGCACAAGGGCCAGATGTCTGATGACCTTGGAGGAGACACACACCTCTTGCTGTGGGCCAGATTTCAAAACGAATACAACCACATCCTTAAATATAATCCTTAGGGATTAAATCTGGATCACCTTGAGAAACCAAGAGTCACCATCCCAATCTCGTATAGGAAATCACTGATCCATAAAGAATGCTCGCTTTCTATGTGACTGGCTTCCCCATTTGTCCCTGATTCGTTCAATTTTACCTGAGCAATTAATCTTATTGGTTGACCACATTTCTGTCCCACTTTATACCCACTTTGCAAATTCCCATTTTTCCCCACCTTTGAGCCATCTAATCTCATGATTTTGCTCTATAAAAGTCCCTGGAAAAGACAGAGTCCTTGGCAACCCACTCAGGATCTCTTCTGTCTCTCTCTATCAGACAGAAGCTTTCTTTCTCCCAATAAATATCTCTGCTGTTAAACTCCATTGTTCTTAAAATTCATTCTTCGATTTTAGAGAACACAAACTCATTCAGGCCATACAGTAGATGGGGAATTTCATTCCCCTATATCACTATAATCTCTGCAGGAACTTCCCAAAATTGCATGCAAGCAGCCATAGACAATATGTAAGTAAATGGGCATGGCTGTGTGCCAATAAAACTATATTCACAAAAACAGATGGCTGGCCATAGCTGGTGGTCAACCCCTAGACAGGTTGGAAGAGCTGCTGTTGCCACTGTCTTCTCCTCCTCGCCCTCTTCTTTTTTTTTCCTCAGGTTCTTGGCATTGAACAAGGGGCCTCTGCACCAGGCTGTCATTAGTCTTATTTTCTAATTTTTTACTGTAAGACAGGGTCTCGCTAGGTTGCTAAGTTGCCTACACTAGTCTTGAACTTGTGATCCTCCTTCCCCAGCCTCTTAGATTGCTGGGATACAGGAATGCTCATCTTCTTTTACTGCACTGCGCAGTACAACTGATTCTCATAGTTACATAGCATACAATCTACTCCTACATAATAATGACAGGCAAAGCTGCTGGATCAGTGATTAACATGATTTATTTCATCAACTTTTCTACTGAGAACTTCAGTTATTACATAGTCATACTGAAATCTCAATTAATACAGAATATAATTATTAAAAGCAAAAATATTTGATATCTGCATAGAATTATTTAACCATTTAAAAAAATCTTAGCTTTGAAAAGCCTATTTAGGTTCTGTGTGTGTGCATCCACTGACACCCATAGTGCCTCCCTCTCCTTCTTGTGAGTGCATGGGAAGTTTTGTAAATGTGCTGGGATCACAGTTATTCTGATTGCATAGAGCAACCAAGAGGCCACTGTCTTTTGACCCTCAGTATAAGTCTTCTTGATCACATCCGAGCTCCTTCATCAACCTCTATTTCCTTCCATAGACCCAGATTGGAAACCTGCAAGAAGCAAAGTTTTTAGTTTCTGGCAGGACACCATGGGATCTGTGGTGCTAAAACAACAGGTTCCCTGATGAAACTGTTTCCACCAGAAACTAAAACAAATGGAATTCAGTCATTTGGCTGGGGAAAACCTTATTTTAACCATCTTTATGGCATCTGTTATTTAAGATGACCAGGCTTTTTTCCCCTTTACATTTCAAACAGTTATCACACATCATACAGACATAATGGAACTAGTCACCAACCCAAAACACAGATGAAGCAAAAAATAATGACATTATGAGGAATTCAGTAAAAAAATAAGGTGAGAGGAAAGAGGGAAGAGAAAGTTACACAATATGTGAAAATAAAATGTATCCAATAAGTTTTCTTTTTTTTCCTTAATTAAAACCAGTTAATAATGCCCTCCTATAGTCTACTGGGAGCACATCAGCAGAAAGTTCAAATGAGAAAATCTTATACCACACATTAGAAAGTGTGAAACATTCTTTTAGTAAGAAATGTTGTTCCTGTTATACAACCTTAATTTATTTTACTTGAAATTGTTACTTGTTGTGGTTTCTACTTAGATGTTCCTCAAGAGCATCATGTGCTCATAGGTGGAGCTTTTGGAAGGCATTTGGATTATGGAGCTTATAGTTGACTTGGTGTTAAGACTGCCTGTGATCAGAAGAGGCAGTCATGGGGGATGGTGGGGGAGGCATGGTGTGGAAAGGTTTATCACCCTCATTTGGCCTTCCCTTTTTTCTCTGCTTCCTGTCTACCGTGCTGTAAACAGCTCACCTCCACCACAGCCCTTTGCTGCTATGCCCCTGTGCCACGCTGTCCTGCCTTGGAACCAGCTGACTGTGGACTAAAATGTGAGCCAAAATGAACCTCTCACTTAAATTGTGAATGTTGGGTATTGAAGAAAGTGACTAAGATATTATGCATGTATTTCAAACAAATTATAAAACTATTGCAAGGGCAAAATAAAAGGAAAAACTCCTATAATAAGTGTTTATTACTAGAGTTATACCAAGCCTTTAATATCATAAAAATACCTTGTTACTTCTTTTTCTCTCTTCCCATGACTCTTATCACACCATATTTTCATTTTTCACATTTATTTTCACGGGTTTTAATAAGGAAGGGATCCTAGAGAGCCAATCAATGTGAGAAAAGTGGTTGTTTCATTCCTGTAGCCCATGGCATAAGAGGAAAATATTCCTATTTCAGAAATAGTATGTTCTCAAGAGATTTTTACCTCAGTTTTTAGAAGAGTGGACAGTCTTAGAAATGGTAAAACACACCATACACACTACTGGAATTAAGCATTTTAATGAACAGTGTATACATGGAGTTTCAACATTCTAGCAGTCTGGATTGTTTTATTTTTAGCAAGGGGCAACATCTTGTTTTTTTAGCTATAACCCTTAAGGTCCTAGGAAGAGCTTGAGGAATTTACATATAAAAAGTGACTGAATTATTAATAACAATTTCAGTGTTATACTCATGAATTAGCTATAAGGGTATTAGTTATAAATTTAAAGCTATAGTAAAAACTATTTGTTGTAGAGTTTCATGACTCATATTAAAGAAGTTAATCTATCATCTCACTAAAAATGGAAAGATAATTTTAGTCAGATCAAAAATTTTCTTTTTTATTCAGCACTATTAGAAGCCAGGTAGTATGAAAAGAGATAGGTCAGGGAGATACACATACATAACAAGAAAGAAACAAATCATTTTTATCTATGGCACAAATGTATAATGCACACAATAACTAACCTGAGTCATTGCAAATAGTTGACAAATTGCAGATGTTTCTCTGGGATTTGACTCCTGCAATCAATTAATCAATCAATCAGTCAGTCATTCAATAAATAAACAACTCAGCTGGTTAGGCATATGAAACCTGTACTTATATACTACACTGTGAAGAAAACTCAGAAAGAAAGATATCAAATGTGAACCAAAAATATCAAGAAGCTAAATACAGTTGGTTGAATTCCAGAAAGATGAAAGGAATGAGACAGTTTTCATTTAGTGGGTAAGCTATGGGACTTGACTCTACTATTCTTTGGTATGCCAATTCCAAAAATTTCTATTCCATTTGCAGTGAACTCTCTCCTGTCTGACAGAAACAGAGTACCATGGAAACAAGTCAAGTATAGACTTTAAATGGAAGAGCCCTCAATTATAGATCTTCCTTTCTATCCTGGGTAGGGGGGGGTCTGGAACAATCTTGTGCTGATCTTAGCTCTTTGTGAAAATATATGTATTAAATAACATTAATGACATGATATTCTTTCATGAGAAAAACCACAAAACTCAAAACACATTTGCTGAGTGCCTACTATATTCTACAGGTTTGGAGAGGTTCCAGATACAGACCTTGCCCTCAAGGAGCTTACAATCTAGTGGGTAATCCCAGCCAGTAAATAACAAGTTTTAGTGATGGCCGGGATGTCAGACCACGTAGAAACACAAAGGAGACAGAGGTGAATAGAAGATGAAATGAGACAAACTGAAACAAACACTGCACACAGATTAATCTGTGAAACACTTTCTCCTTTGGTGAAAAGGGAAAATACATCTCTTTTTAAATCTGAAAAGTGTTTAATGTTTAATTCTCTAGAAATCATTCCTTCCTTAATTGGATCCTTTTTGTGAAGGGTAAGAAATCCATAGTAAATGGAAGAGGCAAATGCTGACAATGTACTAAGCAAACTTCCAAGGGGGAAAATTGTTATACTAAGGAAACTTTTGGTCTCCTTGTTAGGTGTTGTTTGGTAAGAATTATATATGCAATGTCTCTATTGCATATTATAAGTCCTTAGTTTTGTTCCTATGAGAAAACTAGTTTGGATAAAAGCTAAAAATATAATTTGACTTAGTGCATGTGTATGGCTTCTGCCAGAATGATTTATAGGCATCATGCTTCAGCTAAGAGTTTTGATTCTGTGAACAAACTGAATTTAGTTGCCAAGTTACCTGACGTGTAGATTTCTATACTGTTCCACAGAAGTGTTACCCACACCAAAAGAGAAAAAGTTCATATTAAATATGCTTGTTTACAGATATAACTCATTATAACATATACACGAGGCAAATACAGAATATATAGATGGTGGGTAGTAATATTTTTCAGTGTCCTTTAAACCACTGGCCCATTGCTCTCTGAGTTTTTCATTCTAAATGTCTCATCTTTCTTTCAACTTCACCCACACCTCTGTTTCCAGTGATGTGTGTTTCTGCTGCTCATTCATACTGAAAATTTTTTCTCCTATTTGTAGTGCTATTATCTATAATCTCCCCCAAGGACATGACCACAGAACATTCCTTAAGTCCTGAGTGAGAAAACTTTGTTGGAAAAGGGTTAGATAGTAAATATTTTTGTTACTTGACTCTACCATTCTATGTAGCAGAAAAGCAGCCATAGAAAACATATAAACAAACGAGAAATGACAGTGTTTCAATAAAACTTCATATACAAAATAGGTAGTGAGTCAGATTTGGTTCACTGGCAATAGTTTACCAACTCCTGCTTAAAATTAATGAGAAGTCCTTGTTGAGCATACCTGTGCAATCTTGCAGCGGGTACATAAAAGTACTATATACCTTTTTCTTACTTTCAAAAGAGTTTGACATTCATCTCTAACTCACTCACTAGTTTCATGCTGTTGATAAACTCATTACTACTAGTCCCTCTATTTCCTATGCTTCTTATACATGTTAGAAATACATTTTTTAGGCCGGGGATGCAGCCCAGCAGTATAGCACATGCTTAGCACAAGAACCCCTGAGTTCCATCCCTAACAGAAAGAAAAGAATAGGAAAGAAAGACTTGTGGAGTCATTGCCTCATCTGCATGCATGCTTATGTTAGTTACTTGATCTCCTCCTTAGACTAGAAGATTCTTGAGCTGGAGCACTGTACCTGATCATTATTATCTAGTCCCAAACACCTAGTATAACTTCAGGTACCCAGTGCATTGACATCTATTCATTAAGAACAGATTTTATTTTTGAAAGGTAGGAAAAAAGAGGAAGAAATCATAAACACAAGCCATTTGCTTAATCTTACTTTAGTTATAAAAACAAAGTCTTGATATTGATAATAAGTCATACCTGATGCATTGAAGGTTTTTACTATAGTGATTTTAGCTTTTTCTGCAAAGAAGCAATTTAGATATTAGAGCAGAATTGTTGCTTGTTTGTTTTTTAAAAAAACAGTTTGCCATGAGCATCATTTTTTAAGTGAAGTGTTAAGAAAATCACACTGTTGACATTTTAAAGACACTATTGGTGATCTCAGCAGCAGAGTGGAAGGGACTCACATACACAGAACATGCAGCATTGCTATGGGGTGGGTCTGGGTGTACTCAGTTGAGTCATATCCATTACACACCTCAGTGCTCTGTAATCCTGCTTCGGTTTCCAGGTACTGCTGCTAGACCAATGAATTTGAATTTACATTTCAGATATGTAAAATTAAGTCACTCAGGACATTCAGGTAACAGGTCATGAAGAGCAGGTGACTCAGAATAAAAAATAATGTGAATCAGCATACATGGGATTTAAAATACTGCTGCTACAGTCCACAATTAAGCACCAAGTTATTTTTCAGGAGTTAATACAACACTATCCCACTGAACTGAGATAAAACTATTCTCAGAAAGGTAAGGCCATCCAACTATAGTAAAACGAGCCCACGGCAGAACCAGAACTGTTGAAAGGTAGGGACTCATAAGCAAATATTCACCCACTGTGAAGAAGAAAACATTAGAAATATCTTTCCCACATGGTTCAGAGGCAGAGCCTATGGCTTATTCCCCAGAAAATGGTGAACCAGGCTCAGAAATCCTTACTGTAAGAATAGCCAACTATAAGAGGCTGTATTCAGGGCACAGATTTGCCAGGAGTTATGTCTCTTAGGGCAGATGGGCAAAATCTGAACAAAAGATCAAGCTCAGAGTGTGGAGACACACTTAAGAACAATGTTAATACTGACCATTTCAAAAACTGTGTGTGTGTGTGTGTGTGTGTGTGTGATTGTTGAGTTGATTTCAATCTGTGACTCACAGGGAATGACTAGTGGTAGCTATAGAGGCAGATGGCATTTCCCATCATGATTAACAATCCTTTAGATATATTACATTGTATTCTCTGATATTTTCTTTTCCAGAGGGGGGGAAAAACACCCACAACTATGAAATGAATTTGTGATTTTTACAGTGGTTTTGGGGGAAAATAATCAACCTCACAAGTAACTAAGAATGGAAAACAAAATCTAAGGAACTGAGAGCAAGATTTAATAATATGTAATGTAGTCTTAGCAAAGACACAGTGAAATTCTCATCTACTGCTGGCAGGGAGATTGCTGGGTACAATCTTTCTAGAAGGTAATTGGGAAGTAGGCATCCAGGGCCTTAAAATAGGCATACTGCTAACCCATTATGTCCAATCCTTGGAATATATCCTACACAAATCAGGGATGAATACAAAGATGTTGGCACCAGGATGCTCATTGCAACAACTTCTATTAAAAAAATAGAAACAACTTTTAATGTTCAACATATGGCACACAATGGAATAATATCAAGCCATTCATGAAAGGGACACTGGCAAATACAACTTAATATGTACTCAAAGAGCAAGATAGAAAAAGATCTATGTAAACTATTTTGCAAAGGATATATACACAGAGTATATGTTTTATATACACCAAATTGTTAACAGTAGTAGTCTTAGAAAAGTAACATTAAAGATGATTTTTATATTCTTCTTTATATTTCTCTATATTTTCCATTTTTTATGAGCCAGTGTTTCACTATGATAAGCAAATTAACATTACAGGCTATATAAAATGGAGTGCTGTAGCTATAAAAGCTTGGAAGTTTGGGAGTGTGATGACAACAGAATCACAGTTCAATGCCAAAGCCAAAGAGTAACATATCAATAGTTGAAGGTTCAGGAAAGTAAGCAAAGAAACAAAGGAAACTCTTTTGGAATCCAATGGATCACACAAGTGAGACACTCAAGAAGCCACAGAAGTCAAGCTATGATATTTGGAAATAACTTGGTATTACCTGTTTTGTTTAAAGTGGACAATATGCTTGAAGTGGCATCTGAAATAAAATAATAAAAATTAGCATAACTACTAGCATGGTGAACAAATATGAGTTTCCCTAGGTTCCTTAAACATTTTGCTTTTCCCCAAATCTGGGAAAACACAAGAGTTTTGCACAAACCAACTGGTACTACTAAATGCAGTTGTTCCTGGTTACTATCATCTTAACCATTTTCCCATGCCCAGAGACAAGTGCCCAGTAAACATTCATTCTTTCAAATGTGTTTCCTAAATGTCAGTTTCTTTGTCTAACACATAGCAACACTCTTATAATCATACATTTAGATAAACCTGTATGTTGCTTAATCATTTGTCCCCTTTTATCTCTATGATAATGAAAGTCTCTGAGGGACATGGAATTTCCAACACTAATACCATCTTTAACAGATAGCCTTGGAGATATTTAACACATTTTTACCGGTACACCCTTATAAAGCAACTTGAAATTTTGATTTTTGTGGGGATTGGGGTAGGGGAGGGGTAATGGGGATTGAACCCGGGCTTTCACACTAAATGAAGTCCCTTGTCCATTTCTTACTGTTTTGTTTTTGAGACAGAGTTTCACAAAGTTAATAAATTAGCTGGTCGAGGATTGAATTTGCGATCCTCCTGCCTCAACCTTTTAGGGTGCTGGAATTACAGGTGTGTGCTGCCATGCCCAGTAAAACTGAATATCTTAAACATTGCATTCAGCTAGCTCATTAAGAGAACTTATTTTGATCCTGATTTAAAATTCAATTTAAAATCTATTATATTAGTATCTCTTTAAATTAAAATCATTCCACAATTTATTATTTTCAATAAAATTTTAGGAAACACAGGCATGTATTACATTATCACACTTATACACACAGATGGACATGTACACACATACAGATCCAAAAACTGCTGCCAAAGCTAAACTGAAGATATTCTTATTGCAGTAAAAAGTAGTTATACATAAAAATGATAACCTTTGGTCTTCCCCCTGGGCTGAATTTGAATTTAAACCAGTTTTATCAGAGAGACTTAAACAATGTGCTTGTCCACCCTGCAGATCTCCCTCAAATACAGTGGAGATATGCATCCTTTCTCTAGCACGATGAGGCCATTAGTTTCCTTTCACAGTCATTAAAAATTGATGATATAATCTATAAAAAGGTTCTCTTTGAACACCCTGTGCCTCCAGGCCTATTTTGAATCATATTGGATGTGCTTTCCACATTTAAACAACCTGTCACGTAAAACTTGTTGGCATTGTGTTGGAGAACAAGTGAAATGGAACTCAAAATAAGATCAATATTATTTTTCTCTTCTAGAAGAGTTAGAGCTTAGAAGAGTGCTGTGATAATTTCATCACTTAACCAGAAAGTCTAAGTCACACTTGAGGGTTGAGAGCCTTTGTTTTTGGTTCTTTGGATTATTTGAAATTATTCAGCATATTAAGAAATAATTTAGAGCTAGAAATCTTCAACAACATTCATTATACTTCTATTCACATTAAAGGTTATCAATTTTTGCTTGCTTCAGAAAAATTCTTACCATTGAGGTGTGTAGTTTCAACCTCTTTTTGTTCCAAGGAGAAAAATAATACAAAGGTATAATTAAAACTTAACTAATTGTGCTAAACAAATTTTTTAATTTTGTTTGAAATCTTGCCTGGAGTACCATTGGATGAAGGGATAAAACTGACAAAAGATGATTCAGCTGCAAAAAAGAGAGAAAAACATTATAATAAATACTTTGAAATAATTATTTATTATGTTTTAAGGAGTCAGATCTTTTGAGAGATAATTATAAAAAAGGTAGAAAACATGCTATGATGCAAAAGGCCTGCTACTACCTATGAAATATCATGGAAATAAGTTTCAGAACTACATCAAAATGAAAGAAATACTGCTTTCAAAAATTTTCAGCCAAAAAAGTTCTAGAAAACATTTTAATAACTTGTTGAACGATAATTATGAAATATATTGACATATTGGCTCCATTCTGTTACAATGATGCCTGGCAACTTTTTCCACTGTGAGTTTAGGATTACAAAAAAAATTGCTACTACTCAATATTTTACTACCTAACACAATTTCCTGGTAAGTTATTTTAAAATATGGCTGCTATTAAGACAATCAATGGAGATATAAATTTCCTGTGGAACAACTCCACTTACACTAAGACAGTAATCTATGACATACATCTCACATGTTTAAATATTTAAAAGATTCAATGGCTTGACCTCTATCTAAACATAGGAAAAACAGACACAAACATTTTACAAAGAAAATTAAATTTTGCAGTAGAGAGCCTGATATGCAGCCTGTGAGGACAAAATTTGGGTGTGTCAAGGCGCTTGGCTGGCCTGTCTGTTTTGGACTGTTCATGCCTTGGCTGAAACACACCCTGTCTGTCTGTCCTACATTATCCCATATTTCATCATTTACTACATTTATTTTTTTAATACCAAGGATATTTCTTGAGGAATATGACAGTTTCCGCACAGCACAACTCAAAAGTGTGAAGGACTCCTTTGTCCTTGGGGCAGCACAAAATCATTGGCTACAGGTGAGTTTTAATTAATGACTATTAATTCTTCTGAATGTTGATAAATGGTGACACCATGCCAAGAATAACTCTGTAGGCACAGCTGCCTTTAATCCTTGATGCTACACCTGCTTTTACCTTCCTATTTGTGCAGCTCTTCCCCGGGGCATCTTGTGACAAGAACCAGTGTGTGTGTCCCCAAATCCCCATTCCTCATTCCATGAAAACAAGATTTGGTAGACATCACCATGATTAAATTTGCTGAATGCTATTTTACTGGAGATGTTTTTCATACTATGGAAGCTCAACATTGAGAGGGCACATCGGCATGGTCAAAAGAGCTAAGGCCTTGGAAGCCTGCAGTTTAGAGGTCAAATCTTGTTCCCTAACTTGGTAACTCATATTAATGATAGTTACTATTCATCAAGAGTTGACTCTGCGCCAGCTTACCTCATTTGATCTTTGCAAATATCCTATGAAGCAGGTATTGTTATTTTCTCCAGTTTATAGAGGAGGAAACTATGGCACAGAAAGTTTAAGGAATTTGCCCAAAGTCAGAGCTGCCAGTGGAGGTGTAAGAATTTTTGTCAAATTCAAACTCTGATAGTCTAGAGCTCCAGAGAACATGTGAATATCAGCAAGTTTTCCCTCTGAGCCTTTCTCATCTATAATATGAATATAATGATTTCTATGTTCCAAGGTTGAAAGGGGTGAGATGATGTCTGAAGACTTCCAGGCACATAGTGTGTACACAAGAAGGAACTACCTTTATTATTAATTTGATTGAACTAAATGAGTGAATAGCAGTAGAAGGTCTTGTGAGTTTGATCCCCGGGACCAAAAAACAAAACAAAACAAACAAATAAACAAACAAAAAACAATAGAAGCTCATTTTCATACAACTAAAGATAGAATGGGAGTTGTCTCACTCCTTATCATTCTAACATGTATGGTATACCAGAAAGAATACAGAAATAGGAGTCAGAGAAGCTATGGGTTGCATCCATGATTTGGGCAAGAAGCTATGAGACCTTTGACAAATCACTCTGCTGTTCCAGGCTTCTTTCTCTCAATTAAGGAGTGTGGCTGGAGCACTTATCTCTAAGGACCCGGTCCAGCTAATAATCTTGAGTTGGGTAAGGATCCTAGTTCCTACTAATAGGGGTTCTAGTTACAAATTTCTCTTTAATTTATTTGCTTTTCATTGTAGTGAGGGCCTAGCTCTTAGAAGCCTTAGGAAAAATATTCTTTCAGTGAGGGCACCAAGGAAGTGTGTTTAAGAGAACATCCCATTCTGTAAATGTAAGAACAGGTGGTGTGTTTAATTTCTTGATACTCTTTAGAAAACATGAACTGAAGAACTTCAGCAGCTACCATAATGTAAACCTACAATTTATTCCCTAGCGATTTATTTCCCAGCTCTGTTTGGCAATACAGAAGAATCAATATGCGTGTCTTCTTGTCTATGTTTGCTATTGATTTTTCAGATGTAGGTTTAATGACATAATTAAGTAAGCTACTTGGAGGAAAACAATTTTGTGGTATCAGACCATATGCAACATTGGCGGGAAAACTATTGGAATAATAATTTTCCTAAAATTCCCCATTAATCAAATAATAGTCTTACCAGATGGTGATGACAAACTGGAATTATCAGTATTTTCTGTAGAAGAAAAAGGTGATATAAAATTAGTTCAGTTTATGCACAAATTTGTGGGAGTGTAACATCTGTAATAGCAATGAATATAAATTGAGTTGTAAACAGCTACCAAAAGAGGGCACTATGTTAACTATTATTTTGAACACCCCGATGCAGTGGTTTTCAATTCTCTTCGAGACATCTCTGGTGAAGCAATACTCTCAATTTTTCATGTGGATGATGTTTCCTGTATTGTATTATATAATGGTTTGGTGCATTTCAATCTAAAAGTGGTGACCAAGATCTTCAGTTGTTAGGGAATACTCATTAAAATGTGTAGAAATAAATGTATATGGCTGCATAAATTGCACTTCCACTAACTTCACTTCCTTTTAACAAAAACTTTGTGCCTTTTACTGCCACATCTTGATTATGAGTTCAACCACAACAGACATCACTGGGTGTATAAACTGCAAGAGCTGCTGGGTTATTTATTGGGGGAACATACTCAGATCCCTAAAAAGAAAAGTAATTCTATGTTTTCTCTAGGAAATATAATACATGCTTACTGGAGAAACTTCAAAAATAGCAGGTAAATAAAAAGAAGAAGATAAAAATCACCTAAGGTTTCGTCATCTGGAGGTAAATGACTAATATTTCAGCATATATTCTTTACTTTCTATGTGTATACCTACATGTGTATATAGATATATGCAAACATGTGTTTATATATTTATATGTATAAGAAAGATCATGCCACAAATACTTAGTTATAACTTGATTTTTTTCTTGTGTTAGTATGTTCTGAAATTGGTTTTTTATTATTATAGAATTTTCCACAAATTATGATGGTTGTATAGCATTTCATTGACTGTATGTGTCATTTATATAAAAACTTTATTTTTACACACATTTTGGTGTGGACAATTTTCATAATTACAAACAGTGCTACATTTTTTGGTGTGTGTATATATATATATATATATATATATATATATATATATATAGCTATTCTTTCAAAAATTCCATGCATTTTGATGATCAAAATGCCTTATAGAAAACTTGAACCAATTATACTATTCTTTGCTGCACACAAGAGCTTTACTTCCCCAAATTGTCACCACATAGGGTGTTTCAGATTTTTGTTTGTTTGTTTTTGAGACAGGGTCTTGTTTTGCAGTTTGGCTGGCCTTGAACTCACTATATAGCCCAGTCTGGCCTCCAACTTGCAGCAATCCTCTTGCCTCAGCCTTCTGAGTGCTGGATTACAGGTGTGTGCCACCACATCCAGTGCAGGGTGTTATAAATCTTTTAAAAATATTTTCAATTATAAAAGATTATTTATTTTCTTGGTGTCATTTTGGCATACAATTAGTAGGAGAGAATAAGTATTTTTGGAAACTAAAACTGCCTGATGAAACATACCTAGCAGCCTCTAGGAGCTTATTTGATTGAAACGATGGCAGGCTACTGATTACTTCATGGAATAATTAAAACCACAGTTCTGCTGCAAAGGAAGACTGAATGAACCCTCAAGTCTCCACTTCCCCTGAAGCCAACAAGTCAAAGATAGGCAGAGTGGTTAGAGGCCTTGGGGCTGTAACTTAATTGGAATTACCTCTTCCTTAGTTTTAGATCTTCAATATAGCCATCACGTTATTTTAATATTTCACCAATCAAAAAGTATGTTCAGTTAACTTCTAAAGAGTTAATTTAAAAAATACTTGGGAGTACTAGGGAACTGCCATTCACATATTAGCATGAATTAATTTGAATTGGCTGAATTCTTATCTAGAAAAGTTCTATTATGATGGATGATGTGCAAAAGCACTGGGGAAAAAATCAACATTCAATACAGGCTACCCTGAGAATGACACTTGACAGTGAGGGTAAGTTGAAGTGAAGTAGGGCGGGAGCACAGAAAAAGCAGGAAACAGCATGAAGGCATTAGGACAGAGCAGAGTATCAGAGGACGGTGATGCTGAAAGACAGCAAGGGCTGTGCTTCCTTTACAATTTGGCCTACTGACTGACCATAGGCACCAACGGTTCCAACTTTCCCTACTGCCAAATCTTTTGATCCAGGGAAAGGGGCTGATTTGAGTTTTGCCTTTTAGGTATTAGAGAAATGGGCAACTCAAGGGTAAGAAGAAAACCAGAGGAGAGAAGGAAGTTACTGGAGCCCACACAACTGGGCTGCCACATCTGGGTACTTAGGTTTCATAGTTACGGACTCATAATCAAGAGCTAAAACTTCATCAAAGTATAGATTTTATTGGTTTTGGTCACCGGCAGAGCTGGCCTTTTTGTGGAACTTCCATGATTCTAGGATTTCTCACAAGAATAGATAATGATCTACTTACTTTTAAAACTTATTTGTTCATTCTGAGTTTTTGAAACAGAGTTTCACTATGTAGTTCAGGCTGAACTCACTATGTAGCCCAGGCTGGCCTTGAAATTGCAATGATATTCTTGTCTCAGTTTCCCAAATGCTAGCATTAGAAGCATGCGCCATCACACCTGGGTCCTATTTTTTAATTAGTGTATGTTTTTAGTAGAGAATGTTTACATTCCTTGTGGGGAATTGGTACAAGTACAAACCACATCTTAGTTCCTTTCCCCTTTCCTTCTCACCTCCCCCCATTTCTTGATCCTCTTCCCATTTCAAAACAGATAAATCTTGGAAGCAGCCTATATTCAGTAACATATGAATGGATAAAGAAAATGTGGTATTTATACACAATAGAGTTCTACTCTGTCAGAAAGATAAACCTGAGCCATTTGTAGAAAAAGGGATGCACCTTGGGACTATAATGTTAAGCGAAATAAATGAGACACAAGCTTAAATATAGCATGGTTTCCTCTTATATAAAAACTCAAAATAAAAAGACAATGATCTACTTTGATGAAGGGAGGAAATCCAATAAATTAAGGCTAGAGATTTAAAAATTATTATTATCTACTTTCTTCTTTTGGCATTTTTGCCCCCTTGTGGGGGCCCAATTGCTCAGTGGGAGCCCCATCCCTCAGTGATTCACTTTTTCTGTCTCTTATGATGCACCTTATCATTCCTCCTGGGTCCAACATAAAGATATCACCACAGGCCTTACACTTTGCTGAGTATCATTGTTTCTCTTGGGCTCTCTCCCAACTCACTTCCCATTTATTACAATGAGGGGTGGTCGTCTTTTCCAATGAGTCATATATTTGGGCTCCACACCACTTGTAGGAGACAAAATATTCCTATCATTAAAAAGATTCATAAACAAAGAAAGACATTTAAAATTTTCAGATTCTCCTTTGGAAACCTACAAAGAGCAAATTTTAAAGCATTATTCATTTACTGAAGTCTTGATTTAAGGCAATAAATAAAAATATTGTGAGCTGCTTAGAAAATTTACTCAATATCACTCTGGTCATTTAAAAAAATTCCATATATTCCAATTAGGATAAGCAAGAGTTTGGAGAGCACAAGCTTTTAGTGGAAGCCAAACAGAGCCAGAACAATGAGAAACTCAGGACTGTCACCTTGATGAAGGCTTTTTCCCTCCATCACCTCCACAGCACTTTTTTTCAAGTTATTGCTAACCACCTACCAAACTCAAATCCCCCATGGCCAAGTGTGCTCCCCACACTGCCATGTAAATGATTCACTGTCACTGCCTCTCTAACTCAATATATCCAAGAACTCAGCCTCAGTATTCCACATCATTTCTATACTTGATCCTCTCCTAAATTTAATAGTATGCTGGTAACACCAGCCAAGTAATTCAAGTAGAAAACTTTAGTGTACTAGTCCCGTTGCTACTGTCACTAATTACCATAAGCTTAGTGGCTTAAAACACAAATTTGTTATTTTAAATTGGTTCTGTAGAACCAAGGTCCATTTTCACTCTCACCAGACTAAAATCAAAGTGATGATAGGCTATGTTCCTTTCTGGAGGCACTCAGGTAGAATCTGCTTTCTGCCTAGTTGTGTTATTGGCAGCATTCAGTTCCTTTTGGTTGTGGGAGCAAGGTCTGTATTTTTCTTGCTGGCTGTAAACTGAAAGCCATTCTCACAGCTGAGAAGCCACGCATGTTTCTTGGCTTATGTCCCATTCTCCATCCTCAAAGCCAGCAACAATGGTAGAGGGTTGGGGGGTGTCTTTTCATGTGCTGTCCAACTCACTTCTTTCCCTTTTAAAAATTCACAGGATTTGATTGGACCTACCTAGATAACCCATGATAATCTCCCCATCTCATGGTCCTTAACTTGAATTGCATCTGCAAAGTCCCTTTTGCCCTGAAAGTTCATACTCTGCCTTATAAATTTGGAAGTTTTAAAAGGTGACCCACTTATGTCAACTCTCTGGCCCTCTAAAGCATGTTCTGGCTTACAGAAGCTGATAGAGATGGCTCTCTCTCTCTCGTATCTCTAAGTATTCACTACACTATTCGTATCTCTAAGTATTGACTACACTATTCACTTGGTATCTGGATATGTTATTTAACATTTTCACAGTGTCTTAGTTTTCTGCTGTTATAATTGAATGCTACAGGCTGGGTAAATTATAAACAATAGAAGTTTACTTGGCTTGCAGTTCTGGAGGATGGGAAGTTGAAGATTAAGGGAGGCACATCTGGTGAGAGCCTCATAACATGGCAGGAAGACAAATGAGTTCACAAGACAAAGACAGCAATAACTCTTCAAGAATGGCATTAATCCATTTATGAGTTAGAAGCTCACATGATTTAATCACCTTTCAAGAGTCCCACCTCCCAATACCATCACAATCAATTGAGTTTTAAAATAAGTTTTTGGAAGGGGCATTCAAACCACAGCACACTGCATGTCTTGTCTTCCCAACTGGATGCTAAGCAGCTTAATGCTTTGTTACCCTTCAGCTAGCCATTCCAGTGTCTTTCATCTGGTAGCTGATTTTTGGACTGACTGATGAAATCATTAAGAAATCTGCGTCATGGTAAAGCACTTGCCTACCATGTATAAGACCCTGAATTTGATCCCCAGCACCATAAGAAAAATTTAAAAAGAAAACAAAAAAGACTCAGGCATGGTAGAGCACACCTGTAATCTCAGCACTCTGGGAGCCTGAGGCAGAAGGATCACAAGTTCAAGCCCAACCTGAGCATCTTAGGGAATTAGTGAAACCCTTTTTCAAAATAAAAATATTTTTAAAAGATCAGAATGTAACACAGTGCAAAGGTCCTAGGTTCAGTCACCAGTACTGAAGAGAAACAAAAAGCAAAGAAGGCAGAAAAAAATGAATCTCTGTTAGTCAAGGATCAAGTCTGGAATCCATCACAGTTAGTTCAGGAACAGGAATCTGACACAGGGAAATCACACAAAGATGAAGGGCTGGAGCAATTTAGAGGTGAGAAACAGCAGGAAGTTGCTGTCTTTTCCAGGACTGGAGGAAGGAGAAAGCTGAAGGTACCAGATCCCGGGGAATAGAGCCACACAGCAGGAGCTGAAAAGCTGTCCACTGAGATCGGAAGCATGGAGGAGGCACTGCTATTATTAGAGATACCAGTCAACCAGATAGGGAGAGAAATGCCCCAACTTATCCTTTCTTCCTGCACTCCAATCTCCTGCCACTGCCACCCCCTGACTAAACAGCTGGAAGCCAGGTGGCAAGGGGACACAGAAAATATGGCAAAAGTCTAGGTCTCTTTGATACAACAGAGCAGGAGAAGACTGAGGAACTGGTCTAAGAATAACAAGGCAAGATTACCTAGCCAGAGTCCTTGAAGATTTGAGAACACTTCCTTGATGATTATTATTCAGAATCTGAAGTGAGGAAGAGTGATTATGACTGCCATTCACAGCAGAGATTACTTAACAGATCCTACAGATGTGAGCTAAAATGTGCATTCAAATATGTATCAAAACCAACAAACATTCAGCAGTTGTGAATCCCCCCCTGCCTACAGCAGTGATCTCAATGATATAACCATTATTGACTCTTCCTTTTTTATTAATGTCCTCTCCCTGTGCCCTTGATCATAATTTCTTCCAATCGCCCTCTGTTGTGGCTTATATCTTGATGTTCCCTCAAAGCTCCATGCAGTCATAGGTAGAACTTTTCAGAAGTGGCTGGAACTAGGGTGTATGATGGGCTGGGGGTTTAGCTCAGTGGCATAATCGCTTGCCTGGCAAATGCAAGGTCATGAGTTTGATCCCAGGTACCAAAAAAAAATTGCAAATGTTAGGGTGTATGATGCTGGGATTAAGGATATGATGCTGGGACTGATTTATTGTGTGATGCTAGGATTAAGGGTACCCCACCCTGGTGTGAGTGGTATCCTTCTTAAGGGCAGGTAGCCTGGTTATAAGGGATGAAGGAAACCTGTTACTTTGCTTGCAACTTGCTGCCTTCTGCCTGCTATGAACTGTGTTTCTCCTCTGTGATGCCACTCTGCCTTAGAGCCAGTTGACTCTGGGTTGAAAATTCTACAAACTTTGAGTTAAATAAACCTTTTCTCCTTTAACTTTGGGTGTTGGAAATTTTGTCTCAATCACAAGAAAAGTAACCAAGACACTTTCCAAGGAAACTATGCACCCAAGTCATGCAAGGACATGTTTCGGCATTTTTGAATTTTTCATTTTTCTCTCCACTATTTGACAGCGTGGTAGATGTTAAGATTTCAAATGTGACACATTTGTTTTAAAAGCTGTGACAATGGTAAGGCTAAGGAATCCCTACTTTCAATTCATTTGCCCTCAAGTTGGTTGAGAAAAATAAAAGCTTTATCTTCTTGGAGTGGATAAAAAGAGAATAAACTAGGGCCCCTTGCATGAATATTTTAGGCCCAACTGAAACTTGTACTCCAGTGGCCTTCTTCCTCTGGACTGAATTACTATTCCATAGAGAGATGATTAAAAAAAAACAAGCCACCACACCTAGGCACCCTTACATAGGAACCTCAAACAAAATAAGTTTTTGTTGTTATTATTGTACTGGTTCTTCAGGGCTTGGGACAACAGACACTCTTCCAGAAACTAAATGCATTTTCAGACTCTACTACATAACCAAAAAAATGAATGAAAACATTTCTAATTTGGCACATCTGAAACATGTTTACTTGAGCTGTAACCATCTCACATCACACTGCTCAATAAGAACTCTTACATAATATATTTATTAAAAGATTAATAATGACATCACTAAAGAAAACTTCAGCTGTTAGCTGATGGAACTTCCCAAATTGCAAACAGTTAGCAACTCTATGTAGGTATTGGCCACAATGGGAAGATGATGAAATGTATTCTTGATTCCCAGGCTTTGACTCTTTTATTTTTCCACCCTTCCACCCTATCCACCCCCATTTTCTCAGTCTTTTGCTTTCCAGGATGGATATAGGTGATCTCGTGGGTTTATGGATGGTCCCTCCCTCAAGGGCCTACAAATACATTTTGGAGTATTCATAAATCAAAAGCAAATTTGTGGGTGCATTCTCACAATTTTTTTCTGAGACCAGTAGACCCAAAAGGAAGTCTTTTTAATTAATGAGAAATTTAGAACTTATGACAAACATATGAAGTAAGTTAACCCCATATTAAAGTCAGGGCTTTTGACAACCTATGCACTTCAATGATTCTATCTGGACATAGGGAAGAACCTAGTTATATCAGCATATACTTTATAGGTTATTATTGTTAAAGTAAATACTGCTCATGTCAGTTAGTAACTAATATGACGATATTCTGTTTCTTTTTCCCAGTGACTTATATGAAAATGATTTCTTCCTTCTATGTTCAAGACTTCCACTTCTGTTTTTCTCTTTATATTATTGACTTCCAATTTTCAAAATGCCCAGGAGATCACTTTGGAAACACGGGAGGAGAGAGGTAGAGGACTTCAAGAGATTTGATGATTGTAACTTGTGCTTTATACAGACTTATACAAAGTCAAGACCAGGTAGAGTTTGAAGGAAGAAAAAGGAAGATGAACAGGATGTCATTAGGTTACACTCAAGTAGTATATACAGTCTCCCTAAAGATCAAGGTCTGGCTTTTAAAACATAATGTTAATTTTTTTTTCTGATTATAACCCTAATATAGGTTTATGTGGAAAACGTTCTAAACCATACAAATATAAAGGAAAATTTGTAAAATACTCAAACTCTTACCAAACATAATGTTATCTGGCTGGAAAGACCTCCAGAATATCTGTGGTCTAGATGTAGAACTAAAACAACTACAAAGGGCCTTGGAAGATGTTAGCATCATATTTGACTTAGAATTAACAGATACTAAATTCTTAGCTTGTTAGCTTTCTACTGTGTGTGGTGGTTGTATCCTGTAAGAGGTTGGCTAGGCTCACTACATTTCCCAGAATTCCCTTTTCTATAGGTTCCTGGTGAATGTGTGACACAGGAGAACTTCTTATGGGAGATCTGGGAAGATGCGAAGCAGCAGCCATTGTGTGGCTCATAAACACTGGCACCTATCAGCTGCATCAACTCACAGGGTGAAATCATGCTTGTGGCTTCCAGAATGTTTTTGCTATCCCCCACTTTACATTCATCCTTCCTTCCCAACTGTCTGCTTTACCAATGTCAAGTTCCAATATCAGATGTGAAGATAAGGGTCTTATAATGACTGCTTAACCATCTCCCACAGTTTATGAAGCCAAATCCCTGTAACAAATCCCTTAGAGGGAGGGAGGAAGAGTGGGGAACAGGGAGAAGGAGAGAGGGAGACATATTTAGTTGTTCTGTGATTGAACTGTGACTTATGGTTTGAAATAGAAATTTTGAAGCATTTGGACTAAATGTTCTATAGCTGTGCTTTCCAACATGGCAGCCATTAGCCACAGGTAGTTATTGAAAATTTACATTAAAGTTGTATATAATTAAAAATTCAGTTCTCTAGTCATGTTTCAAGTGCTCAGTAGTCACATGTGGTCACTGTATTGGGCAGCATACATATAGAATATTTCCATTACCCCAAAAACATTCTATTAGACAATTCTTGTCTATAGAGAGAATGACTAGAATTTATCAAACTCTTACAATGTGTCAGATGTGTTTTACATGCACTGACTTTACAAATAAGGAAACAATCATAATAATTAAATACCTTGTTGAGGTCAGAGGTAAGATTTGACCCCAGAAAGTCCAGAGCCATTAAGTATTGACCTATACCACACTGTTAAGGTCCTGGTGACCTGGCTTGGCACAAAGGGAGTGAGTGGCTCCAATGGAGTGTCCTGTGACTTCAGTTTGGACAACAAACAGCTCAGTATGACCATGGGATCAATATGAACTGGGCTTCTCATATGATCAAGAGGGGATACCTACCTCATCCCAGTACATCTTCCAATGACAGAATGAGATGTACCAACAACTCTGACCAAAAGGGTAGAATCATATGTATCAGTTAGGGTATGAAAGTTGCTGCAATAAATAAACCTTGAAATCTCAGGAGATTTAAAAAACAGAAATTTGCTTTCCATGTATAAAGTTCAATCAACAATCTAGAATATTGGACTGGGGGCAAGGGAAGCAAGAAGAGGGATATCATGCTGGGACCCAGATTGATAGAGGTTCTTCCTTCTTCAACATGAACATTCCCAGTTACCACTGGCCAGCAACATCCAGCAGCCAAGCAGGGAAAGAGAGTGAGCAGAATCAGGTAGGAGATTATTAGTGGTTATGCCTGGAAGTGGCACACATCACTTTTGCCCAAATCCATCAGCCAGAATTTAGTCACAGAGCCACTGTTCAAAACAAATGAGGCTGGGCAATGTAGTCTAGTCTGTGTGCTAAAGAAGAAAAAGTTTCAGTACCGTGCAAACCACTTCCTACAATGCCAGATTTAATAAGAGTGTTGTTTAGCAATTAATGCCCATTAAATTAATGATTGGAGAAGAAGAATGTTAAAATCACTCTTCCCAGCCACCATTTTCTCTTTTGTTCTTTGTCATGACATTGACAAGGTCAAAAGTCAAAGTCAATATGAACCAGAGGAGTCTTTGCCACTTTGAGGTTGGATATGAGTCCCCCTTTCTTCGTGACTCATCCTCTCAGCTTCGCTTCAAACAAACATCCAGATCATGGTTCTTCCAGGACCCTCGAGAACAGGACTCCCATGTGACAGCTAGTACTGTAAACAACTATGTACTGGCAAAAACCACTAAGAGAGGTTGAAATTATGGATATTCCTGCTGCATGGAAATCCTACTTTGCTGGAAAAGTTGCATTTTTGGGTTGCCTCTGTTTGAAGGCACATTAACCCTTTACCTTTGCTGCATTACTTCTATGTAGAGGACACTTAGCAGGCTCCTAGGACTTTGAATGTTGATGGCTCCTGTTCAAATCACTTTTCTTCATATTTTCTTTGGCTTGTCATGAGCTTTGAATGTCTGATCTGGAATTCCTCATTTAAATCTTCTCCATATGAATAAAATGCCTATTTGCATGTATTTCCAGTGGATGAATAAATATGTTTACTGCCCAAGACTTAACTATGATTAAGAGACTGAGCTCTTCAGGGAAAATGACTTGGGTTCAGATTCTGGCTCTGCTTTGAGTAATATTCTAACATTTCTCTGTTTGTATTTAATCATTTGTAAAATGAGGTTCACTATTTTGAATTAAATTATATTTATAAAACATTTTATCACAGTACCAACAAGTTGTCATTATTATTCATTTAGACAATATAATTCTATGTCCTCAGATGTTTACCTTTATATAATAAACTAGATTTCCTCCCTTAATGTAAATAATATGGTATCAATAATTTATAGAAGGAACTTGAAAATATCATGATGATGGTTTCTTTCCATAATTTGCATGCATGTGATTTCCATTTTATCTATAAAACATTCTTGCCTATGCACTAGTGCTTGAATAGTGAAAATATCTATTAGAATAGTGTGCTTGTCTAATTCAAGTTTCCATAGTTTAGATTCATAGGAAGGTACCTCCTAGAAAAATCAGGGGTTCATTCTCTTCATCTTACACATCAAGAAACAGACGCTCCTAGAAATCCATTTCCAACGTGAAGGAGATATAAAAGTGATGTAGAACAATACTGTAAATTTTGCAAAGGTAGGTCACTTAGACCACATTTTCATCATTTAAGAAACTATTCATTTACCCATAATAGGCTGCACAAGAAAATTAGAGTGTGATGTTCACTTTGTTTGGAATTATACTGATACTGGTTTTCTACTGAAGATCACAACCACTGGATATAGTCATATGTGTTTTGTTCAATAAAAAATATGGAATAAAATATTTACTTAAGTAAATTGCTCAAAAGATAGGACTTGAAGCTCAGCAGGAGATGATTACAAAATAGGCCATACATGGGAAAAAGATCAAAGATGAAAATAGTCTAAACACTTCCATCTACAAGTGAAGAAACACTGTTCAGAAATGAAGTGAGTTCTGAAAGTTTATTCATGTACTTCAGTTTCTGAAAGCCTACTATGTACAAGACACTAGTTACATTAGGGAATAAAAACAAGTCCCTGGCTTCAAAGTCTACATTCTAGTGATTTTATACAACTCACGGGAAATTTAGAATTCCACTTTGAAACTTCCTCAGATGATACACCAATGCATTCACCTTTCATTCAATTAATCAGATCATTTTAGGCAATTTTATCTTACTTATTAAAGCAACATTAGTGTTCACTTTGTATTTTCATTAGTCTCTTCTTTAAATTAAAAAAAATACTGCACTAAATACCACAGTGATATGAGAATAACTTCCACTTTATGTTCTGCATTCCTTTAAATAAAAAAGCAGAAGAAAGAGGGTAAGTCAAACAGGACACTGATGTTAAAGACCAACACATTTGCTAGAGACATCATTGCAAAAGCATCTGAAATTTGTCTGGATTTTTTTACAGCATTGTGATCTGATAAACATAAAATCTTTTGCCATGATCTATATGCTTCTTGCTGGTTCTTCAAGTGAGAATGCACCCACTCTGAAGATATATTTCAATAGCATGTACTCCTGGAAAATCGACTTAATCCCTAGTAGTTTAAATCAGTGGAACTGTTGCTCTCATTCCTCAGGCTTCTCTTAATCTTTACCCAGTGTTTTGGGGGTACAAATCCATCCCAAAATGAATGAATCATGGCAAAGTTATGTTAAAAACCATTTTTCAACTGCCTCACGGACTAAACACAGGGAAAGTGGTTAAGAACACAAGTTCTAGAATCCCACCACCTCTACCCTTCAGTTGCATGAACTTGAAAATGATTCAAACTGTCCAAGTTCAAAATAAGCACTCTGTACAGGATGGTATAGAGGAGAGAGTTCTGGGTTCTGTTTCTTTCTGGGTAACCTACAAAGTTATTTCATTGCTGTAAGTTTCAGCCTTCCCATCAGCAAAATGAAGATAGTACAATTTTTTTCTATCTGCCTCAAAGGAACACAATGAGATAATGTATGCCAAGGTGCACTACAAACCATAGAAATCTACAGAAATGTTGTTGTATTGTTGCTGTTCCTACTGTTCATCTTTAGTGCCATAAGCTGTGGCTTCCAGAACCTACAAAGAGACATGGAGGATTTTTAAAGAATGGTCAGTCAAAGATAGTACTGGTAGTTGGAGAGCTACCAGTCAGTAAGAGCCATTCTGAACTTTTAACTGATTTTGAAATCAAGATATTAATTGGCTTTAAACCTCTGTGAAATTGTCTCATGTTAAAAATCTAGTTTGCAAAACTATTACTTTTAAATTGTTTTCAACTTCACATTAGGGACTTTGAGTAGAGAAGTCTTAAAATGGGATTGTAGTGATGAGTTGTTCTCAGTACTGCTAGACTCACTAGGGTCAATTTGAACAATTCCAGTACACATGATATAGGCGATAAGGCATGGCAAAGCTGGCTGGAAAAATAAGCAGCACCTGTCAATTACAAGATCCCAGGACCCATATATGAAGTTTCTTGAGGGATCCCACAGGATGTGGATGGCATAAAAGAGTCAAGATTCCAAGAGGAACCCACTATCATGATTCCTCATGGTAGCCCACTCTAGGTCCATGTACTTTTATTTTGGCTCTTATCCTTTCTTCTCTTTAGCCCAAGTTTACTCTACAGAGTTAGTTCTACCCTTACACCTTCACTCCTCACTTTTCAAATAAACTCTTGGCACCACTGATCTCTGGGGGTGGAATGCAAGTATCAGGATTTCTTAAAGCCTCCTGGGTATCCCAGGACAATGAATTAGGAACATGAACTGGGTAGTTAAACTCACAGAATGGCAGACTGTGAAATAATCTTAGCAGGCAATCAGCTGAGATTGCAAATCATACAGAGGTGGAGAAATATGTCTTTCAAGGGGAATTCTAGCCAAGGTACAGCCACCTCACTGAGGCCTGGAATGTTTAGAGGAAGGAATATGTGTTGTATAGGAACTCATTGGGCTCAGATAAGAATAATACTGATGATGTAAGTTGAGGAGAAAGGGCCATATTATTTCATATCTCCAGGCCTTAGACTAGGGCTAAAAATCAAAACCAATCAACATCCAGTTCAGTGAGCACCTACTATGTACTAGACACTAGGGAGGACACAGAGCATTAAGGTGTCACCCCTTACCTTCAAGGAGCAGAAGGAATATATCTACATACCTAAAAAGATGAAACCATGGGGAAGAGTGAATTCAAGATATCATGATAGATTTCAGTGATTCCTACCTAGATGAGTGTCCTGACACATGATAAGTACCCACTATGTATTCGTTTTAGAGCAAGTTTCAAATGTACCGACACAGCTGAGATATAGAAACAAAAGCAACAATAAACAAACAATTGGTGAGCTTCCTTTGATGTCTAAAATGGCTCCATCTTGTTTTGGCATCTCCATTCCAGAGGTACATGAAAGGGATCCGTAAATCTGATGATTAAAGGTAGTTTTATCTCCTTTATTCTAAAACAGTCTCTAGTCACCTCAATGTCTTTTGAATGCATGCAAAAATCTTTGTTTTCCTCCTCCTTCTCCTGGTCGTCAAAATGGCATCCCAGCTGGGGATGGAGTGCTAGCAGCCTTCTGGGAGCAGAGTTTAGCAGCCTGGATCTGGGAGTTCATCTAATGCTGAGCCTGGAAATTTGGTGGCCTCTCCAGAGATCTCCTCTGCACTGCGGAACTCCTCAGTGTCCAACTAGTAGCCAGTGCTTAAGACCCCAACTGGTGATCTCATGGTCCATTCTATCAGAATCTCACCCAGACCCGGAGGTCCCTTTTTTGCTGGTGCAGTTCCCTTCAATTCTCACTACTGAGTGTCTGTCACATCCCTTGCCTGTCCCATCTGTCCTCTTCACAGTCTTTGGAGTCCTCTCTCCACCTCTTACCTTCAACACTTATAATCTTTAGGAACATGACAGCCATTAAGAATCCATACTCTGCACACAACAGCTGAGAGACACTTGGGGTAGACACCATCTTTAGCCTTCTCTCTGCCTGAACCTATCATTTCACCATTCTTTGACTCTACAATTTCCTTGTGTTGGTGTGCAGGCCTGTGAGGAATCCATAACAGGAGTTCCAAGTGGAAAATGGAATACAACATCCTCTGCTTATAGTTTCCCACTCAACTATCTAGAATCACTATCATTCCTTGTTACCATTTCCACCTGCCAGGGAAACAGTCAGGGTCTAACAGAAGTGACCTCATGCCTGGATGTGGGGACTAGGATTTTGGGAGTGTGTGAGATTTGCTCACCATCGAATCAATGCCAAGGTAAGTATTTATAACTTCTTTTATACAGATAGGGGACTGAGACAGAAGGAGGAGACCAGCATTGTATTTGGTATTAAAGGACAAAGCAAACAATACAGGTAGTTGCCTTTATGAGCACCTAGTCTGCCTCTTAGAGTGCTAAAATATTTTGCTCAAGGAAGAACAGACTTGGGTAGACAAAGCATGAGAGAAAAAGAAGCCATAAAAGCCTTGGAGGGACTTATCACTAGAAATGCCGCAGCACAGAAAGGTCTAGACACAGCCCGGGGTGGCAGGGGGAGGGGGAGAGGGTAGAGGAGAGAGGAGAGAGAATTTGGGATTATAGTTTATGAGATCACCAAACTGGCTCAAATGTGTAATTGTTTCCAAATGGGGAAGAGAATTCTGCAGGAATGAAATTATAACCATCTTCCACTATTGTGTCATCTCACTCTCTGGAAAATAGAACAGTTATACCTAAAAGAAGACCTCCTTTGAAGACCAAAAAGGGAGAAAAAGGCATTAGCACACTCCAGAAGACCTAGAGACTAAAGTATAGTTATCTGCCAAGCCCATTTGGGCCTCTGATAGACCAAGAATGACTCCCTCAAATGACATCAAACTAGGGAATTGAGTGTTAAGGGCTAGGAATTCTGCCTATTGGCCAGTGGCCTGAAACTCTGTGAGCACCTCTCTCTGCTGACAAAAGCTAGAGTCAACTCTCGGGCTTTCAAGGTAAAGCTACTGTGTTTGCGGCCCATCCCCCCAGGATCAGAAGACTCACTACTCCACAATGGTTTACCTCAGGCTTCCTTTCCTCCCTCTCCACTCCCCATGCTCAGTGACATTTTCCTCAGTCCTCAGACATCTACTGAGGTCACTCTGGCAGCCTGGTGGAATGTAAATAGTACAGGCCAGATTCTGATGGTAAATCTTCCTAGCTGTGTCAGTCTGGGGAAAGAGTTAACTTCTTTGACACTCAGATTATTTATATATAAACTGAGAAGAAAAACACCTATTGTGCAAATTTTGCAAAGGACTGAAAGAGGTAAAGTTCTTAAAGCACTAGAAGAGCCTGGTATAGAGCATGCTCTGAGTACTCATTAACTTTCCTCACATCAGTTTGTCCCCACCTGGCTTCATTAGCTCTTTGTTCTCACCTGACACTGCCAATGCACTGACAAGACTCATGGTGCAAAGGAAATTCACAATGAAGATGATCTGAGGTGGCAAGAATCAACAGGTAATATCAACAGGCAGGCATAAAGAGAAAAACCGAGCATTGGAGAGAGAGACTGAATTCTTCTGAGGAGGTCAAGGAAGAGCTTATAGCAGTATTAGTATTTGGCTAAACTTTGGAAGGTAAGTGTGTTTCCAAATGGAGATGATCCCAAGAAGCAGAAGAGGTTAGATTTAAACTGAGACAGGTAAGGGAGTAAAGCTGATAAGGGAGACATTAATGTGCAAATTACCACCATGAGCCTCTGAGGCACAATCCATTTGGGGTGGGTGTGGGGTAACTCTGGGAGCCAGTGAATATTTCTCAAGCATTCTCTCACCAAGGGACAAGAAAGTCAAGTAAACTTGACTGTCATACCTTACTATTGACTCTCATCCTTTACTATTTTGTGGTATTAACTGTTTGGAATTTTGACTTATTCTATGCACAGCACAAGTCCACTCCCATAGGCACAGATCGCTCTCAGAGAGACATGAAAGACATCAGCATCCACAGGAACTGTCCACAGGTGGACCTCTACCAAGGGGATGTGGACCACCGAGTATAGGCAGCTTAGTATTAGATGAATCCACAGATTTAGTCAAAGGCTATATATTAGAGCTCTTCAGCACTGGCTGATATTTTAGGATTTGGTTATATTTGTATTGTCCTCCTGCATTGTAGTTGTATCTCCAATTTGCTGGAGTCAGACTCTACAATGTTCTCTCAACAGCCAGGAACAATGGATACACAGCAGGCACTTATTACTGCACAACTGATAACTGTCAAAGTGGCAAGTCAGCGACTTCAGTGTTCATCAAAGACTGGATCTAAGCCATTTTGCACTGCAAAGAACCTGCCTTGGTCCAACCCAGGAAGACAGTGGCCCTGAGCCATCTCACAATTATTAATTCCACCAATATCTTTAATCTACAGATGTACAATCACCAAGTAACTGAGCCTAGCATAGCAGAGTGATTAAGAATGTCAAAAGGGGAAAAAGGAACACTGCTCCACTGTTGGTGGGAATGTAGACTGGTGCAACCATTATGGAAATCCATATGGAGAATTCTCAGATGACTAGGATTTGAAGCCCCATTCAATCCAGCTATCCCCCTCCTGGGTATTTTCCCAGAAGAACTGAAAAGTTCATATCACAATGATATATGTGCACCCATGTTCATAGCTGCACAATTTGTGATAGCTAAATCCTGAAAACAACCAAGATGCCCTTCAACTGCAGAATGGATGAAAAAGATGTGGCATTTTTATACAATGGAATATTACTCAGCTATAAAAAAGGATGATCTTGAGACCTTCATAGGCAAATGGAGACAACTTGAGACTATCCTCATTAGTGAATTAAATAAGAATCATATTTATAAATATCATATTGTGTCTCTAGTGTAAAAAGTAAATGAGAACTACAAGTGTAATAAAACCAAAATGTGTAATTGCCATTGTAAAAAAGAGAGGAAAAGAAAGTGCTCTAAGGGATATAACTACATTCCCTGACAATGTATGCTGCCCACTACAGGCCCCAAAGCAATGTGGTCAGTCGAGCATGGACTGAAACTTCCCAAACTATGAGTTAAAGTAAACCTTTCCTCTTTTTAAGTTGATTAGCTCAGGTATTTAGTTTCAGTAATGGAAAGCTAACTAACAGTCAGAAAGATGGAGTGAAAAATACATTCATCTGCCCTAAGTGACTACTCAGCTTTTCTCTACTTAGGTTTGCTTCAGAGTTCCACACCTTCCTATTTATCCACCTCAGTTTTCATCATTTTTAGATAATATTTTTCAAAAAAATTTATTTCTAATGAACAGCATTCATTCTGATTAAGTTTTTCCCTTGCATTCCACTACTCTTATGGTAGAAAAAAACACTAAGACATGAAGCCAAAGATCTGGCATCTTGTCTGGGTTCCAACACTTCTGAACCAATGATGTTTCTGGGGACATTTACTCATCAGTAGAGACACTTGATTTTTGCCCTGCCAATTCCACAGTAATGTTTTTACTCCCCAAGTAAAAGATACATACGTGTGAGCATACTTTACATGAATGTTGCAAGGCCCCAATGGAATTTATATATCTACATCAATATCTATGTTTATATCTATATATCAGAAAGCACATTCTCTTCTTGTTTATGTCTTCCACCAGTTGTATAAACAGTGCTTTTCAAATTGTGGTCCATAAACCAGTTTCCTCAGCATCACCTGAGAATGTGTTTGAGATGTCAGTTTTCAGGTCTTGCCCCAGATCTACTAAATCACAAACTCTGGGGCAAGGGGCCCAGGGATCTGTGTTTCAACAAGCCTTCCAAGTAATTCTGGTGCATACTTATATTTGAGAACCCTGGCCATGTGGTTTCAAGCACAAAACCTAGAGCCAGATCTCTGGGTCAAATCCCAGCTCTACTATTTTCCAGGGCTAACAACCTTGGGCAAGTTACTTACTTCTCTGAGCCTATGCTTCCTGATCTGGAAAATGGGGATAAGACAAGGGTCTACCTTCAAAGATCTGGTTGAGAAGATTAAGATAGACAAGTGGAAAGTAGGTAGGGACCTGGCACACTGTAAGCTATCAGTATGTATTGAGTTTTTATCATTTCTTTTTTAAAAGACTGCTGGCTCCTTTATGAAGACTTGCCAATTGTGTTTAGCCTGTTGGGAAGATTGTCATTTAGTTTGCATGCAGATATGTGTATTTGTACCTGTGTGTTGAGGTTGTCATTTTTACTATTAGCAGACTTTTGTTTTACCCAAGGAAGATTTTTTGGTCCTATCACCCTCTTTTGTATAAGAAAGGTATTCCTCTGTTTGTCTTTAATAACGTCTTGTTAAATAGCATTCACTGTCTAGTTTAATGCCTAATGAGTATTCTTTACATTTGTAAAGCACAGTGTTCTTTTAGCAGTTGTACCCCACAGAAATTGCAGCACTAGTATTGCTGGTCTTTTTACTGCCTTCCTTATGTACCTTTATGTCTTGTTTCATAAGTTTCTAAAGATTTCTTTTTCTGAAAATACCATGCTGCTTCATTTGGCTGATTCTGCAACACTTTTAAATTTCCATATGGAAATATCTTTAACTAGATACTTTTGAAAACAAATAAACATAAAAATAAATCCACCAATATTTGGCCAATTGATTTTGGGCAAAATAGCCAAAACTACCCAAAAGGGAAAGGACACTCTTTTCAACAAATAGTATAGAGAAACCTGGATATACACAAGTACAGGAATAGAGTTGCACCTTTATACCATACACAAAAATTAACTAAATGGATCAAGGGACTTAACCAGAAGAATTAAGACTATAAGTAATTTAGAAGGAAATGCAAGAGGAAATCTTCTTGACAGTGGATCTAGTAATAATTTCTTGGATATGGCACCAAAGCATAGACTACAGAAGTAAAAGCAGAAAAATTGGACTTCATTAAAATTTTTAAAAATTTATGCATTAAAAGAACACTATTAAGAGTGCAGGAAGAAGACAAGATGGACGATCAGAGAGCAAAAAAAATACAAAGCCTCCTGGGAGAAACAATTCATAGGCCAGAATAAAACACCCTGGAGAGACCCAGACAGAAGGAGACAGATCCTCTTGACACAGGAAGAAATTAAAACATAAAAAAAGCTCGTCAAATACTTCTGGACTACAACTGAAACAGCTAAAAACTATGGGGCACAGCATTGTCGTGATGACCTGCCAAGTTTGCACCAGCTTGAATCCACACCAGCAGGCAGAGCCACCCAAATTCGTTCCTGCCGCCACTCACAGGAAGCACAGCAGTGCTGAAGTCAAGGGTTGGTGAACCCAGTGCAGAGCGGAGAGCGGAGCTGATGAAGGGACCTTCTTTAATCCACGGTCAGTGATGGGAATGGGACCCCCCCACACAGGAAGGGCACAACCAAATGGCCAACATGTTGGAATGAGGCAGGAGGAGCCTGAACTGGGAGCAACAGTGACTTTGGTTGGTCACTCCCTCCCCAGAACAGATTAGTGCAATTTGCTTGGACTGGGCATGCCCCTGGCTGGGACCCAATGAGACATCCCAAATTGATTCCCTGCACCTAGCACACACTAACCAGGTGAAGGCACCTGAAGTTTGGCTGGTCCAGTGGGGAGGGGCAGGCATATGCAGCCTGCTTACAACTCAGTGACAAGAGCAGGCAGGAGAGGGTGGAGTTCTCTCGCCAGCGTGCTTTGGAGGAAATGTGGCCAACAGGGAAGGGGGCTGGGACCTGCACTGTAACCTGTGTGGAGGAAGCCAGGGCCATGACAAGAGAGGCAGGAGGAGGCCCCCAGCCCAGAACCCTGAGAGCCCTGATCCAGGAGAAGGAAAAACAAGGGAGACTGAGGGCAGCAAACACCCAACATCAGACATGGCTTCAATGGACATTAAGAGATATCTTCGGGACCTTGTAGACGAGCTCAAAACTGAAATACTAAATCAGGTAAAGCAGAATATGAGTAGAGTAATAAAAGAAATACTCTCAGGAAGCATCTTTCAGGATGATATAGACGGAAGAAGGGAGGAATACAAAAAAAAGGAGAGAAACATTCAATAAAGAATATAAAGAAAATATAGAATACATGAAGCAGATTCAAAGAGACTACCAGGAAATTAAAAACTCCATTGAAAGCTGGCAAAACTCCTTAAAAGAAACTAAGGATAGACTATCAAAACTTGAAGACAAGTTTGCAATATGTGATCATGAAAGGAAAGATCTCTTAAAAATAACAAGGAAACAGGCAGTAACAATACAAATGCTAGAAGATGACAAGAGAATCTTCAATTTAAGAATAAGAAACGTGAATGAAGAAGCAGGAATACATACAGGCAAACTACAAAGGCTATTCACGGAAATAATTAAGGAAAACTTCCCAAGCATGGGAAAAGAAAATGATATTCAGTTGTGTGAGGCATATAGAACTCTAGCCATCTACAACCAAAACAGATCTATACCCAGACATATAATAATCAAGATGCCAGAAATTCAATATAAAAACAGAATATTAAAAGCCATCAGAGAAAAGAAACAGATTTCCTATAAAGGTAAGCCCATCAGAACCACAGCTGACTTCTCGACACAGCCCATCAGATCAAGAAGAGCTTGGAGTGAAGTCTTCCAAGCCCTGAAGGAAGGTGGCCTCCAGCCCAGATTGATGTACCCTGCAAAATTGTCACTAGAAATTAATGGAGAAACAAGATGCTTCCATGACAAAGAGGAACTGGGCAAGTTTGTGACCACCAATCCAACCCTGCAGAGAATGCTTAAGGACATTCTAGAGAGAGAAAAAAAAATACCAGCATTTTATGAACAGTGGCAGAAAGGCCTCAATGAGTGGGGCAGGAAGTAGAATGAAGGAGAAAACTAGACAAACAGGCAGAAAAATAGCATAGCAGATATGAGGCAGAAAAGGATGGCTAGAATTTCCAACATAGATGGCTTTGATACACTCTATTGTTAATAGTGCACCAGGATTTAAAACCCACATTACTCACACCACTCTGCTTAGATGTATTATATTCTGTTCCAGTCATTCTACCTGTACTAGATTTGAGGGCACAGATGGTAATCCCGAAAATAACAGGATATAGAACGGTAATCATCCTTAATTTCCTATTAACTTAATCTAAAGCTCTGTAAAACCTACACTGTTTTACAATGACTGATTGTAATCAAATCTGGCTTGTTGGATCGCTGTTTTATATTGATAGATTTTATTCAAAGCTGTTATGATTGATAGTATCAAGTCTGAGAGTATAGGCAACTGCACTTAAGATGACAAGATCCACTAGAATATCCACTCTGGTTTGATTATTACCTGCCTTTGAAGTTTAATACTGCCTACAATGTTTTATTTTTACTATTATTATTTACTAATATACTCAATTATACTGCTATATTCAATTATGCCTGATGATGTAGACATTCTATTGAAGATAATAAGAAACAACACAGTAATCATTGTAGATCACCTTGTACTGTGGTTTTATATGACTTTTTGGTTTCATGTTTTTATAGGAATTTGTTTTGTTTTGTCTTGCTAAGTTTTGTTTTTTATAGAAATACACGTAGAGATTCATGCATGTGTAGCTGTTTACACTCTCACTGTTTGACTATCTACTTTTTATGCTTTAATTTTGTAACTTGAACAACTATTTCTAAGAGGATAATATGTAATTTATTAACTAGTGATTTCTTATTGTTTATCTTTTTTTGGAATTCTGTATTATCTCTACCCTTTACATGCTTTTGTTTCTCTTTAAATAAAAAAATGAAAAAAAGAAAGCAACTGACAAAAAATGGTAAACAAAATGAAATAATTTTCTAGACCAAAGATTAAACTGAAT
Source organism: Hydrochoerus hydrochaeris (assembly GCA_004027455.1). Taxonomy (NCBI): domain Eukaryota; kingdom Metazoa; phylum Chordata; class Mammalia; order Rodentia; family Hydrochaeridae; genus Hydrochoerus; species Hydrochoerus hydrochaeris. Next base: position 40,800 of record PVLA01002386.1, on the reverse strand, counting down.
AAGACAGAAATTTAAAATTCAGTAACATAAACATGTCAAAGAAATGACTGCTTTTTGAGGTATAATAATGAATAAGTCTGTACTGTCAGCTTTGAGCCCAGGAAAGCTAGTAATGGAGGGGGAATTGAAACTGGTTTTTTTTGGTGTTTTTTTGTTGGTTCAGTGTATGCTGGGATAATAAACAGATAATATATAACAATGTAGTGGTCAACTTACAATACCAGCTAAACTGAACCAGTGTGGACAGCCCACCTGAGGATTGTTGCTAAGACAAAAAGGAGAACTTTCTCTTGCTTTTCTATTACCATTGGTTCTATCACGTTGTGTCTTACTGGATTTTAATATGTATGATAGTATAAACAAATTTTTTATGGAAAATGAGATAATATAGTAGCCATTGTTCATCTTTGGTTCAGAATGCCTTGCAATACTTTCATTCTCTTGAGTGGTTTTATTCTATTTTGTTATGTTTGACATTATTGTGTATAAAGCTAAGCTCAACTATTTCAAAGAAAGAGACATTATGATAGCTACTGTTAATATCCAATTGTCTTGTTGTGAAGTGCTGTGTTGCTTACATTGTTCTGTTCTGATCTGCTTAGATCTGTCTTCTTTCATTTTATTCTCTTTAAAATAAAAAAAATTTAAATAAAGAGTGAAAAAATGGTGCACAGAATGGAAGAAAATATTTTCAAATCGTGTATCTGATAAGGAATTAATATCCTGAATATATAAAAACTCCTAAAAGAAAACAAAAACAAACACAATTCAATTAAAAAACCCAGAAATTTCTCCAAAGATATACAAATGGCTAATAAGCATATGAAAAGGTACTGACATCACTAATCACTAAGAACACGCAAATCAAAACCACAAGAGATGCCATTTCATACCTATCATCAAAACACAAGTAAATAACAGTGTTGTCAAGGATGTGGAAAAAGTGGAAGCCTTATGACTTGCTTGCAGGAATGTAAAACAGCACAGAACTATGGAAAATATTTGGCACTTCCTCAAAAAATTAAACACAGAATTACCATATGACCCAGCAATTCCACTCCTAAATACATACCCCAAGAAGTGAAAGCAGTGAATCAAGCAGATATTTGTACATAGCAACACTGTTCACAATAGCCAAAACATGGAAATAACCTGAATGTTCATTGATGAATGGATAAACAAAATGGGGCCCATATATACACTGGAATATTATTAACCTAAAAAGGAAAGAAATTCTGATCCATAGCTACAACACAGAGGAACCTCAAAAACGTTATGTTAAGCAAAGTAAGTCAGATACAAAAAGACAAATATTTATAGTCCCACTTACACAAGATACCTGGAATAGAAAAATTCATAAAGAAAAAAGAAGAATAGAGGCTATGAGAGTGGTTAGGGAGCTATTATTTAATGGGTACAGTTTCTAATTGGGATAATGAAAACATTTTAGAAATGGATAGTAGTGATAGTTGCACAAAATTGTGATCATACTTAAATGCTAACAAAGTGTACACTCGAAGTGGTTAAATGGTAACTATGTTATGTATATTTTTTTACCATGTTAAAAATAATCCTAAGCAAAGACACAAAAAACCCCATATACACATAGACAGATGAACAGAAAAGAAAAAGAAAAAAGAGGGCAAAGATGTATCTTACCTTCCAGGGATGTAACCAGGACAACATGAAGACAAATGAGGACAAGAAATATTTTGAATGTCAATGAAACTTCAGGTCTGCCAAGATGGCTGCACTGCCCACCAAAGAAAAGCATTCTGGAATAAAATATGGGGACAATAGATCATCACAACTGTGATAATCACAACACAGTAATACTTGAAAGGTCATTCCTCAACCATGACATCCTGCCATCCTGCTTCCTTTAAATTACTACCATGGTTCCAGAGAATCAGTAATGCCATGTGGGCACTGGCTATAAAAAGCAAAATCCATGTTTACCAGTATTAAGAGAGCGCCACCCAGCAAGATATTATACTTTACATGATAATCTGCATGCATTTATGGAAAATACCAACACATGACAAATAGCAAGAGAAAAAATGTTAAAAGTGTTACATATATAATTAGTAACACTAGATAAAGGCTGGGTAAAAACTATGCTAACAATCAGAAAGGGTCATAGAATTTTCTAAATAATTCACTCTATGTATGGCTCATACTGTAAGAGGAATGGTATGCTGCACTTTCTCTTTTTATGCATCTTATTTTATTGTTGCTTGTATTTTTCCTCCAGAAGAATAATTTTTTTATTCAAAGGAAAAAAAACCCAGAAAGTGTGTAGAAATAATACATAATTTCAAAAAAAAAACCCAGTAAGAAATCACTAGTTGATGATTACATATTTTCCTCTTAGAAGTAGTTGTTCAACTTACATAAGTAAAGCATACAAAGTGGACATTTAAACAGTGAGACTGCAACCAGTTCTGTTCACCTATCCAACAGAAACTTAGTAATATGGTTATCAATCTTACACACTTAAACATACATGCAGTTATATCCTTTAGAATACTTTCTTTTCCTCTCTTTTTAACAATAATGATATTCAATTCTTGTAAACTGTTTAGAAGTTCTATGCATGTATGAATCTCTACATGTATACTTATTCCTTTCTGTATTAGAGGGAAGAACAAATCAAAACAAGACAACAAAGCAAATTGCTAGAAAAACATGAAACAAAAAAGTCATGTAGAACCACAATACTAGTTGATCTACTTGTTGCTTGTATTTTTAATAGTCAATGAATCAACATTTTTAAAAAAGCAAAGTTGCTATCAGGATGGAATAGAAAAGCCTCATTTACCATTCACTTATTTATTCATTCAACAAATACATATTGAGAGCCAATGTGTACCAGAAGAGATATGAGGACTTAGCAGGAGTTAACTAGAAGAAAATACATGTGGTAGAGGTGGGATACAGATTGGGAAGAGCTCAGTGTACAGAACTGCAAAGGCTCAAACTGTGTCTGCTCCACTCTCATGGAGGAGTTGACAAACACAACTTCATGAAGGGCAGTCAGCACCCAGTGCACTGAGGGGGCTGGTGTGGGGTGCTGAGAGAGGAAATCACAACCCACTCACAGCCTTAGGTACAGTCAGGGATGTTATGAGAGCACTGGAACATATTCCTTCCACACAGCTGGTGGGCCATAACAGATCAGGCTGTGTGTTCTCAGCTAACAGAGCTCCTAGTCAAGAATCTTCAGGAATCCAACCACACTGCCACCTTCCAGTCAGGGACAGAGTGTGCATACAGTGGAGAAGACTAAAGAGCGTGAGTTCAAAAGTTCCCACTCTGCCACATAATATGACTCTGAAAAACTAATTTCCAATGGTCAGATTCTCCCATTTAGTAAATTACAATATCAGAAGCATCCTGATAGTACTGCTGAGTAAATGAGATCTTAGCTCGCATTGTATAAGTGTTAGTTGTACTCTTCATTCATTCACTTGGCAAATCTCTATTTTGAATCTAGTATGTGCAGGGTCAGGTAGTATAGGGCTTAAGGAAAGAAGGGGGGAAATGAACCACAACTTCTCAGTCTCAAAGTAAAGTTGGCAATCTTTAAGAATCTTGTCATTAGCTGGGCGCAGTGGTGCACACCTGTAATCCCAGCACTCAGGAAGCTGAGGCAGGAGAATTGCTGGGAGTTTGAGGCCAGCTTGGGCTACAAAGTGAGTTCAGGACCAGCCTGAACTGCATGGTGAGACCCTGTCTCAAAAAGACAAAAAAAATCCTGTCATTTAGTAGCCACAACCAGTACCAGGAAAGTGATTCTTACTTGATATGGCATGACAATGTCTTAGACCAGCAGATGACTCCTACTTCAAAAGAAGGCTTACATTTTAAAATGAATAAATTATACTGTATATTAATACAATATGCTCATAAATTATCAAATGTCTCTAATTTGTCCCTTCTCTTGAACACTTTTATCTTCTCTCTGTTCACAATGGTACATTATTGATTTTCCCTAATGAGTCACTCAAATAAGAATGCTAATACAGTTGTGCAAAGATGTATCAATGTCTCTCTGGAGGCAAAATGTGTCTGCTACAGCTATGCATAACTATACTGATGAGTCTTAGAGACATAATGTTAGCCAGGGAAACGCTACATAAAAGAATGCATTTATATGTAATTCCATTCATATGAGAAAAAAGGCAGGCAAATCAATGCATTGAGAAGTCAGGAAAGTGGTTATCTTTGGAAGGGAGGGGGTTGTAATAATCAAAAAAGTGGACACCAAATGGGGCTTCTGAGGTAAAAGTAACATTCTGTATGCTGGTTACATGGGTGTGTATAGTTTCTGAAATTCATTGAGTTATACATTTACATGTGTCATCAGAAGTTTTAATAAAAAGTTTAAAAATTAATACATATTTTAAGTTTCCAAACCCTGTTCCACTTCCAAAAGCATGGTACTTTTAAAAGCCATTATTTGGTGAGTTAAAGCCCTACAAAAACTCTCTTCTATACAAATGCCTTAGCCTCTAGTCTACCTGGATTTGGCCGAGGTGAGTTAGAAGATTTAATGCACAAGTATCTAATTTTAGCTCTGAGGACAGTATCAGAGCTGTTTATATCTGGGAAGGACCTCAGAATCCACCTTGCCTCGCACTCTCATTCTGGAAATGAAGGAAGAGGGTTAGGAGGATGGATTCCATGGGTATTTTGTGCACCTCTAATCTTTCTACCAGGCCACAATGCCAGACTCGTGACAATTTGTTAACTTTTAAGTACAAGTTTTTAGTGCATTGGGTGGAATGATTCAACAAATTCAGAATGCTACAATTTCAGAATTTCTGCAAACTTATTGTTTGCCAACTCCTAGGGCATGACTTAGGGGATGTTCAAATTAAATTAGTATACACAGTGGCTGGTTATCATGTGCTGTGACTTGAGCCTCTGATCAAAATAACCCATACCTGTACACTGAAGAGAGCAGGTACTCTACTCCCAAATGAGGGTAGGAAAAAAGCCGGAATGAAGAATGAGCCCAGAAATCAACTTGAAAGGATACCATGGATCAAGAACTTACTAGAGACTGGGTGCCACCAAAAAGACTGCTTTCAGTTATTAAGTTGAATATATTTCCTCAAGGCTAAAAACATATTTGAAAATGAAAGAAGTTGCATAGCATTTGAAATAATGTAGCTCCTATTTCTTTCTACATGAACTAAGAATATCCTGCTAGGTGACCAGTTTTCTGGGGTCACTGATCAAAAGGGAAATCTGTAGATTTTGAAACTCTTATTTATCCTTTTCAGCTGTACTAGTTCGTCATCTTTTGGTATAATTTAGAATACTTCAATACAATGTAGGTCATCAACAAAGATAATTTGAATAGCTATTAATTCTTAGCAAGATTTAAGGTGCTAAGGATGGGTAGGAAGATGGCATCAATTACAAAGAAAACTATGAAAACTGCTAGGGTTGTACGATTCACAAACTATATGCTAGGGCCCTGCTTAAACCGCTTTAAGAAACTGTTCTAGATGTCTTCAATTCTATTAAGCAGTATTCTCATCACATTTTTAAAATGTAAATCACCAGTATAACCTTTATTAAATGATAAATCTATCTTTACACACAGAACAATTAAAAATAAGATTTAAAAGGGAGAAAAAAGCTTGATACTACAGTAGGGCAGGTCTGAGTGAGAGTTTTTCTCTAATATCTTTAGTTAACTGGCAAAATTCGATTATGTCATAGTTGCTATGATATATGCAATGATCAACATTTTCGACCTGAGTAACAAGAGGTAAGATAATTGTTTCCCAAGTCTACTAGAAAGCCCCCTGCCTTTGAGATATTTACATTGAGCCCTCAGTGTTGGCTAACAAGAAGAAATTTAAAAGGAGGGTACTGAAAAGGTTCTCCATGGGAATTGAGGAAGAATAAAAAGTGGAAAAGCAATTGACTTAAACTGCTCAATTGTCAACAAAGCAGAAAAAAGAATCAGGAATTGAGTAAAAGCAGAATTAAATTTCTATTTGAATTCTGCTCAAAAACTTGATAAAGTAAATATTTCCAAAAAAACACAAAAAATTTCTTCAGTGTTTTAATAATAAGCTGGAGTAGTTTATTGGGACCAAATCTTCTGTGAAAGGCAATTTTAAATCAAGAATAAAATAAGAGAAGCATTTTCTTAAACATGTTGAAGAGCTGATACGATAGAAAGTAACTGCAAGGCCAAAGCAGAGGATAAAGCAGAAAGCCAGGGAGGTAATATATAAGCAGTGAAGCCACTTATACCTACGGGTAGGGACCAATGAAGCAAACTTGAGTTTCAGCTATGAAATACCAGAGAAAAGCTCAGACATGGAGAAAAAATATATAATTATAAGTTCTTACATACATTTAAATAAAATTCAAGGAGAAGAGGATGAAGCAGAGTCACTGTTTTTCTTTTCTTTTTTTTGTACCAGGGATCAAACTCACAACCTGGTGCTTACCAGGCAAGTGCTTGAGCCACTGAGCAAAATCCCTGGCCCTCTTTTCTTCTAAGACAGTGTCTTCCTATCTTACTATGCTGCCCAGACTGGTCACAGACTCCTACAGGCTCCAAGCTTTCAAGTATCTGGGACTATATATGATCCAGAATGCTTGGCTGATGTGTTGTAACTACTATGGGAGCTACTAAAGAATAGAAATAGGGTATATAACTTCCTAATCATTGGAAGGGGCACAGTGATTCTCAAAATATTTAGTGTATCTGAAAGAAGTTAAGAAAGGGGAGAAAAACAAATAATAGGAAAAACAGATTATCAGACTGGAAAAAATACAAATTCCAACTATGTGCTAGTTAAAAGGACACAATTGCAACCTAATGATATAGAAAATTTTAAAGTAGAAGGATGAAAAAGATATACTCTGCTAACACCCATTAAAATAAAAGTAATGGGTATATATTACTATCAGACAGACTAAAATTGAAAAGCAAAAAGCACTGTGTATAAATAAAATGGTTCATTCACAAAAGATTTAATCCAACAAGAAGACTGAACAAATTTATATGTGAATACAATATAGCCTCAAAATATACAAAGCTGTATTGACAGAATGTAAGGAAACAAAAGAACAACATCACAAGCATAAGGAGAGATAATCACACACTTGTACCTGCAATTGATAAAAATCAAATAAAAGTTATTAAGGCTACAAAATATTTGAATAATGCATTTAATCAACTTGACTGAAAGAACATATATGTAACCTTCCAATCAGCAACTGCAGCGTTGCTTCAAGTACACATGGAATGCTGATCAAACCAGCCTGGCCATAGGAGAAATTTCCAAAACATTTTACAGAACTGGAAAAAAAGGGAAAGGGGCATGTTCTCCAACCATAATACAATTAAGTTGTAATAACAAAACTTAAAGTTTGCATTTATTATTTGGCAAATACCTAATGGGACAAAGGAGAAGTTATAATGCATTTTAGAAAACATTTGACCTGAACAATAATAATAATACTATATATCAAAACACATAGAGAGAGCTAATAATAGTGTGGCATTTATATTTTAGAAAAAATGATTAAAATAAATGAATTAAAATCCTTCTTATGAAGTTAAAAAAAATAGCAAAATGGACCCAAAGAAGTAGAATGATGAAAAACCAGGGGCTAAGGATATAGCTCAACGGCACAAGGGCATGCCTGGCAAGCACAAGGTCATGAGTTCGATTGGTGGTAGCGCCCCACCCCACTGCACCAAAAAGTAACAAAAGCGGAAAATAATGTCATAGAAAAGAGGCATAAAATAAAGACTACTAATAAAGACAGAACTCCTCCTTGAAGAAACAATTCTGGTAAAATTAAAAAACAGGAGTGCAGAAAGAGAGAAGCAAAGTGAGGAAAGAGAATGAAGGAAAAAAGCAACATAATGTAAGTGCTCTGAGCACAGGGCTGGGGATGTGGCTCAGTGGTAGGGCTCTTACCTTGCATGCACAAGACCCTGGGTTTGATTCCCAGAACTACAGGGAAAAAAAGCTAAGAGCATAAAAACACAAGTTCTTAGCAACAACTCTATTCAATAATTTTGAAAAGTAGACAGAAATGAACAAGTTCCTAGAAAAAACTACAACCAAGAAGGAATCATGAAGAAACAGTAAAGGCCCAGAAGATTTCACTGGTGATTTAATCAAATGTTATTTAAGGAACAAGAATTCCAGTCACACAAAAACTCAAAGGAGAAAAACAAAGAGCACATTCTAACTCCTTTTTATAAGACTAGCAAAAGCTACATATCAAAAACCTAACAAGGCTTAAGCGCCTGTCTGGCAAGTGCAAGGTCGTGAGCTCAAACCCTGGTACCAAAAAAAAAAAAAACCTAACAAGGAAATGTCTTCACATTTTTACCAAAAAACGTGCATGTGTGTGGGTGTATATATATCTGTCTATCTATCTATCTATCTATCTATCTTTATATATATATATATATATATATATATATATATATATCTATCTATCTATCTATATATATATATATATATATATATATATATATATATATAATGGAGTCAGAGAAATGTTTAACAGCAATCTCAAATCTTGTAAATTGAGGTAATCTGAATAAATATAGAACCAGAAGAATCATTCTGGATTTTAGCAACAAAATTTTTTGAACATAAGGTCATCAAGAACTAAAGCCAGCAATGCTGTAGTAAGAGAAACAACATGCCATATGCCAAAATAAAAGTCCTGCAGATGACAGAAATTGGTTAACTGATAAAATCTGAATATGATCTCTAAAATGATATTTTTGTGTATTATTTGTCACAGCATGAAGCAAGTCAATGCTGAACTATATGGCATGACTGCAATATGAAGCTTTTACATCTCCAGAAACAAATGGAAGGAAAATGATTTGTTGGCTCTATATAGTGCAAAATGATTTTCTTAACAAGTCATAAGTGCTTTCAAATGCAGAACAGAGAAGCTTCGATTGAATTTCAATATCTTGTACTCTGAGGGACTAATTTCAAGATAGCAATGTACAATGCATTAGCCATTGTTACTTTCCTGTTATTTTGTTTTGAAATTTTAGGGGTTTTTTCCTCTTTAAAATAAAAAGAGTTTTCAGCTATAAAAAAGGATGATCTTGAGGCCTTCAAAGGTAAATGGAGACAACTTGAGACTATCCTCAGTAGTGAAATAAATAAGAATCACATTTATAAATATCACATTATGTCTCTAGTGTAAAAAGTGATAAGAACTATAAGAGTAATAAAACCCAAAATGTGTAATTGCTATTGTAAAAAAGAGAGGAAAAGAAAGTGCTCTAAGGGATATAACTGCATGTATGTTTGAGTGTGTAAAATAGATGACCATATTGCTGAATCTTTGTTGGATCTTTGAGCAGAACTGTTTGCAGTCTCACTGTTTGAATGTCTACTATGTATCCATTAATTTTGTGACTTGAACAGCTACATCCAAGATGACAATATGTAATTTATCAACTAGTGATTTCTTAGTGTTTTTTTCTTTTTTCTTTTAGAATTCTGTATTGTTGCTACCCTTTTATTTTTGCTTTTTTTCTCTTTAAATATTTTTTTAAAAAAATGCATAATTGCTATTATAAAAGAGAGGAAATAGGAAGTGCTATAAAAGATATAACTGCATGAATATTTAAGTGTATAGGATTGATAACCATACTTCTAAGTTCTTGTTGATTATTGAACAGATCTGTTTGCAATCTCACTGCCTGAATGTCTACTTTGTATGGTCCAATTTTGTAACTTGAACAACTATTTCTAAAAGGACATTATGTAATTTATCAACCAGTGATCTCTTACTGTTTATCTATTTTTTTTGAAATTCTGTAATATTTCTACCTTTTTTCTGTTTTTTTTCTCTTTAAATAAAAAAAAATAAAAATAGAGTCAGCCATCAGCATGCCGCTCTGGTAAGTGGCTGTGGCTTGGCAAGCCGTGGCCAAACCAGAGTGAGAACCATATCAGTGTTTCCTGAGATCCGCGACTTGCCATGTTGGACCTTGGGGCACTGGGAAAATGGGCAGCCAGTTCACCCCTCTGGTGGGTGGTTGTGAGCCTACCGAGGCACGGGCTAAGAATCAAACATCCAACGATCCCCCACACACACACTAGCAAGTGAGAGCTGGCGATCTGAGCATGTCTTGCGAGTTTGACTATATGCGATATAGGAAATAAGGAGGATTTTCTACTTTGCTTCTTTGAGAGCAAATATTTTTATCTCTGTTTTGCTCTGTTTAGATCAATTGTATTGCTCTATTCAATATTCTGTTCTTGTAATTTCGGTATTTCCTTCAATATTGCTCTGCCTCATTGAAGGAACAACTACTGTGAAGAAAACCAGATGTACTATTGTGCCTATTGCTGTTGTCCAGGTGAGGTTCTGTGCCAATTTCACTGCACTGCCTCAGTTGGCTATGTCCTGTCTTGTTCTGCTGTATTTCACTACCTTCAAAATAAAATAAAAAATAAGAAAAAATAAGAAAAAAATTTTAAAAAGTAAATAACAACAAACCAGATCATCAAGGTACTGAGCAACCTGAAACATGATATAACTAAACAGATAATGGACTTAAAAAGCAAAAGGAGGAAAAGCAGGTGCTCTAAAGGATATAACTGCATGTATATTTAAGGGTGTAGGAATGATAATTATGTTGCTAAGTTTTTTTGTTGTTGTTGGATCAGAGAATGGAGCTGTTTGCAGCCTCACTGTTTGAATGTCCACTTTGTATGCTTTGATTTTGTAACTTGAACAACTACATCCAGGAAGACAATATGTAATGTATCAACTAGTGATTTCTTACTGTTCATTTTTTTGAAATTCTGTATTGTTTCTACCCTTTTTTTCTGTTTTGCTTTATTTTTCCCCTCTTTAAATAAAATTAAAAAAAAATAAAAAATAGTTTTATTCAATAAAACAAGTGAGTCAAATCAGATGTGAAATATTAAAATTAAGTGATGCACTTAAAAATACAACTCTAAAACTTTGTGAGCAGTGTTGTGTTTTTCAGTTTCCTCACACATCTCCAAATTTCCCGTATCCTACCTGCAGTCTACTATACTGCTGATAACTCACATATGAATTATCCAAAGAAAGATGAACGCTTACGTCACCTGTATGCCCTCACACTTCAGGATCTAAACACACACACACTGCTCACAGTAAATATGTTCAACACACACAAATGAGCAGAAAATCACAGAGTCTCAGGAGTGTGCAGAGTACAGTCATCTGCCTGCCTTTGAATCCAAGCTCCACCACTTACAGTGTAATGTTGAGCTGGTCCTTAACAAGCTCTCTGGACCTTAAACTCGTCATTGAAAAAAAATAGTGGTGATTTTAGGACCTACTTCATAGGATTGTGCAGGGAACTGAATAAGATAATATAATGAATGTCTTAATACAGAAGTATTAGCTGTGATTGCAAGCACAGTCAGAAGACAAGCTTATAGTATAGTCCAATGCTAAACCCAAACAGATTTCAGAAACATTTCTTAAGTTCATTCATCTAGTTTACAAATATTTAACAATGTTCTTTTATATATAAAGTATTACACTAAAGACTCAAGACAGTGGGGTATGGGGGGTGCAATATGAAAGAAAAGAACCCAACTGTACATGTTCAACATATTTACAATATTAACACATAGAAACAGCTTTACTTACCTGTCAGGAATTTCAGAAAAAAGGTGGAGAAACTCTATACACATCTGAAAATGAAAATGAGAAAAGAACAGAGTCAAGCCATGTTGGAACTTGGGGTGCTGGGAAAACAAGCAGCCAACTTGCCGCTCTGGTAAGTGGCTGTGGCCTGCAAGCCATGGCTGCTCCAGGGCGAGAACCATCAGCGTTTCCTGAGATCCACACCATGTTAGAACTTGGGACACTGGGAAAGAAAGCAGCCAGCTCGCTGCTCTGGTAAGTGGCTGTGGCCTGCAAGCCATGGCCACTCTAGGGCGAGAATCATCAGCATTTCCTGATATCCATGCCATGTTGGAATTCGGGGTGCTGGGAAAACAGCCAGCTAGCTCACTGCTCTGGTGGGCTGCTGTGAGCCTACTGGTGCACGGGCTAAGAATCAAACATCCACCCCTCCCCCCATTAGCAAGTGGGAGCCAGAGATCTGAGCATATCTTGCGAGTTTGACTATATGCAATATAGCAAATAAGGGGGATTTCCTTCTACCATCACTTTGAAGGCAAATATTTTTATCACTGTTTTGTTCTGTTCTGATTAATGATATTGCTTTATTTGATATTCTGTTTTTATAAGTTTGGTATTTCGTTCGATATTGCTCTACCTGATTGAAAGAACAACTATTGTGAAGAAAATAAGATATACTATTGTACCTATTGCTGTTATCCCGGTAACCTGCTGTGAAGTTCTGTACCAATTTCACTACACTGTCTCAATTGGCTTTGTTCCATCTTCTTCTGCTGTATTTTACTAACTTCAAAATAAATAAATAAATAAGTAAACAACAACAAAACAGATCAGGAAGGTACTGAGCAAGCTGAAACATGATATAACTAAACAGATAATGGACTTAAAAAGCAAAAGGAGGAAAAGAAAATGCTCTAAAGGACATAACTGCATGTATATTTAAGTGTTTAGGATTGATAACCATGTTTTGTTGGATAGTTGAACAGAACTGTTTGCAGCCTCACTGTTTGAATGTCCACTTTGTATGCTTTACTTTTGTAACTTGAACAACTATATCTAAGAAGATAATATGTAATTTATCAACTAGTGATTTCTTACTGTTTATTTTTTTGAAATTCTGTATTGTTTCTACCCCTTTTTTTTCTCTTTAAATAAAATTTAAAAAAAAAAAGAACAGAGTCAATTAGACTAATGGGAAGTGGGCTTTCTTGGCACCCAAAGACTTCAATACTATGGTTTTCTCAGCAGTCAAGAGCTTCTGGGTCTTTTGCTGCACATAGAGCCTTGAATTTGGCTGCAGAGTTACATAAGAAATGGGCAACGTAAGACTTGCTCTCAAGAATTGTAGTGTAAACAGGAAAAACAAGTCAAAAAGCAGTTTGGAGGCTGATCTTGTTAATATTTTAGTAGCATGCATTATTGTTCAATCTAAGGCTTCATCAAGGGCACTACAGGAGCATCAGACAATGGAAGAGATCAGAGCACATCTGGAGTGGAGTAATCTCTTTTAGAAACCATGATTAGTTAGATATCTCTTCATATATTTGTGTCTTAATAAATGATTCTGTTGATTATTAAGTTTGGCTCAAAGATGAAAAGGGAGTCCGGGGCGTTGGCAATGGCATGCATGAGTGAGGTACAGATAAGATGCATGATGGGGAAAGGAATTAGAGTCCCCACCTAAAGCAGGGAGCACTGCCAACAACCTGTTTTGTACCTTTTAGAATATTCCATCATGCTTAACTTCAAAATCAAAACACTGTTACAGTTATCATGTCAAAAATGACAGACAGTCACTTCAGATAATGTTGTCTTGTCTTGTGAAATAGAAATATAATGAATTTCAAATCAAGATTTGTGAAAGGAAACTATAGTATTATGTGGGAACTAAACTGACCTACTTCTGGCAACTGTCAACAGACTGTCCAATGTTCAAGGAAGAATCAAATGAGAAGAAACGGGGTCACAGTGAGTTTCTATCACAATACATTCTTTAAAAGCAAAAAGAGAGAGAGAGAAGTACTTAATAAATTAAAGCCCAATACACCAGACAACTTCATTAAGCAATGTTAAAGAAGACCAAAAAAAAAAAAAAAGGCTAACCATGTTGCCCTGTCCTAAAACAAACAAATTACAAACACATGTCCCAGTGCTCAACATAGAATGGATATAGAATTACCAACCAAAAACCATTAAAATAGTCAAACAAAAAAATCAAATTACTGTGATTTGAATATAGGAATAAATTCATCAAATATCTATGAGGATGAACATTTTCTATATAGGGGTTTCTGAAGATATTTTTGATGAAATTTCACAATTCCAGCATATTGCCTCTTCTAAAACTTTATTGATGACAATAAAGCACACTGAATGGTTCCTGGTAATCCAGTTTACTAACGAACAACAGGACGCTCGTTTGGAACACTTTCAGGTAGGAAAGTAGGGCAAGCAACAATGACATTTGTTTTTCTCAGTGAATAAAAAAAGTAAAAAGCCTAATAATAATATCTAAAGATGGAGAACATTCAGGGAAATAAACACTTACATATATCAATGTTGGAAATGTAAACTTTGAGATTTTGAAATTTTAAGTGGTCATAGCTTTTTAAAATGATATTACTTTAAAATATTATGTTTACATGTACAGAAATTCTAATTCCAGAGATGGTCACTACAGAAATGTTGACACATATTCACAAAAATAGAATCATAAATGCTTTCACTGAAGCTTTGTGTCAGGTGAAGTTCAATAGATGAATAAATGATGGTACAGCTACCTTATGGAATGTTACTCGGTGTTTTAAAAATGAAGTTGAGGGCTGCGGATTTAGCCCAGTGGTTCAAGCCTTGTAAGCATGACATCATGAGTTCAATCTCTGGTACAAAAAAAAAAAGAAAAGAAAACACAAACAAAACAAAAAAAAGTTGATTTAGATAAACTGACAAATAGAGATTGTCAATGCATATTAGTCAAGTGAAAAAAAGCAAATGTTTTTTAACATAGTAATTACTATGGTTTAAATGAAGAATGACCCCCAAAACTCCTATGTGCTCAGAGGCAGCGCTTTTGGCAGGTAACCAACATTGGGGTGCTATAGCTGAATGTGATGTTAAGGAGGGGCCTGGCCAGAAGAGGTGGGTCACTGGAGCCTGACCAAGAAGGGCACATCTCTCTCCTCTCTCTGCTTCCTGGCTACCATGATGTAAGCAGGCTTTTCCTCCACTACATCCCTCTGCCATGCTGTTTATACCCTAGAACCAGAGGAACATGGACTACAACTGTGAGCAAAAATAAACCTCTTCTCTAAGACACTGATACTGGATATTGTGTCTTGGCAATGAGAATGTGACTAAGCTGGCCCTGAATCAAGGCCAGTAGCTTCCTGATGCTGTTGGTTTCAACCAGGAGCCTAAAGAGATGTCTTTCTATGGTCTGTTGGCCATTTCAAAACTTGGGCAGTGAAATGGTCAATTCATTAGAAAGAAACAGCTTACTACTACTACTACTACTACTAAAAAATTAACTTTCAGCCAGATGTGGTGGCACAGGCCTGTGGCCCCAGCACTGGGAGGCTGAGGCAGGATGATTGCTGTGAGTTTGAGGCCAGCCTGGGCTATGTAGTGAGATTTTGTCTCAAAAAAGAAACAAATCGACTCCCCTCCCTGGTGAGCGGCTATGGGCATGGCAGGCTGCGGTGGCCCAGAGCAGGAGCCACTGGCATCTCCTGAGACCCGAGCCATGCTGGGACCTGGGGTGCCAGGAAACCAAGCAACCACTCCCCTCCTTGTTTTGTTTCATTTCAACATACATGAAAGTACGGACAGCTATTTTGAAGAGAAGGAGAGACATTATGACAGCCATTAGTGACTTCCCTAATGTCTGGTTTTAAACACCTAAAATGCCTTCCTCACTCTGTTTGAATCAGTTTTATACTATGTTGTTTTATATGAATTCTCTATACAAAGATATGGACAACTATTTGGAAGAAAACAAGAGACAATATGATAGATAGGGAAGATCTCTGGTTGTCTAGCTTTGAAATTTCTATCTCTTACATTGCTTTCTTATGTCCTATTTTGTTCTGTTTTGTTGTTTAATTTTACCCCCTTTAAAAAAAAGAGAATGTGACTAAGACAATAACATATAACATAACATGTTAAAAAGGAATCAAAACTACATATATGTATGTGTTTCTTCATAACAAGATATGGATGAATGCACACACAAAAAGCCCGCCAAGCCTTTACGGTGTGATGGAGGAAAGGATGAAGCTAAATTTTTACTCCACAGAACACAGCTCTGTATTCATGTATTACTTATATAAATAAGTACATTTCTTCTAGCAAGGAAAGGCAGAACAGAAATTCTGTTTTGAATTGGCTTTCCAAACAGAATTCTTAAATCAAGCTCAGGGGTTGTATAAACAAGAATGCTCTCTCTCACTTTCTCAGCCCAATGTCATAATTCTCTTTCCCAGCTCTAAACCAATTAGAAAGGCCCAACTAAGGGTACAAAGATTTCTGGTCTCAGAGCCAAGAAACTGCCCAGTCATGTCGCAGGAATTCACTGCAGCAAGTTTTGGAAAAGAACTTCAAAAGCAATAATGTGACCATGTGTGGTGGACACTGAAACCTAAACTTAACTAATGAGCTGCCCATCCTTCAGCCTGAGAATCCTACCTTGTCCAATCACCAGCACAGCTTCCACCAGCCTTCATCTCCCACAGCAACTAAACAGGAAAGACGACTCCATCTGCACCAGCACTTCAGTAACAAAACATAACGACTGCCAATGTCTGGGGTTCTTACATCATTGAAAGGAAAGGGCAAGTCACAAAAAGAACCATATCAACTTATGTAAGGCATGGCACAGAAAACAGACATTTCTCAGGGAATAACAGCAAACTCACCAATTGGTGGGATTTACTGAAACTTCCCACAGTTGTGGAGCACCCCAAACTATGACATCAGGGAGGTTGGGAATGCACACAACCTCCTCTATTTATCAAGCTGGTGAAAACCCAGGGTAATACCATGTGGTCAAAAACAAGGCAAGCCAATTTTACAAATGGTTTGGGTGGAAAGGAAATTCTCTCTGGGAGCACTTACAGTCCTGTTCCAGTGAAGAGAAAGCTTTCAGGGAGGCTGCATCCAAGAATCAAATCTCCCATTCTGGGTGGCTGGCCCCAGAGCCACACCTCCTGAGGGTAATCAGTAACCCATTGTGGCAGTTGCCCCACTGCCCTCTGGGATAATGTGATACTACTACAAAGGACCACCCTCCCCCCCAAAAAAGTACCAAATGCCTACTATAGGCCGCAAACAGGGCCACTTTGTATGCTTGTGCAGGTTATACCTTGCACAAGGGTGCCTGGCCCAGGGGACCAGTGGTGAATGTACCCAGAACACCAGGCTTATTGGAAGTGCCACAGGAACCAGCTGCACTGAAGAAGAGGCCCTAACCAGTGTGGGAAAATGGATACTAGAATGTTACCTCAAGAAGGTAATGGTTAAGCTGTTTCCTAAAGGATGTACAACTCCCTTACTGTGAGGAAATGGGAAAGATCATTCCAAAGAGAGGAAATAGTTTAAACCAAAACACAGAGCCAAAGAACTTAAAGAAGATAAAGAATGCCCTGGTATCTGTTGCTGTTAAATTGCAGAAGACTAAAAGAGCTTTTTAAATTGGCTTCTGAAACGTTTCAAAAGATAGCTTCTTGGGGGCTGGGTATTTAGTTTAGCGGCATAAGCCCTTTCCTTGCAACCACGTGGTCATGAGTTCGATCCCGGTACCCCCCCCCCAAAAAAAAGATGGCTTCTCGGTCAGTCTGGTGAGGCTGTGTGCTGGAAGGCCCCTCATAATTGTTGGCACCAGGCTACTTTTCTGTTGTACTGAAAGCTTTCTCTTCTCTCTTGGTCTTCCTTTTCTTGCTCCTACTTTCCTTTATCCCACAGTTTCTCTCTTTTCCTTGTCTCCCCTTCTCTAGCTTGAGCCTGGCCAAGTATACTTCAGAGGCTGGAATGTCACTGGTTGCCTCTGCCCAGACAGGAATTAAAGCCCACATAGTTAGAGACTCACCTTCAAATAATTTCCCAACCTCCATCCCAAAGGTTGGGCTGTAAGGCAAACACTCACCCTCTATCCAACATGGTAGCACAATAAGATATTTTAACAGACCTCATAAATTCCCTTAGGGTATAAACAACTGCCACCTTAAAAATAAATGCATCTTCAAGGATTCACCAATTAATCATTTCAAAAAAGCATTAATTTACTATTTCCCCAAAGGACACCTAAACTTTGTTTAAAATGCCTTATATAGCATACAAAGTTGACTAGAAGTAAGTTATCTTTCATTTACATGTAAACATTTCAACAGGAGAACTTAATGTAGGTAACTATCACAACTCCAGATCAATCCCAATGGCCATGACTGACATTTTCTAATTAACTCTTAACTTTGCTTTCCACTGGATACCAACAAAAAAATGAGCATTTACCTCTATTTAAACTCATTCTCAATGAGAAAAAATATGACCCAAAAAACTCCAGATCAATCCCAATGGCCATGACTGACATTTTCTAATTAACTCTTAACTTTGCTTTCCACTGGATACCAACAAAAAAATGAGCATTTACCTCTATTTAAACTCATTCTCAATGAGAAAAAATATGACCCAAAAGATACATAAATGAGGAAAGAACAAGAAATTTTACTAATACAATGGGCCCCCTCAAGTAACTAAGAAAAACAGATCTGAATTTCCTCTTCATTAATAAGTCTTTGTAGAATATTTAACACTTGTGCTACAATTTGCAATAGCTAGATCTTGGAAACAACCTAAATGCCCATTGACTGCAAAATGGATAAAAAAGATGTGGTGTTTTTGTATAATGGAGTACTACTCAGCCATAAAGAAGGATAAACTGGAGACTTATAGGTAAATGGATGCAACTTGAGACCATACTCATAAGTGAAATAAATCAGACTCACATGAATAAACATTGTATTGTCTCACTAGTGTGAGAAGCTGAAAGAAACAACACCTATATATGTATATACATATATATGTGTATAAAAAAGATAGTTATAGTGCAGATTTCTCTGAGGTCATTGAAGAGAAAGATTTGTTCTGGTATAGCTTGGACAACTGAATGCAGATGTCTTGTGTTCTGGGTGAATAATTTGGGGATGACAATCCACAATGTGTGTATCATTGTTGCCCCCTGATTGATGTGCTTTGAAATTTTGTGGGTTTTTTTCTTTTCTTTTTTTCTTTTGCTTCTTTGAAATAAAATGGATTTTTAAATTTTTTTTAAAAAACCACTTGTGCTAGAAATTAAGGCCAACATGTTAAGATTTCTTTCTGCTTCCAAGCATATCTGCCAGTTGAGATGTACTAAACACTTAACTGCTCCTTAGTTCAACTCCAAGAGATACAAGGCAAGGAAACTTACCATTAAGTTTTCATTGTTCCCACTGGAAATGAGTAAGAGGTTACATTATTATCTCACCTTATGTGACAGATAAGCTGTGGAAAGTAGAAACTTGGTGGTTTAATATTTTCTAGATTCAAAGCGAGGGCCTCAAATTCAGGTTCAGGACTGCTGTGTTTTTGCCTACTTTGCTAGCAGAAGAAATGTCTAGCCCATCCCTTCTGTGATAGGCTGCAAAACTGGCCATCAATTCTTCCCATTCCAACATGCTTGTCCATTTATAATGTGACTTTGCAGCTCTTCCTATCAAAAGGTGGAGTCAGTTTCTCCACCTCTTGAATGTGGACCAGTCTTGCCATGTGTTTTGCCCAATGGGGCAGTACAGACAAGATGCAAGCAGAAGCTTGAAAAGTGCCTTTGGATCTTCACACCACCATCGTACATGGAAATACCCCTGAGCTACCTTGCCAGGTGATGAAAGTTATGTACCCAGTCATGCCCATTGATCCAGTCAACAGCCAACCATTGCCTGAATCAGTCACCCAATTGACTGGCAGCCAATTTCAGATGCACGGAAGAGCTCAACTGTGACCAGTAGATGGACCACCCCACTAAACCCAGCCAAACGTGTGAGTTCCAAAGCTGTAAGCCAATTAAATCGCTTTTGCTTTATGCCATTAACTTTGGGATGTTTAGTTACACATAATAAGCTAACTTATATACTTTCTTCTTTTTTTTCTTTTGGTACTGGGGATGGAACTCATGACCTTTTGCTTGTCAGGCAGGCCTTGTGCCAGGTAAGCTATATCCCCAGCCTCTCTTCCTTGCCTTCTTTTCTTTTCATTCTTTCCCTTCCTCTTCTATCTACCCTTCCTTTCTTTCATTGTGCTATACCTTTTTTCCCACTGTCTTGTTTCCCTCTTCTAAGTACTATAAGCAACTATTTAGGGCTCACTGGGTTTATGTTGGTCTGTGCTGTTTCTAGTTCAAAGCCTGCCTCGTGTCTTCTAAACCACTCCCTCTGTGCTATGGTTTGGATATGATTCAAGTGTGTTCTCTGAGGGCTCATGTGTTGGAAGCTTGGTCCCCAGTGAGTATGGTGATGTGAAGAGCTGGTCGGTCTTTAAGCAATGGGGCCAGCCAGGTGTGGCAGCACATACCAGTAATCCCAGCAGGGCTGGTAATTCCAGAAGTTTTAGGAGGCTGAGGCAGGGGGATCACAAGCCAGGGTAACTGAGCATTTTAGCAAGACCCTATCTCAAAATAAAAAAAAAGGGCTAGGGATATAGCTCAGTATCAAGGGCCTGGGTTTAAACCTCAGCACCAAAAAAGAAAGAAAAAAGAGATGGGGACTAGTGAGAGGTCCTTAGGTCACTGGGAGTTATTAACCTCAGAAGGAATTAAAGTAATTCTTGAATTTGTTCTAACCAGAGGCTCATTTAAAAGAACAAGGCTAGGGCTGGTGCTATACCTCAGCAGCATAAGCGCCTGCCTAGCAAGCAAGTACAAGATCCTCACTTCAATTCCCAGTACCAAAATATAAATAAAAACAACTGCATC
The DNA here is from genome assembly GCA_004027455.1 of Hydrochoerus hydrochaeris. Lineage (NCBI taxonomy): Eukaryota > Metazoa > Chordata > Mammalia > Rodentia > Hydrochaeridae > Hydrochoerus > Hydrochoerus hydrochaeris. The sequence continues at coordinate 20,117 of PVLA01002386.1, read as the reverse complement.
TGGTGATATGATTTCTTCCTCTTACATGTACCCCTGCCACTGCTTTACCACTCACCATGAGGTGATGTAGCCAGGGGTACCCTCATCAGAGTGGCACTATACTGTTTGAACTTTCAGCCTCCACAACTATGAAGTAAATAAACCTCTTTTTTCTAAGTCCATAGCTTCAGATGGTGCCGCAGAGGAACAGAAAACAGACTAATATACTCTGGACCCTGCATAAACACACTCTGTAGAGCTTGCATGGCGTGGACCTCACCCATAGTGACAAAGGATGATGTCCCTGCCACCAGCAGACTGTAGGGTGGATGTTTGGCAGAGTTGGCAGGCCATCTCTGGGCATTTACTGGTGATAGTCTCTCGGGGAGAGCCATTAGTCATTGTGACCACTGTGACCTGTAGAATGTGTTCTAGCATACCCTTCTATCAATCACTCCTATACATTAAAGGAAATACAGAACAAGAAAACAGGCCTGCAAGACAGACACCCAAAGGTTGAGGGTCTACTCTAAGACCCTTTCCATGCCCAGGCTAAGAGAGCTGAAAATATATTTATAACTACAGGAAACAACGTGCTGTGACGGGTGGAATGCTTAGATTTCCACTTGTTTACTACATGAATAAAACAAAATCAATAAGGCCAGCTTGCTAATGATATCAAATTGCTCAGCACAACTCCAAAAAGGTAATTTCTTAAAATGCTTTTCTTTCCTTTTCCATATTTACAGTTTGTATTTTATTCCCACTCTAAATTATTTTTTTCTCTTGACCGATGTTTTCTCAGACTTTTTGAAAGCTTACTTTTCCCTGGTGTCTTGGAACCCATCATTTATTTGTGGTTATGACATTAATGTTTAGAAAGGTCAAATTAGATGTTGGGGTTGGAAAAAATGTTCATTTTCTTTTTATGATGTTTTAAATGGGAGTCTTTTCTTCCTTAGGATTCCCTGGAGAAGTTTTCTTCTCCTTCAGGTGCATACATTTCAAAATTGACCACCAAAATGTCAGGTGGACAGAGATTTTTACAGCTTCCATCAACTGATATAAACAGAAATACACCCTTGGCAACAAATTTCTAGGACTGTCCTTCGTTTCTCCATGTAATCGTCCCCAAGAACAAAGGAAGACTCCATTACTTCAAGCATCTTCCAATAGCTCACTTCTTATGTCTATAGACCTAAACTATCAACAGAACTTCCTCATTGAAAGAATACAACTTTTCGTCCTTCACATCTGTTCTTAATAGTAATAATCTCTTCCAGTTAAAGTTTGAGAAGCAAAGTGTTTTTGTACACTTAATTTCACTGAATCCACAGATGCTTATAGAGTAACCGCAAGGCAAGTTTCTAGCCCTGTGCTAGGGCCTGAAGATTCAGCAAAGAGCAAGAGAAGCCCAACCCTCAGGCTGCTTATTGTCTACTGGGGAAACAGAGGTGCTAAAAACTTAACACCAGGAAATATAATACTATACTGTGGTAGATGCCACAAAGAAAAGCATCTGGAACTCTGGGCGAAGACAGTGGTGTTTGATCTAGGGGGTCATGGAAGGCTTCTCTGTGGAGCTGAAACCAGAAGAGTAACTGAAAGGAATTAGTCAAACACAGGCAGGGAAAGACCGTACCAAGCAGAAGCAGCAGTATGTGAAAAGGCACTGTGGCATGAAGGGTACCACCCCTGTATGGAACTGAAAAAAGGCCACTGTGGGCAGGACACTGAGGAGCAGGGTGAATATTGTGAGAAATGAGGCTGGAGAGACAGGGAAGGCCCAACTCCCACAAAGGGCTCGGTCAGGATTCATGCCTTTGTTCTAACAGTGGTAAAAGTCATAAAAAGATTTTAAAATGTGAGTGATGTGTTCAGATTTACACTTTGACAAGACTCTTCTAGCTGTTGCATGGAAAATGGGTTGGAGGGGGACACTGCAGACAGGGGATTTTTCTGCACTCTGCACTCTCACTGTCCTAAAGGTGTGAGAAATTCAGTAAGACAAAAATGCCAGAGGTATAATCAAAGAAATGGAGACTCCAGATTTGTTTATATGATACAGACATGGAGAATTATACAAGTATTTCCTCTAAATAATGGATAAAAAATATGTGGCATTTTTATACAATGGAGGACTACTCAGTCATTAAGAAGGATAAACTGGAGACTTTTATAGGTAAATGGATGCAACTTGAAAGCATACTCATTAGTGAAATAAATAAGACACACATGTAAATATCATAGTGTTTCATTGCTGAAAGAAAAAACATGTATATGTGTGTATATGCATAGAAAAGATAGTTAAGATAGTTATACTACTGATTTCTCTGAATTTACTGAAGAGAAAGATTTGTGCTGGTATTGTTTGGACAACTAAATGCAGATGTCTTGTGCTCTGGGTGAACGATTTGGGAACCCTGATTGACGTGTTTTGAAATTTTTTATAGGTTTTTTCTTCTCCTTCTCTTTCTCCTTTTTTTTCTCTTTCTCCTTTTCTTTCTTTTTAGCCTTGAAAAAAATGGATTTGGGGGGAAAATTATTTCCTCTAAAAAGGGACTGGTAAACTTTTTCTATAAAGGATCAGGTAATAAAGGTTTCCCGTCTTGCAGGCTAAGAATTTCTGATGGAACTACTCAACTCTGCCACTAAAGCACAAAAAAAAAAGTTGAAGGAAATATGTAAATGACTGATGTGTAAATATGTAAATGCCAATAAAACTTTGTTTACAAAACAGGTGGCTGGCAGGAGTTAGCCTAAGGGTAGTAGCTCTGCTCTATACCAACAAGGAAGTGATTATTGTAGTATTAAAGCTAAGAGATAATGATAGCTTGGATGAAGATGATGGTGGTAATGATGAGCTGTGGACATATACAATAGGTATTCAGGAGGAAGAGCTGACTGGACTCAGGTCTGGGTTGGATATTAAGGTGAGACAGTGACAGTCACTACCTAGAGTGCTGCTGAAGCAAATGAGAATCAGAAGAATGTGTAGCTGAGTACACAGTGGAACTCAGTTCAGCCCATTTCTCCACCCCTGGCCCAACAGGCCTTCCTACTACATCCCTACCCCTTTGCCAGTCCAATCCACAACCCACCATCCTAGTCTTCACCATGTCCTAGCAATCTACTGTTGCTAGGTTCTAAGTGTACAGGATACATCCTCAAAATGCTCTTGACCTTCATAGTCACATTCAACTTGTACATACTTAAATGTCACTTCCCGGCTTTTCCAATCACACAAATCCATGGTAAATGACTTGAATGAAAAATTAGTACAGGGAGGCAATAAGTGCCTAACTTGATGAGGCACAGAATGAAACAGGACATTGTTATCATCTGAATCTAAACTATCACCCAAAGGCCACCTGATGGACTTTTGGGAAGTGATTGGCTAATGAAAAGGCTAACTTTATCAATGGATTAATCCATTGAGTTCATAGCTGAATGGGCTATTAGAAGGTGACCTAGATGAAGGAAGTGCATCATACAGATGTGACCTTGGGCACTATATCTTGTCCCAGCCCCCTTCTTTCTGATGTTTTCTCTTGCTCTCTCTGCTTCTGACTGCCATGAGGTGAGCCGCATTCCCCCACCACTTTCTTCCACCATAATGTTCTTTCTGCCTCACCCCAGGCCGAAAGCAGTTGAACCAAGCAACCATGGATTGATACCATGAGGCAATATTTCCTCCTTTAAGTTGATATTCTCAGGTGTTTTTTCACAGTGATTAACACAGAAGGGGGGATAGATGTCAGCAACCTGTCACTTGGCTTGCTTACATCCAGGAAAATCTCCTAGCTGCTGCTTAGCCTTTTGCATGTTTTACTTCTGGCCCTCTTTCATCAGAATGTTCTCCCCTAAAGCATCAACACTACCTGCTTCTTTTGCATGGAACGCCTTCAAATGATTCTATTTGACTCCACAGGAAGTGGAGTTATTTTTAAAGACTGGATGGTGTAAGGTAGGGTGGGGAAAGCCAGAACGGGAAGCCTCCAGTGGTGGAAACTCCTCTATCACCAGGGAACTTGGCTGCAGCACTAAGCCCTGGCTTCACACCAGAGGAGGGCCATCCATTTTCTTTTTCTTTTTTTAGTACCTCTTTGACCCACCCAGTTCTGAGTTTTCAGTGTTTTTCCAGGAGACCTGGCAAACAACAACTTGACAGGTTCAATGCTTTTCATTGACAGCCTGAATGGAGTCCTCCGAAGATTACAAAACTAGACACACAAACAGACCATAAAAATCCTACCTCCCACAAGCGTCTGGACACTGCCTTTTCCCAAAAGACTCTCCTGCACTGATGCAGCACGGGTGGCTTCGCAGCACTTTTTAAAGCAATTTTTCCAAAACTGGGGTGTTCCAAGTGATGTGGGAGTATTATTTTTTCCTTTGCAATAAAAGACTGACTCCTCAGATATTTTGAGAAAAGAGAGATTCCATGAGTCAGATAACTCCCACAGTAAATCACTTGCCATCAGACCCCAAAGTTGCCATGAACTGAGGGTGCTTTGGGCCTCTCTGTTACGAGGTCTATAATTCACTTCAATACACTGCAGGGAAAGCAGTGTGCTATTTGCATGCACTAGGTAGTTTGAGCTTGAACATGATGATGAGTGCCTTAGCAAACTCCAAAGCAAAAAGGCCACTGCGGATGCAGCTCCTGATGGTCCTCCTACCACCCAGACCTCCCTCAGCACTCTACACTTTGCAATCAGCATATGGAATGCCAAAGACAGTTTACTTGGAAAACTAGTGAGTTGTTCACTAGAATGATGAATACAATGCTGAGAAAAATATAAACGTTATTTCTCTATTATTCACACAAATTAGTCTCAGGAACAGATGAAAACTTTCACAGTAAAACACAAGTGTAGGTCAAATACAACAAAGAATATTACAGTCAATGTCCCAAGTTCCCACTGAAAAAAGAAAAGTGAAAAGAAATGAAGTAAAATGAGAAAATCAGGAGAAGCTAGTGGGATTCTCAGGAAGGTATATTCAGTAATTTCCTGACTCCTTGTAAATGCCACTAAATATTAACAGTAGGGTAAAAAGTTGTAGTGTCCACTCCCAACACAGAAGACAGAGCGTTTAAAGGGACACAGTCCCTGTGTTTGAATTCTAGCTCTGCCACTTGCTGATCAGTATTGCAGTTAGGAATAGGTTGAATGATGCCATTTAATATCATATTAAATGATGCCATTTAATATGAAAATGATCTTGCCTGAATAAAGATGTAATGCACTCACACAAGTAAAAATGAAAGTGCATAGTATCTCAAAACATCTGCCTTTAAAGTTAATTTTCCAAGTCAGGTGTGGTGATATATGCCTATAATCCCAGCATTTTAGGAGGTGGCAACAGGAGGATCCTAAATTCGAGCCCAGGTTGGGCAACTTAGCAACTTGGTTAAAACTCTGTCTTAAAAAAAGAGGCTTTGGGATATAACACAGTGTAAAGGTCCTAGGTTCAATTTTGAGTATTACAACAATAAAATTCCCAGAAGTATTAGAAACTATCTTTAGTTATTCTACTGTCTAGTTATATTATTATTATTATTACATTCACTATCATTATTTTCTGGTTCTGGGGATCAAACCTTGGGCTGCATTCATGCAAAGTACATGCTGTACCAATAAGCTATATCCCAGCCCAGTAATGCCTGATTATTGACAAAGCTGTCAAAGCCTTTTCCCATGTAAGATTTCAGAAGGAAGAGAGATGGAGAGAAGCAGCAAGATTATTTTTCCTAAATCATGAGAATAATGGTCAGCATTTAATCTTAGCTGATCGCAAGTTGCAGGATAAAATGGTCACTGATATTTACTTCCTCTTTACCTCGGATTCTTTGCCTATAATATAGGGATCATCACCACCTTTGTGTTCTAAAATCCTTGCGAGGAAGAGTGAGTCAGTATGGGAAAAGTACTTGGCATAGCATTGGTTTATGATGCCCTGGCTGCCTCTTTAGGTGTGCCAGGCTTCTGTGAACTACTCCTCAACCATCCACAGGCTGTGGGTTAAGCCAACTGTGGGTCCATGGCCCTTGCACACTCACTCCTCCTGGCCAGTCCACTTTACAGAGTCCCTCTTCTACTTCCCCTCCAGTGTACTCTTCACTCCCGGCTTAGCACAGCTACCCCCAGGAACTCAGAAAATACCTCACTTAGGGATGGCTAGTCTTAAGACTACTGTACTTGAACTTCCTACCTCAAAGGACAGCTGCCCTTTAACCCAACTCAGATGCTTGAATAAACGATTTTGTCTTTTGTTACAGGAATTTGAAGGCTGAGGGAAAGAAAGTGTGGGTGATACCTGAGGGACCAAAACCACAGCTTAGTGATCCATTCTCTCACACTGAGGATCTTACTCATGGGCCATCCCCATCCTAGGCCCAGCAGGACACCCCCATCTCCTGGAGGGGGTGTCTGTCACACTTAGGAGCCTTCTCACTCCACAAATATTTACTGAGTAAACACCATGTGCCAGGCACTAAGTGAAGCCTGAGAGCAGGCTTGTGAATAAGACAGACAACTGTGCTCCTCAAGCCAGTCCAAGCCCAGAGGCATTCAGACAAATAAAAACAGGAAGGGACAGATCTAGGAAACAATGATAAGTTTTTAAGAGAGCTGTAAAGCAAACACATAAGGAGTTGAACTGTATTCTTACAGGAACCCGTAACACAGGAAACAACTTGCTCAGTATGATAAAGAAAGTCAGCAAGTAAAAAGTGACAAGCAGGGTCAAATGGAATCTCTAATCCTAGCTTTTTGAGGAATCTGAAATCTACAATGAATATTGTGTAAGGGTAAGAAACTGTTCAGAAAAAGCAATTAGAATAAGAGAAAGGAGAAAAGAAGGAAGAGAAAAGGAAAAAGACGTAAATTTGTGTGTGTATATATGTATATGATAGCTAAACTGACTATACTACTAATTGTATTAGTTATTTGAAAAGAACAGTTAATACTCACAAGTTTAGATCAATTTTACATGTCTATATCTGTTAATCTAAACAACCCTCTTCAAAGTAACAATATACAATATTACAACCATTGTCAAATTCCTACCATCTTGTTTTGTAAACCTATACTGTTATTGTGTTTGGTTTCTTGTTTGTCTGTATTGCTTTTTTGTTTTTCTTTTCTATGTCTTTTTAATATTAAAAAAAGTGACAAGCAGGGTATGGTGGCACACACCTATAATCCCAGCACTTGGAAGGCTGAGGCAGGAGGATCATTACAAATTTGAGGCCACCCTGGGTTACAAAGTAAGCTCAAGGCCATTGTGAGACCCTGTCTCAAAAAGACAAAAAAAAGTGACATACAAGATAATTTGCATTAAAATGCCCATTTTTGGCAAGAGTCAGCCTAAAACTTCACCAAAGTATCAGAAAACCTTAGCTAGAAGCAGAGAACTATTCCATTTTATCCAGTTGCTCTTTATTTTGTTTTTTCCTCTCACATTAAGTTTCAGATATAAATATGGAAGGAAAAGTTTATCTTAAAGGAATCAAAATTATAAAACAATATGGATATCCCTCATCTGAAGTGCTTGGGACCAAAAATGTTTCAGATTTTGGAGAGCATAAGAAATGGTCATTTGTTTGTAACTGTTTAGCTAAGTATACAATTATGCTAGAAAATGTACTACCTCTAGTGCTGGGAGAAACTGATTGCTTCTTGGTCCACATCAAACAGCAACTCTCACAAGAGGAGGATGAAGATGCATAGGTGATTTGAATTTGTTTTGTTGGGTTTCCTGTAATTTCCAAAATTTTAACAATGAACTCTGTGTGTGTGTGTGTGTGTGTGTGTGTGTGTGTATGTTACTGAGTACTGCACCCAGGAAGCTTTGAGCTATCCCCCGCCCCTTTATTTAGAGATAGGATCTCATTAAATTGTCAAGGCTGGCCTCAAACCTGAAATACTATGGCCTCAGCCTGCTTTGTAGCTGGGATTACAGGTGTGTGCCACCACACCTGACTAGACACATTATTTTTTTCTATCCAAGTATCAAATTAAAGTTACACTAAAGACACGGTTAGTAGCTCACTGAAACCTGTATGTTAATCAGAAGTATACAGTAAAAATAAAGTAGGAGAGTGAATAGGAAATGTGTTAGGAAAGGGGTGGTATTTCTAGGGAGGTGACCTGCAAAGGCCCCACAAGATGGTACTTGGACAAAGAGTTGTTTCACAAGGTCAGGGGTATGCCAGTAAGTTCACTAGAGATAAAAGTTGCACTACAATGTAGAAGAATCCTTAATGGCCTGTTAACCCAGACCAGAAAAATCACTCAGACAGTAAGTAATCAGTTTGGAAGAAATGGAATTCAGCAATGGGGCAGAAGAAAATTAAGTGATGGGCTGGTAGGGCATTATAAGAAACAACAGTCAGCATGGCATGGTAACACATGCCCATAAATCCAGGTACTTGGGAGGCTGAGGCAGGAGGATCAAAAGTTCAAGCCCAACCTGAGAAATGGAGAGAAACTCTGACTCAACATAAAAACATAAAAAGGGCTGGGAATGTAGCTCAGTGGAAAGGCTCTGGGTTCAATCATCAGTACTATACTAAATAAATGCATGGCAAAGTCTAGTAAATGCTTACTTCAGATGGATATGATTTTAACAGCTTCTTTTTTATTAACTCATTTAATCTCTGTAATGACCCTAGCTAGAGTATACATACAATTTAATATCCAAACCAGAGTACCAGAGACTAAAAGGGGCACTAGGTGGAGAAAACAGGCACAAATCATGGCTGTGTTGGTCAAACCAGGGTGCATCACCACCTTACCTAGGAGGCACACTATTATGACTGTTTTGTAGATATGGAAACTGAGACAGGCCAGAAAGGTTCAGCAATTTGCCTGAGCTTACAGAAGGAATTGCCAAAGTAAGCATTTAAACCCAGGCAGCTGAGGTTCAGAGCCCCAGATCTTGATACCTACATAGTGTTGCTATCTGTGTTTCATGTGCTTGGAAGGTCAGGGGGCTAAAACTCTGGGTTGTCTTTATCACTATGGAGTTGATCAGGTTAGGTAAAGCATCACTTTACAAGGACAGTAACCTTGGGCAACCATGTTAGTCTCCTTAAGCCTCAGTTCAGTCACTTGTAAAACAAAGCTATTGACTAAAATTCTTTCCTACTCTCTGGGTTTTCTTTTCACTCTGTTGGTGATTTCTTTTGAAGTGCAGAAACTTTTCAATAATATGAGATTCCAGTTGTTGATTCTTTAAAGTGTTTCCTGGGCAGTTTGCATTTTGCTCATGAATTCTCTGCCTACCCTTATGTCTCCAAGACTTCTACCTTTCTTGTCTTCCAGTAGATTTAGTGTTTCTGTTTTAATATTTAGATCTTTGATCCATTTAGACTTTCGTTGTGTGCATGGTAATAGGCATGTATCTAGTTTTAGTCTTTCACATGTGGAGAGCCAATTTTTCCAACACCATTTGTTAAAGAGGCTATCCTTCTTCCAGTGAACATGTTTAGCCCCTTTGTCAAATATCAGGTGGCTGTCTTTGTAGTTGTGCTTGCATCTTCTAATCTGTTCCATTGATCCTCAGGTCTATTTCTTTGTCAGTACCATGCTGATTTTATCAATGTGGCTTTGTAGTATAGTTTCAAGTCAGGAATAGAGAGGCCTCCTGCCTTGTCTTTGTTGCCCAGAATTGCCTTTGCTATTCTAGGTTTCTTCTGATTCCAAATGAATTTCATGAGTGTTTTCTCGAACCTCTCAGACAAAGGACTTATGCCCAAAATATATAAAGAATTGAAAAACATCAAGCCCCCCAAATTCAAAGACCCTCTCTAAAAATGGGCATCTGAGATAAACACACAGTTCTGAGATGAAGATGTACAAATGGCAAATACATACATGAAGAAATGTTCACCATCACTGGTCATTCAAGAAATGCAAATTTAAACAGCATTGAGATTTCATTTCACTCCAGAAAGAATAGCTGCCATCAAGAAATCAACTGATAACAAATGTTGGCAAGGCTGCAGGAAAAAGGATCACTGCTCCACTGTTGGTGGGAGTGTAGTAGACTGGTGCAACCACTATGGAAATCAGTATGGAAAACTCTCAGAAGAGCAGGACTGGAAGTTCCATTCAGTCTAGCTATTCTCCTTCCCAGAAAACCTGAAAAGGTCATATCACAGTGATATATGTGCATCCATGTCCATTGCAGCACAATTTGTGACAGCTAAATATTGGAAACAACCAAAATGCCCATCAACTGCAGAGTGGATCAAAAAGATGTGGTATTTTTATACAAGGGAATATTACTCAGCTATAAAAAGGATAATCTTGGGGCCTTCATATTGAAATGGAGGCAACTTGAGCCTATTCTCATAAGTGAAATAAATAAGAATCATATTTATAAATATCACATTGTGTCTCTAGTGTAAAAAGTAATAAGAACTGTGGGAGTAATAAAACCCAAAATGTGTAATTGCTATTGTCAAAAGGAGAAGAAAAGAAAGTGCTCTAAAGAATATAAGTGCATGTGTGTTTAAGTGTGTAAGATTGATAACCATATTACTAAGTGTTTGTTGGATCACTGAGCAGAACTGTTTGCACTCTCACTGTTTGAATGTCTACTTTCTGTGCTTTAATTTTGTAACTTGAACAACTATTTCTAAGATGACAGTATTTAATTTGTCAACTAGTGATTTCTTAGTGTTTATTTTATTTTATTTCTGGAATTTTGTATTATTGCTTCCCTTTTTTCTGTTTTGCTTTTTTTCTCTTTAAATAAAATTTTTTTAAAAAAGCTATTGAGATTCGCCTCTCTACATAGTGAAAGTACTCAAATGAGAAGGTATTTATGGCAATGCTTTGGAAGCTGAAAAGTTCAACATGGATAACAATTCTCAAAAGTTATATGTAAAAATCTGCATTTCCTCTGCAAAGAGGTAAACAGTAACTATTTCCTGCAAAAGGCCAAATGGCAAAAATGGTAGGCTTGGTGGAACATATGGCCTCTGCTATGACCCCTGAACTCTGCTGGTGCAGTGCCAAGGAGGCCACAGATAACCTGGCAATGAAGGAGTGTGGCTGGATGCCAGTGAAACTATTTACAGAAGCAGGTGGAGTTCCATGGGCCATAGATTGCCAACCCCTGGCCTACAGAAATGTTATTGGAAAATACAACTGAGTCTCAATGCCCCCAGACTTCTTTCCCAATTTATTTTCCTCTATAGACAGTATTATTCGCCATCCAACACACTGCACACTTTACTCATCTTTTCTCTGCACCCCCTCCCTGAAAAATAAGCTTTGTTGAGGCAGCAGTTTGGCATATTTGGCATATAGTAGAGATTTTACAAACGTGTTGAAAGAGCATGTGAATGAATGAATGAATGAATGAATCTAGAGCTTGTGCAGGAGTTGGACATACTCTCGGGAGAGAATAAATGCATGTGAAGCAAAAAGGGAAACAAGAAAGACAACATTATCTGAAAACCTAGGGGAAGAAAAGCTATTGCAAACGAACTGAAGCTCAACTTTGTCATTCCTTGTAGGCCAAAGGAAAAAGGATTATTTCCAAAACCAATTTTGTGGGTTATGAACATATGGAAGAACTAAAGCCTTAAAAAGCAGTTTCCAAAGTAGTTAGTTAAAAGCTAAGTGAGTTGTTGGCTTGATTCAGATCTGATTAAGAAAATAGTTTGAGGTTTGCTCCCAGGTCAACTAACTGTGCATGTGTTTGTGTATGTGTGTGTGTGTGTGTGTGTGTGTGAGCGCACGCGCACACACAACACGCAAGCATGCAATCCCTGTTCTCCCTCCGTTTTGTCAAATGTGGGTTTGACTGCTCCTCTCAAGTGGCTCAAGGATAAAGCAAAGGAAAAGAAAGACGCTATAGCTACATCTAGCAGTGAGGCTAAATAACATTTAATGAAATGAAAGTTGCATAGGGCTATGATGGTGAAAAAGATACCATTTGTATTAAGTCTGAAAGTATGCAAGTGGCATTCTCTCTTGCTTAAAGATATTTTTATATTCAGGAAAACTGTAAGGAAATGTATGAGAAGGATAAAACACCAAATCCAGGATAGTGCCTACCATTACACACATTTTAAAAGTCACCACGGAGCCTGGATGGCCAGAGCAGCCCTAAGAGGGTGGAATTACACATGTACTTTTCCCTGCACATACTGACCCAGCAGTATCCAAACTTAACTGGTCCCTTTGAGAGAAAAAGCTACATAGATGACAGCCATGCACCTGATGGACAGTGCCCTGATTGCTTAACTGTCCACAAGCAGCTGATGACAGCAATCATGAGCCCTAAGAATTAACTCGCTTTACTTCAGGCATCATTTTAATGCTAAGAAGGGAGGAAATGAAATGCTGAGGTGAAAATATTCTGGTTGATTCTGTTTCATAGGAAACAGATACCAACACGTTCTCAAAATCATAATTAATATGAAATCATCCCACGTAATTAGTCTCGGACATTTGAAAAAGTACTTTACATCCCAGCTGTATATATAATAATGTATTATTATTGTAATAATATAAACAATTTGTTGTCATTATTGGACAGCTAAGGAAGAATTCCTGTTGATAGAAGGCTAGCTTGACCAATCACAGTTGAATTTTGACCCATTCTTTGCATAGTCTTTAAAAGGTAATTTCTCTCAAATAGCTCACAGATCCAAGAAAGAAAATTTTAGTACTTGTTTCTTTTATTGTATGCTCTATTGTGAAGTAACTGGTAAGAAAATAACTCTGAGGACTACCTCAGGCCCTGCCAAAGTTAACTCGCTGACCTTGGAGAAAACGGACTCTCTCTTTAGTACCCTTTCTGTCCTCTAGGTGGGGCTCATTCCCAATTTCTAGATATTCAAAGACCTGATACTTTCGGAACCTTTACCTGCTCAGTAATAGGGCACTCCGAGGTGCATCAATCAGATCCTATGTCTGCTTACATTTCAACAACACGTTTAAACAAGGAAGTGAGTTTCGAATTGTGAAATTTCAAGCTTCAGGCAGATTAACAGGTGAGATGGAGGGGCTGAGCACAGTTACTGCTATGGACTGAAGTATGCCCCACCCCATTCAAATGTTGAAGCCCTAATTCCCAATATGACTGTATCTGAAATAGAGTCTTAGTAGGTAATTAAGGTTAAATGAAGTCATATGGGTGGGGACTTATTCTGATATAACTGCTCTTAGAAGAAATACAAAGATTCTCTCCCTCACTCACTCTTTGCCAAGGACACAGTGAAGAGGTACCAGTAGCTGGTAGCTGACTGTGCTGGTACCTTGACCTTGGAGTTCCAGTCTCCAAAACAGTGGGAAAAAATTGTTATTTATGCCACACACGCTATGGTATTTTGTTCTGCCAGTTGACTAAGAAAGTAAAACTCTCGGTTCCCCAAATCAGAGAAGCAGTCACCTAGCTTGATGTTTTAACAGTTGTTACATTAATGCTAGCCCTGTTGAACTTTTTATTTTTTTCTACTGTGGATCTGATGATCCAAGATTGTTCTGCCACTGAGCTATATCCCCACCCCACCCTTTTTTTTTTGGAGACAAGAACTCACTTAGTTGCCTAGGTTTAGCTCAAACTTGAGATCTTCCTGCCTCATCCTCTCAAGTAGCTGGGATTACATTTGTGCGCTATTGAGCCTTTCAGAATATTCTTTTTATCCTGGTACTGGGCCTGAACCCAGTACCTGCACTAAGCTACATCCCCAGCCCAATTTCTTTACTACTATTTTTTATTTTGATAGTTATACAGTAATTTGCTAATTGTCCAAAGATACTCAAACTTTTGATTCTCCTATTTCAGCCTCCCAGAGTGCTGGGATTACAGGCGTATACCACCATACTCAGTTTACACTCTTAAAATACCAAATCCAAAGGCCTCAAGGCTTTCTGAGTAGCTCTAAAAAGCCCAAACACAGAGATTGCCACTTAGTCTGCTGGGCAGCACAGCCTGGCAGAGGCAGAGCAAAACTGTGAGAAATTCAGTCCAGAGTACTAGGTCAGGCCAATATCCCTGTCTAGTGTGGGTTCCAAAGGTGAGAGGAACCACAGGAAGGAGAATCTCAAATATAGTCTTAAGGGGGAAAGCCTGGGTCCTATCACATTTCAGAAGGACTAAGAACCCCAACTGGGGTCTGGGGAGGCCTAAAATCTTCCAAAAAGCACTGAGAGCCTTAAATTATACCAAAGCTCAGACCCACTTCCTGGGGAAGGAAGGAGGAGGGTAAAAGCTAAGATGTGGCCAGGAGGAATGGTGACCCATAGTACAAAGCTTGGAGAAACAGGTGTGGGTATGATGACATAGATCTCCACTCAGGAAAGTGAAGGTCTAAGTACTCATCTCTAGAGACTAGGCAGATAACCTACCAAAGCGAAGGAGAGTGAGGGAGGTTCACCGAAAGACCATGCAGCAGGGGTATGGCCAAGGCTCTGAGCAGAACTCAGACATGTCCCTTTGGACAGGGGACAGAAGGACAGGAACCAACTCTGCTGATGTGATTCTGAAACATCCCAACAACATGAAAGTGCGCTCTCCATTGTGGCCTTACTCAGCCATGTGAATGACATCATGCCAATAAAATATCTACATATACTGATAAAACCCCCTTTATGGCTAACCCCATGGAAGGGCCAGGGGTTTAGCTCAGCGGCACAAGCACCTGCCTAGCAAGTGCGAGATCATGAGTTTGATCCCTGGCATCACAATTCCCCCCCCCCAAAAAAAACATGGGGCCCCCATCTTAGTTTCTTAAAATGGGATTTTATCAAAATGAACAGAAGTACTTCCTGAATGCTAGCCCTCAAGATCCCTGCCTTACTTTGGGTTCTAACCCTGAGGCACAGATTGGAGAGAAAATGGTTTATTTAGGATATGATCCCAGGACATGCATATAGAAGAATGGGGAAGTGAAACGGGCAGGGAGGTAGCTAATACACAGCACTATGAAGAAGGCAAAGGAGTTGGGGTACATATATCTACCAGCTTTCATCCAGCTGAGGGCCACTTGGGGTGGGGTGGAGGAGTAATTCCTTAGCATTGCCACATGGGGGGCAAGGCAAGCTGAGGGGTACATGCAGCTGGTGGGTGGGCTGGTGTATGCTGAAGTGATGAGGGAAAAGCTGGTTGAGACAGACACCCAGCTTCTCTGGAATGAATGAGGAAATAGGAAATCTTGCAGCCAGGAGAGAAGAGCTTGGCTTCATGCCTGCCCCACCTTATTCCTTTCTTAAATGTCAGCACCTGGGATTGAGCATATACGTGTGTTGTGGTTTGGCACGATTTGTGGAGTTTAGTGTTTCCTAGTGGTCTTCAGGTGTCGGGTAGTTTGAGGAAAAACCAGAAGAGGGGGCTTTGAAAGAAGTTGCTACTTGAGGTTAAAAGAAACCCTCAATGTACACTGGGCTTTGTCTGCTGCTGTAACGCAGACCCAACACAACCTGGTCCATCAGCCAGCTAGGGGAGGACCAGCCCAGAGAGGTTCTTGGGCAGGGATGTTTACCATCAAAAATGGGCAGTACAACCAGGGAAGCAGCTGTGCTCTAAAGGCTTGCTGAGCAGTCTCTGCATCACGTGAGAGCTGAAATGCAGAAATCCAAGCATTTGCCCAGAGCAGCAGAATCCACATTTGCATATGACTAGATCTCCACTATGTTAGAATTAAGAAAGTCTTGCTTTAGATGACACTATCTGCTAATTGTTCTCTATAAAACCTTCATGCTGCAATATGTCTCTTAAAACACACACACATACACAAAACTGAGTAGAATGTCTTTGTTTGGTTCCAGTTGACTGAAAAACCAGATTTGTTAAATGGAGAAAAGAGTGTCAATCTATTGGCCTGGGTGTAATCACAACAAAAGAAAGCATACTTTAGTTTTTCAAAACTCCTTCAGGTACTTTTTTCTTTTTCTTTCTGTGTTTTCCTTTCCTTGGCAAAATCATGAGAGTGCCCAACAAGCCTATACTGTCCCAAGGCCATTCAAGTGGAGAGCACGTACCTCAGTATCTGTAGAGCACATTCAAACAGCTCCAGGTATACTTTTATTTCAAAATAAGAGGGATAGACAAGACCAGAGTTTGCAAGAAAAGAAAATACAAGCCAAAATTCTTAAGACACTTCAAAATTACATTTTGATATTAGTTGGTAAAGGAAAAAAACAAGTATACATTCTTAGAATAAAAATAAAAAGGAGCTAAAACTTCACTCAAGTGCCCTCTCCTTCCCCTTATTGCTTTGCTATGTTCAGTCACCATAAACTGTTGTCCCTCTGCCATGTGCCATCCTGCCTTGCAGCCAGAAGATTATAGACTAAAATCTCTGTAAACCGTGAGCTAAATAAACCTTTTTCTCTTTAAAAACAAAAACCTTAATTCAAGTTCTGTTAAGTGGATAGACAGCTGTGTGCACTATTTCCAAAGGGTTACTAATCCTAATCTCAGTCAGGAGTAAATAATTAACAACTGTGAAAACAATTAAAAATATATTTAAAGCATTCTTTTGGTGATAATGTATACATGTGTTCACCAAAAGACATGCAAGAGTGTTCCTCAAAGCCCTATTTCTAAAAGAAAAAAATGCACCATACAAAGACCAAACTGTGGGAATCATGTACTGCAGTACTTCAGTGACAACTCTGCACAAGGACATGCAGGGTTCTCACAGTGCCTGGTGGGAGAAGTTAGAGGTCAGGTACAGCACACATACATGAAACTTAAGAGCAAACAAAACTAATCAATGACATTGAGTCAGGACAATAGGTACTGGAGGGGACATGAATAAGGCTTCTGAGGGCTGTTTCGTGTTGTGATTCTTGGTCTGAGGGCTGGTGACAGGGGTGGTGCCCATGTTTTGAAAATTCACTCAGTTATACATGTGTGTGTATAATTTGTATTTTGACACAAATTTAATTTTAAAAATATTTGCACATTCCCACTTTGTATGCTTTAATTTTGTAACTTGAACAACTAATTCTAAAAGGACAATATGCAATTTATCAACTAGTGATTTCTTACTGTTTATCTTTTTTTAAAAAAAATTCTGTAATATCTCTACCCTTTTTCTGTTTAAATAAAAAATGTAAAAAAATATTTGCACATTCAATCCACTTCCATGAGAATCACAAAGAAGCTTCTAAATATGTCCGTGAAATGGGACTTGACACATTTACCTACTTCATAAGGATGGGTACCAGACAGAGACTAATGGTGATGCACAAGTGATAAGTGTCATTAGTGTGAACCATGGTGCACAGCTCTAGGCTCACTATGAACTGTGAATGCAATGAGTATTTGGCCCAATTTACAACCAGATCCTTAAAGATATGGTACATTCTATCAAAAATTTAGCTATCTGAACGACAAAATCATTAGTTGGACTCATTTGTAATGATTTGTGCTAGAAGCTTTAATATCAGATAGAGTCCTCCTTAAGTTTTTAAAAAGGCAAAACCACAGGTAGGGACTGGGGGTGTAGCTCAATGGTAGAACGCTTGCCTAGCATGCTCAAGACCCTCCATCTCCAGGGGAAAAAAGGCAAAAAGAACAAAACAACTAATCTTCAAATAATTCCTAAAAGGGAAGCCACATCAGGATACAACCCCAAGACCCTCCCCCTATATATTTAACTCATGAATCTCAGACCAAAACTAAGCACTGGAAGATATTTTTTGATGTCCTTTTCCCAGCTTCCAATAACACACACAGTTTATTACTTGTGTTATTCCAGAGCTAAGGCTGAAATAGGCATAGTCACTGTCTTGGTTACTTTTCTCTTGTTGCTGAGACAAAATACCTGACACCCAAAATTAGGGAAGAAATTGTTTATTTAGCTTACAGTTTTTGGAGGTTTCAGTCCATAATCAGCTGGCTACAAGGCAAGGTGGCATGGCACTGGGGCAACATTTCAAGGCAGCAGTCAGAGCAAAAAGGGCAAAGAGCAAGCCTCTTTTTCTCCCTTATACAGTACACAGGCCACCTCCCCCCACACACACCTTCAGGGTGGGTGTAGCACTCACAAAATGTCTGTGCCCTCCTCTTGCACAGGATGAGGATATTTACAAAGTAAGGACACTGGCTCCCTGCTGAGTCTCTCAGTTAAAACTTCTAAACTTCTCAGGTTGACACAATATATCATCCATAACAGTCACACCATAAACAAAGACATAGGAGAATCATTTCCTTTGTTATCCCCTTTGCACCTCAAAATCCACATGCAGTCCTCCAAAATGGAGGATTAAGAAAATTTATATACCTGAATCCCAAGGTAAACATGTTAATTTTCAAAAATCTGAGCTGAGCATGGTGGCACTTGGAAGCTGAGGCAGGAGGACTGTTGTGAGCTCAAGGCCAGTAGGAACTACTTTTACATAGCAAGACCCTGTCTCAAAAACAAACAAACAAACAAACAAACAGCAAAAAAAAGTCTGAGAGCCAGTCTTATATTTAGGAAGGCCAGGCCGGGTGTGGTTGTGTACACACCTGTGATTCCAGTACTCAGGAGGCTGATGCAGGAGGATCACTGCAAGTTGGAAGCCAGTCTGGGCCACATAATGAACTCAAGGCCAGCCTGAACTACACAGCAAGACCCTGACTTTAAATAAATAAATACATACATAAAGGTCAGGAAAGTCCCCCATTGAAAAATGTGACACCGATGATCTCTGGAATTCTACTAATATTTTTTCTTGGTAAAATATAATTCCCCTTTGCCTGGAAATCCTAATAATTAGAATCTTAACACATAAATATGGATCTTTTTATCGGATCATTGTCCTCACCAGAAGCTTCTATAGTAGTCTCAGATACACAGATATACTATGAGAGAAAGAGATCGTTTATGGAATGTCTTTCATGTGCTGAAAATCATGTTAGAGAGTTTAAATGTATCATTCATTTACCAAATATTTACTGAATATTTACTGTATGCTAAATATTATTCTAGGTACTAAACTTAAAGATGTGGGGAGGGGGGAGTAGGAGGAGTAAATAATAAAATTACAGAAAAATCAAAACAAAGAAACTAACGGATAGTAAGTGCAATATTGAGACTTAAAGCAAGGTGGAATGATATGAAGAGTGACTTTCTGGATATTTTAGATCAGGTCATCCAAGAGGTAATATTTAAACTGTGATCTGAATGAGAAAAAGTAGAAGCGGAGGTAGAGAGAACATTCCAAGGAAAATAGTCCAAAAGGTCATAAAGAACTTGAAGTGCTGGCAGAATCGAAAGGGGCCTAATGGGTGAGAAAGAAAGAGAAATGAGCAGCAGGGGTAGGGACAGGGCAGAACACGGAGATGACACGATTTAATCAGTGTGTCTGAAAAGGTGCTTGAGCTGCCATGTGGATATTGGGTTCCATGAAGCGACTGCAGTCAGCCAAGAAAGATGGTAGCGGGAACATCTGGAATACACTTCAGAAGCCAAAGAGACAAGATTTGTTGATAGGTAGAACGTGGGGCATGAACGCTGCAGGTTTGGAGCTTGAACAAATGTGTGGATGGTGGTGTCACAGACTGAGGTAGGCCACGCTGGGAGAGAAGTTGATTCTGTAGGAGGGTGACAGAGAACCCTGATTTTGCTTTGGAAATAGCATTTGATAGGCTTGTTCATACTCTGTGCATATTAGTAAGTCGGTGGTGGGTGGGTGGACAGATCAGGCCTGGAGGTACAGGCATCTAGATGAACTGTAAAGAGACTAGGAGGTCCCAGGGCCCTGCAGAAACACTAACCTTTGTAGGGTTAGCAGACCAGGAAGTAAGAGCAAAGAAGACTCAGAATGAGTTACCAGCAAAAGAAGGAACACCAAGGTATTGTAGAACAATGGAGGCCACAAGAAGAAAGGAGGAAATGACTTCCTGTGTCAAGTGCTGCTGAAGAGTCCAGCACAGTGATTCAAGGAAGTAATCCTTGTATTTACATAGCAGTGTGTAGAACCCTGATTAGATTGGGCCAGGGGAAAATGTGGAACAATAAAATATAAGCATCCTTTGAAAGGTTCCTTTGAAGAGGAGGGGACCAGAAATGGGTGGAGGGAACAAGTGGAGTAGGATGTGGAACTAATGGAAACATATATTCCAGAGGGGAGTGGGGAGGAGGAGCTTCTCTCCTCTCCTCTCCTCTCCTCTCC